>OY728141.1:1115412036-1115908319 GCA_963277665.1 Viscum album
CCTTCAAGTCATTTCCCTGGGTGATTCTTCCCATGTCTTTGAAACATAGGAAGTTTAATCTTATTTCCTCTATGGTTTTTATAACCTTAACTATAGAGACTCGGGTTTTGACCTATAAAACTTTTTAATATTACTGAGAATATTTTCAAAGCTAGGTGGAGAGTCATCATGGGTATCTGGAGCTCAAAGATCCTCGACATGGTGATTTTAAAAATATTAAATATATTTTTGTCACGCGCACATAGTTTCACTTAAAAATAGTAATAACACCCTAACTGAGTCTCAGGTCCAATTTCTAAGATCTCAATTGAGTTCAAAACATCATGCTTTCCCTCGGCATGACATAAAGTTTTATGTGATGGTAGTTTTTTTAGAGGTGGATTGATAGGTATTTAAGTGTTGGATTGATTAATTAAATGAGAATTTAGTTAATTAATTAAAAAAACCTAATATCTTCCCTTCCCCCTCTCACATTGGGTGCATGAATCAAGTAGGAGGAACTCCTCCTCCTATCATATACTCCCTTTGGAAATGATGGAGACAAGTCAGAATCAAATCATTGAGTTGTTGTCGATCTCCTTTTATAACGCAAATCATCATCAAATTGAGAAGTATCACAAACTATGCATTATTCTTCACCTAAAGCTTCATCATTTCTCCCTCAATGTTGTTGGTTTGATTTTTAGTCCCAATCCCCATTACTTATGCTTTGTTTTAAGGTTTTAGAGCCCAATTATAATTTATAATGATATCTTCTTGGTAGATCAGTGGGTTTTGGGTTAAACTGGGGTGAATCAGGTGTAGTTGTAGCTGATTCCCGATTGGAATTACTGTATACATGGCATGTAGTTCATTGACACATGTCGCGTATCCCTTCCTCTTAGGGGAAGATGATATTTGGGGTCTATATGCCATATACCATGTTTACATGCCATGTAGTACCCCAATTAATGTCTCCATGAGACATGGATTGGGAAGTAATGTGAAACTACATGGTCATGTACAACTACGCGGCCAAAGTACATGGAAAAGGGGTCTGGTACATAGACATGGGTAAAACCATGTGTCTAGGGGCTAGGTGAAGTGGAACAAATTGTGTACTATCTTTACACATCATGTACACCTACATGGGTTTGAAAACCATGTAGATATGATATATGGTTGTGTGGTCATGCAGGATCACACATCGTGTGGACCCTAGTTCACACGGTGTACTCCTTTTAGATATTCTTGACATCTTCTGCCTTCCATATATCCTTCTCTATGATGTAAATTCTGGATTTCAGAGACACATCCTGAGTAGTTTTCTATGCAAAACATGATGGTGGCTTCCATTTTGGCCTAGGAGATATGAGGTGGCATGTTCAAACAAAGACGCTTGTGAATCTATGCTTAATAGATGCTGGTGATAAGTGTGGTTTGTGAAGAGAGATGTTGGGATAGGTACTCCCCTGTGGAATCAGGGTGCGGTTTTCCCTCACTTCTATGCACTAGTTGAGACATGACTTTCCATGTCGTGGGTGGAGGTTCTTTTTAACATGGGTAGTTCCTTTGGAGTTGGTATTCCCCTAATGAAATAGGGTACGGGTTCCCCATGGTTTTTCTATAGATGGACAATGCTCCCCTGTTGTGCCAGGGTGTGGGCCCTCCATACTCATTATCAAGATATATTAGGTACTCCCCTATTGGATTAGGGTGTGGGTCCTCTATCCGTGGAGTCGGTGTACTCCGCCGTCGTACCAGATCGTTGGTCCTCTATATGTGACATATAGATATAGTGGTTACTCCCATATCAGGTCAGAGGGAGGGTCCTATATTCATGGGGTCATAACTCCCCTATCATTCCAAGGTGTGGGTCCTCTATACATGTTCTTATGAGATAGTTGGTACTCCCTTATCGTACCAAGGATTGGGTCCTCTAGCCTGGGGTTGGTAGTCCCCTACCATGTTAGAGTAGAGATCCCCCATAGTAAATGAGATGATAGAGTGGTAATCCCCTTTCATACTAAGGTTCAGGTCCTCTATCCACTAATTGGTACTCCCCTATCATGCCAGGGTATGGGTCTACAGAGTAGTACTCCCTTGTCTTTGAGTAGCAACGCTGAGAGAGTCCTCCATTGGAGTTGGATCTCCCCCGTCTGTTGAGTATAGTTATGAGGAGGGGGCCCTCTACTAGATATGAGTGATTTATAGTTAGGGGTTAGTGATCCCTTTATGGAATTAGATGTGGGACACTCCATACAAGAGTGGAAGAGGTTTCATGGGTTGGTTAAGAGCTAGTACTCCCTCAACTGTAAGGCAGTGGAAAGGTGTGGTTCCCTTTGTTCTCTCTTATAGAAAGGATGAAAGTGAAGAATATCCTAGAGTAGTTCTCCATTAACTTTGTGCAGTGGGGAGGAGCGGACCTCTCCATGTGGGTTTTATTAACCTTATGTGGGGCACAGGTTAGTGATGAAAGGACCTCTGTTGTTGGGCACTACAGCTAGACCTAGTAGGTTTTTTCTGATTGAGTATTTATCTTCGATGCATGCCATCTGGGATGGCTAAGCTTGTGAAGTTTGTTATCTTATTTTATGTTACCTTTATGGATTATAATAGAATCATGTTTCTAGCTATGAGGTTGAAACCTCATTAGACTTGGAGTCTGATATGAGTATATCTAAGTGATTATGGGAGCCTTGTGGTGTTGTCATGTTCTAGGTTGACACCCCTTGTGGTCCGAGTATACTTACTTCTTCCATGCTTGCACTTTAGTTTTGGTTACTCTTTTTCTATGAGAGGTGAATATGTACGGGGTATGTCACCTACTTTTTGAGTTTAGCTTCTCATGGTTAGATGAGATCACTCTTCTTCTAGTGGTGTAAAAATTCAATGTGTAGTTCATCTACTCATCATGTTGAACCCCCTATGTTGGGATGAGGTTACTTATTTCTAGGTTGAGTTGTGGGAGGGATTTTTTCCTTACTCTCTTGTTTGGGATTATTTTGACTTATCTAACTAGTCATGTACAACTGAGATGGAGTTTCTCTCTTAATGGGGTTCCCTCTGGGTAGGTTGAGCAGACTGTTGCCTTTCAGTTTCTCCATTTTTATTTTGGGTTTTTGGGGCTCCTACTAAGTATTTTTATACTCATCCCTACATAGGATTTTCCTGCACATGTTGTATATTGTGCACCCCAAAGGCCTTTTGATGTAGTTAACAAAGGACCCGGGGTAGTCAAATATTAGTGAGATAGACCGATCAAGGTGTTAATTGTAGATAGGCCAAGGAGATTTCTGGTAGTTAATTTGATAGTGATCCCCACCTTATGAATAGGTTTGAAACTTTTATAGTTTTCTTTTTGGGGGGATGATTTTTTCCCTTTTTACTTTCAATACTTCTGTTATACTCTGGTTTGGGATATATTTATGCATTAATTTTAGTTTTTTTCTTTTTATACCTCTGTACTATTTCATTGAGGTGTTTTTGGGTGTGTGCATATAGGTACTTTATGAAAAGTTATCCCTAAGTTTATCTATACCTTCAGTACTTTTTCCCACCACTTGGCCTATGAAGCTAGGCTTAGGGTAGTTGCATCTCGAGCCCCAGATTGGTTTGTGTCATGATATAATGGTATCAGAGTATTTATTTCCTTAGGATGTTTTTTAGATGTATCCCCTTAAGAGGATTTGGTTGTGTTGCATAGTGACAGTTTCATGGGGTTTTAAGTTTATCTCTCAGGATAGAGATCCCATTGTTGGTGCAGAAGTTGATGTATTCATTCACTCATACTCTAATAACCTGATTTTTAACTCCATACATTAGGAAACTGGGTGTAGGAAAAATAAATGGTACATGCATCATATAGGACTGGGTTTTAGTTTTTCCTTTCCTTCTTGAGTCAGCTCCCCAGATATACTCTTTGATCATGGTGTGTCTCAATTCTATTTTGAGATACCTTCACAAAGATAGATAAATAGGGTTCTACGGTGTGATTGTGATGAAAATATTTCCCATGAAAAGGCTTCAGTGCAGGGAATTGGTTTTGAGGCGTTACCTCTAGGTGGTCTACTAGTTGGGTCACCACCTATCGAGCAGATGGTTGTGCTGGAACTTGAGGTTAAGGATGCATGCAGACTGAGTGCATTGCATGGTTTCCATAGGTAGTAACCTCTGAGATACTAATTTGATTTATACCCAAAGGTAGTATATGACTAGCTCAAGGCAGTCATGTTTTTTTTTCTCCTAGTGAGGAAACCTCTCAATCAGATGGTGGTCCTAGAGGCAAGAATTTTGTATGTTTTGGTCAGGAGATTGTGTAGTTTTATCAATAAAATCCCTCAATGAGGTTTCTCTAACTTTAGTATAGTTCAAGATACTCTTCAGAGAGGATTTCTACCCAGACATATTGAGATCAGTGCGTATCCAAGAACTTCTGCAGCTTCGGAAGGGTAGAATGATTATGGAAGAGTACTCAGTGAGTTTTACAAACCTATCTTGTTACTCCCAGGATATGGTTCAAGGACTATTCTTTTGAGATTATCCCTTTGATTAGGGCCTCAATAGATACATCATAGTAGGTTTGGTCTCCTTTTACCATCCCTATTATGCAGGGGTACTAGAGTGATCTCTAGTCATAGAGAGCTTCCAGACTGAGGGACAGGTGGATGTGGCCCTTGGTGGTGGTCACAAGGCTGAGGCATCTGTAATAGATGGTAGACAGTATATGAAAAGATCATGGCGTAGGAGGCATACCCATGACCAAAACTATGCACATGAGCCTATAGTGTAGGATCAGTGTCGGGGATCTAGTCAGCCGTAGGAGAGGTGGTGTTACGCTTGTGAGGATTGAGGACATCTTATTAGAGATTGTTCGAACCGTCATGCTGCTAAGAGGGAGTTGTTCGATGGACTTCCTTGGCATAGGAAATACTTGGATCAAAGATTTATGAAATATAGAGGACATGGAGGAGGATCTGGGGTAGTAGTAAAAGGTGTAAGGCAGTTCGAGGTGTTTCCAACACCACTCCCAGGTGGTCCATGCTAGGCTTAGGGGGCTAGAGGACACGAATGAGGATAGTTGTAGGTCATAGAGGCATTTGACCCAAAATTTCTGAGGATATATAGAGGTACTCTCTTTCTATTTTCTACTTTATATAGAATTAATTGTTATACACTATAGTAAGGTACTATTTTATTTCTACTTCTTGCTTGTGGTTAAAACCAGGGTGATTCAGGGTGTTGGTAGAACCCTATGTTGGTGTTGTTCAATGTATCTTCAAATACACAGGAAAGAGAGGTTCTTCCACCACCAAGAAAAAAAATTTAGACATTATAAAAATTGTGTGAGAGATTCAATTCCACCCAAAGAGAATATTATCAAGGTGCAGTGGATGAGTCTCTCTGACTTGTGTGTTCAAGGATGGGTGGCATGTTGGTGGTTACGAAAGAGGACCTGGTAAGACCTAGTTGAGCATGTAGTAAGCCCTTTATTTCTCATCAATACCTTTATGCGATTGGTGTCATATTTTTATTCAAGAATATTGAGGATAGTGTGATGTGTTTGGACATATATTTAGACTCACGAGGAAGAGAAACACTTTCCCCACCAAGACGTGTTTTTTGTGACATGACCAAAACTGTGTGAGTGAGTCAATGCCACCCAAAGTGGATAGTATCAAGATGAGGAAAAATATTTCCTTGGAATTTTTTGTTCAGGTTGAGGTTGAGAAATGTAGATCCTTTCTTATAGTTGATCTGTAGTGGTAGAGTTAGACCCTATTCTGTTTCCTTGGTTTGGATTGGTTTCTAACCATCCATACTCAGATGGGATGACACTAGTGGGTGTGGAAATATTTTTGGTTTCGGTTACTCTTCTTACAAGTGGTGTGAACATTCATGGGGTATTTCATGTGCTTTCTGTGTATATCTTATCATGTTTGGATGATTATACCCTTCTATTTCATTTGTAGGTACCCTTGGGTGTTTAGTGTCAACCTAGAATGTAAGATGCTTGAGGAGGTTGTAGTGTAGTCCATTGAGGGGTGGATGTAAATTAATGGGTTATGTGGGTATCTGTGTCGGATTAGTGATATGGTGTTCTACTAGACCCTCTGACCGCATATGGAACATAGTGGTTAGTGTTTTTTCACCTGTCGCAGGTGAGGAGACATGTGCCCGCTTATTTCATGATGTTGACCTAGTAAGATATGGACATAAGAGTGGTTTGGACATGGTGTTTCCCCCTAAGTGAGTGCTTGGAAGTGGAATGGGAACCCTTGGTGATCTTAATGGTGTGGGATTTCCAATGTACAGCTCAGTTTCTTTTCCCTATGCATATCCTTTTTCTTTTCAGGGATGAAAATATTTGAAGGTGGTAGTGATATAGAGACACGGGTTTTACTCTGTAATACCTTGCAATATTCCTAAGAATATTTCCAAATCCAGGCATTGAGTCGGCATGGGAATCTGGGGCTCAAAGAGCCTCAGTGTGGTGATTTTAAAAATATTAAATATATTTTCTCATGCATGTGTAGTTTCTCTTGAAAATAGAAATAACCCCCGAATAGAGTCTTGGATCAGATTTATAAGATAGTGATTGAGTTTAGAATTTCATGTTTAACCTAGGCGCAACATAAATTTTTATATACTATGAGTTTTAGTTGGAGGTGTATTGACGAGGTATTAAGTGGTGGATTAATTAATTAAATGAGAATATAATTAATTAATTAATTAAACCTAAATATAATACCCCCTCACCCTCCCCCTCTCACATTGGGCGCATGACTCAAGAAGGAGGAACTCCTCCTCTCCTCTTCTCCCTTTGGAAACAACAGCAATGAGCTGGAATCGAAGCGTTGAGGTGTTTTCGATCTCCATTTCTAACGTAGATCATTATCAAATCTAGAAGTATCACTAACTGAGTGTCACTCTTCACCCAAATCTTTGTTGTTTCACCCTCGAGGTAAGTAGTTTGAGTTTTGGTCTAGATTCCCATTCATTATACTTTATTCTAAGATTTTATAGCCCAATTACAATGTTTAATGATCCCTGCTTGGTAGATCTATGGGTTTTGGGCTAAAATGGGGAGAATCTAACATTTTTGTAAGTGATTCATGATTAGATTTACTATATACATGATGTGTAGTCCAGTGACACATGTTGTGTATCCCTTCCTGTTTAGGGAATATGATATTTAGGTTCTACACACCGTGTACTGAGTTTACACGCCATGTAGTACCCCAATCTGTGTCGCCATGGTACATGGCCTGGGAATCCATGTAAAACTAAATGGTTGTACAAATACATGTCCAAAATACATGGACACGGGGTCGGCTACACGAACACGGGTGAAACCACACATCTAGGGCTCAGGTGAAGCAAAACACACCATGTAATTTCTATACACATGGTGTACTCCTACATGGGTTGGAAAAACATGTATACAGGATAAAAGGTTGGGTGCTCAGGTGATCTCACATGCAGTTTGGACCCTAGTACACATCGTGTACTCCTTGGATATCTTATTTAGATCTTCTGCATTCTATATCCCCTTCTTTAGGACTAGAATTTGGGCTTGTGAGAAGCCTATAATGAGTATTTTTTCACATATAATTTGATGGTGGCCTCCATTTAGGCCTATGATATATGAGTTGGTGTGTTCAGAGAAAGACTCTTGTGAATCTATGCTTAAATAATGCTGTAGATTGGTGTGGTTCAAGAAGAGAGACACTAGGACAGGTAGTCCCCTATGGAATCAAGTTATGACTTTCCCTTACCTATCTGTTCTGGTTGAGATAGAAATCCCTACATAGTGGGTGCGGGTTCTTTTACACTTAGGTTGTACCTCTGAGGTTGGTACTCCCATAATGGATTAGGGTGCGGGTTCCCCATGGTGTTTGTACATATGGACAGTCACTGTAAAAAAAATGACCTGATTAGCAGGGGTATTTTTCAGTTTAGAATAGGTTATAACCCCCTCAAAACACATTAGCAGTGGTTATGAGGAACCGCCACTAATGATTCTGTATACACCATTTAGGGTTAGTTTTGAGGAACTACTGGTAAAGTGATGAGAATTTTAGAGGTGGTTGTATTAGAGGCAGTTAAAACCCCATTTAATATAACCATGGGACCTTAGTTTATAGGGGGTTTTAACCCCCTATAATATATTTAACAAGTTAGAGGAGGTTCTAAACTGCCTCTAATGGAGTTATGACCTACGTATTAGAGGTGGTTTTGATAACCACCTATATTTAAAACTCAAGTAAAGGGGGTTAAAACCCTCTATAAATTGAGAAAATTCCATAGATTAGAGGTAGTTTCAAAACAGCCTCTTGTCATTATTAATATTTTCTTTGAATATCAGCTTTATTCCTCCACCCCTCTGGTTCCTGGTAGAACCTACCTGGGTCAAGTTCCTATTCCCCAGCCCCTCTAGTTCCTGATGGTCCCCCTCACGAATCTAGTTCGCTCTCCCATCCCTCAAGTTCCTAGCTCAATTTCCTATTCCCCTACCCCTCTGATTCCTAATTCAGTTAACCCTACTAGTGTTACCCACACATCCTGTCCATTATAAGCCTCTCCCCCATTGTAAAACATTCAGCCAGTGGGTTTTGAACCCCCAGTCTCCAAGATATAGCGTTGGCACAACTCCCACTATGAAAATTTAATTTATGTACTAAAATTACACATTATTATATTTAAATATATTAGAATGGTGATTCTAATAAATATTCTTGGAATAAATATTCAAATTTATATAAATATATAACATATATATGTATTTATATAAATTAATATATACATTTTTATATTATTTTTTTATGTATTTGTATTATAATACATTTATATTATATTCAATTTATAAATTTATATATTTTATATATTTTATGTGTAATTACATACATTTGAGTAATTTTTTTATAATTCTATTTATGTTATGTATATACACATATATTTATATATTTATAAATTTATTTATGTAAATTATTTATATATAAAAATACATAATTATATATTATATGCATGCTTATTTATATAATATATATATATAAGTATTTATTTATTATATTTATATAATGTATTTAAAAATATATTTATATAATTTATTTCAAAACATATATTTATTATTATGTGTGTTAATATATATTTTCTGGTATAAATTGTATAATATTATATATAGTTAATATATAATTAATATTTTATGAAATACATATAAATGAAATAAAATTGACACAAATATTTATGTTATATATAATTAATATTATATGAAATACAACTTATTCAAATATTATATATGAAATAATATTTATACAAATATTTATATAATGTTATATGAATCACAATTTTATATTATATTTAATTAATACATATATTATATATATTTAATATTATATGAAATACAATTTATTCAAATATTTATATAATGTATTTCAAAACATATATTTAATATTATGCACATTAATATATATGTATTTCAATAAATATAATTTTATAATATTATCTACATTAATATATATGTATTTCAATAAATATAATTGTATAATACTGTGTAAATTAATATATATTTATTTTTATAAATTTTATATCACATAATATTAATTATATACAATATAAAAGCACAAAAATGTTATTTAGAAATATATTTATTATTACTTTAATATAAATTATAAAAACTACAAGCTTGGGTTTTTATATGATATATTTTTTAAAATAAATTATATATATTTATATAATATGTTTATGCTTTTATATTATATATAATTAATATTATATGAAATACAATTTATACAAATAAATATATATAAATGTACATAAAATTATAAAATTAAATTTACGTATACATATAAATACAATTAAATTCATTCATATAATTGGAAATATATAATATAATTAAATGATATATATATATATATACTAAATTAATTTATAATTTATATGGTATACTTAAATATATATATATAATTATTATTTAATATATATAAATTTATATATAATAAATTATTTATAATATAATATAACATAATATATATATATATATATAATTTTTTCTATATTATATTTATTTGTATACAAAATATAATATAAATGTATTTATACATAAATATAAAATAAAAATTTATTTAATATAATATATGTATAATATAAATCATAATATAAATGTATAGTATTTATAAAACCATATATAAATTTTATATATTTGAATAAATATATCTATAATTACAATTATATTATGTATACCAATATTTATATATGTATACGTTTTTTATATGTATAAGTATTTATTTAAAGTATTTATATAATTTCTTTATATATATGTTTATAATGCATTTAAATACTTTTATATAATGTATTAATGTAATATATATATATATATACAAACACACGTACACGTTCATGTACACATATATATTATAAAATTTGAATTTATATGATATTTATTTTAAAAAATAAATAAATAATTAGAGGGTTTAAAAACTCTCTAATCAAAGGTATTAGAGGCGGTTCATGAACCCCTTATAATGTCATAAATTATAGGGGGTTCACAAGCCCCTCTAATTTATTAAATTAGAGGGGGTTAAAAACCTCCTCTAATTTCATATATTAGAGGGGGTTCACAACCCCCTCTAATTTCATAAATTAGAAGGGGTTCACAAACCCCTATAATCTAAGGTATTAATAGTAGTTCATGAACCACCTCTAATTTCTTAAATTATAAGGGGTTCAAAACCCCCTCTAATCTAAGGTATTAACAGTAGTTCATGAACCCCCTCTAATTTAAGATATTATAGGAGGTTATGAACCCCCACTATTTCCTTTAAAAAATAATTTCCATGTTATATATATATATATATATATCCTCTAATATCAAAAAAATATTGTATATATAGTGCCTATAAATCTAACCAAATATATAGGGCCACTAATTATTAAATTATCATTAGTTGTAATAAAAAAGCCTCTAAAACCCAACCAAATATTACAAGAAATGATAAAAATTTATAGGGGGTTTTACATATCCCCCTCTAAAATGAATTTAGAGGGGATGTGCATAACCCCCTCTAAAAAATTTCAGTTAATCTGGTGTTTTTTAGTGAGTCCTCCCCATCCATGCGAGGGCATGGGACCTCCATACTCGTTAGCAATATAGAGTAGGTACTCCCCTGTTGGACTAGGGTGCAGGTCCTCTATTCATGGATTTGATACTCCCCTGTCATACCAAGGAATGGATCCTTCATATGTTCCGTATAGGGTAATCCCTTATCTGGTTAGGGAGCATGTCCTCTATTGCTGGAGTCAGAACTCCCATGTCATTCCAGGGTGTGGGTCCTCCATACATGTTCTTCTGACAGAGTTGGTACTCCACTGTCGTACTTGGGAGCGGTTCCTCTAGCCCAGGGTTGGTCCTCCCCTACCATGTCAGGGCATGGGTCCCCAACAGTAAATGATATGGTAGAGTGGTACTCCCATATCTACTATGGTTCGGGTCCTCTAGCCACTGAGTGGTACTCCCCTGTCATGCCAAGGTGTGGGTCCTTGCCCAAAGAGTAGTACCACCCCATCTCTGAGTAGCAGTAGGGAGAAGGTCCTCCATTGGAGTTAGATCCCCCTTGGTTGTTGAGTATAGTTATGAGGATTGGGCCCCTCCACTAGATATGATCGATACCTAGTTAGGGGTTAGTGCTCCCTCTATGGACTGAGGTGTGGGACACTCCATACAAGAGCGATAGAGGTTTCTTGGGTTGGTTAGGTGCTAGTACTCTCTCAATTGCAGGGAAGTGGTGAGGTTTGAGTCACTATATTATGTATCGTAGAGAGGATTCATGTGATGCATAGTCTAAAGTAGTGCTCCCTCAATTGTGTGCATTGGTGAGGAGCGGGCCTCTCCACATGGTCTTATTTATCCTTGTATGGGTCATAGGTTAAAAATGGAAAGACCTATGGTGTTGGTAACTATATATGGACCTAGTAGGTTGTTCCTAATTGATTATACCTCTCATAAGGGTTCTATATGAGATGTATGAGATTGTGGAGTTTGTTATCCTATTTTATGTTACCTTTAGAGATTTGAATAGAATATTTTTGCTTGTTATGAGGTTGGAACCACATGATACTTGGAGTCTGAGACGAGTATATCTGGGTGATTCTGGGAGCCTTGCGGTGTTTTCACATTCTGGGTTGACACCCTTTTTGGACTGAGTGTACTTACTTATTCCATTCCCACACCTTATTTTTGGTTACTCTCTTTCCATTGGAGGTGAAGACGTGTGGGGTATTCCATATGTTTTTCATGTTTAGATTCTCATGGTTGTATGATCTCACTTTCCTACTAAGGGTGGACAATATTCTACTTGTATTTCATCTACTCATCATGTTGATCCCCCTGTACTAGGATGAGGTTACTTATTTCTAGGTTGAGATATGGGGTGTAGTTCTTCCTTACTCTCTTGTTTTGGATTCTTTTTTACTTAGCTGAAAAGTCATGTAGAACCAAGGATGGTTTGAGATGAAGTTTATCTCTCAATGGTGTTCCCTCTGGCTCGGTCGAGTGGAATATCACCTTTGAGTTGCTCATTTTTTTCTTTTGGGTTTTTGGGGCACCTACTGAGTATTTTTATACTCACCCATGCATGGGATTTTCCTGCATGTGTTGTGTCTTGTACAGACCACATGTCTTTTAATGGAGTCCACGGAGGACCTGAGGAATGTGGATCTTAGTGAGCTAGACCGATTGAGGTGTTTACTAGATCTGGGATGAGGATCTTTCTGGAAGATACTTTGATAGTGATTCCCACCTTCTGAGTAGGTTAGACACTTTTACAGTTTTCTTTTGGTGGAAACATGTTTTTTCCTTTTTAATTTTAGTACTTCTATTATACTCTATTTTGGGATAGATGTATACATGCATTCTAGTTTCTAGATTTTTGTATCTATTTACTATTGTATTGAGGTGTTTTTTAGTGTGTGTATATAGGTACTTTAGCCAAATGCCTCCTAATTTTAGTTATTCCTTCAGCGATTTTCGCCACCCCTGGACTATGGAGGCGGGCTTGTAATAGTTGTGGCTTGAGCCCTGGCTTGGGTCGGGTCAGAAAATTAACTTCCATGAAACTCCATTTTTCTATTATTTTGTTTGGTTGATAGTTTGACAAGGTTCATGTTGTTAACTAAATTCCTCCAAAGTTTTATCCATCAATAAAAAAATAAGGTTATTTTGAGTATCATACAATAATAATCATAGTAACCAATAATATGATAAGGAAAACTATTCCTAATATGTCCTAAATTATGAAACCTTCATTTTAACCTAAAAAATTTTAGGTTCATACTTCATCAATTTTGGTTCAACATAGGTTGATTTAATTTTTATCCTATTATTTATTATAAACTAATCCCTAAAAATAATTAAACCTTGCTCTGATACCAACTAAAGTACCCCAAACGCATACTCAGGATTCGGTACTAGAAATAAAGAATTTTCACATATTATTTTATGCCAAGTGAGACAACCTAAGTATAACACATATATATTTTACATAATTTCCATAATTTAAACATTCTACCTCAAAAATTCATACAATACCAGAACCCAAAGGTTTAGTTTATTTAGAGATTAGCTACATTATTTTCTTATTTTATAGTAAGTATCAAACATTTCCCATAATATTATATACACATTATTTATTTCTACACATTTTAAACATAGTACGCCTCTTAATTTTTTAGGTAATGAAAAAAAAGGTGAGATCAGATTCTCAGTAAGGGTAAGCATAAAAGATATAAATCAAAGATCATAAGTGATCATAATTCATACATGTGTGTATGATAACATAATAAAGGTACATGATAAATATATAAGAAATCATGCCCAAAAAAACATATATGATAAATCATGAGTCATGGTGTAAATATTAACATAATACATGTGTAATCATGAAAATATAAAATAAGCATAAGAATGTGACATGAGCATAAGCATAGGAATTCATATCATTTTGGAAAAATCTGACCACAATTAGGTCTATGAATAGAAGTGTGAACATAATAATAATGTCCATGAATAGAGTTTTGGACATAACAATAACACCCAGTCATAGAGTTTTGAACATAATAATAATGCCCAAGCATAGAGTTGTGAATATAACAATAATGTCCACACATAGATTTCTGAACATAAAAATAATATCCATGAATATATTTATGAACATGATGATAATATCTACACATAAATTTATAAACATAACAATAATTCTCACACATAAAGTTGTGAACGTAATAATAATGTCCATATATAAAGTTTTGAGTACAACAATAATTCCCTCACATAGAGTTATAAAAATAAAAACAATTCTGATAAATGACATCATTATATCATGATACATAAATCTTTACAGAATGCATTAGTGGGATATATCATACCCACCCATCACATAATGATAAACCATACATATGTTTTCCAAAAACAACTTAAAAATCATATTCCATCATAACTTAATTAACCTGTGAAAAGAAATGGGTTTCACGAAAACAACCACAAGAAATTATTATAATTTTTTCAAATAAAGAAGTTGGTTGATATCATTAGATAATAACCCTAGTGAAGCATAAGAAACATTTAAGGATGATGAAATTGATGAAAAAATAATTTTATAAGAACATCAACAAAATATTTTGAAAAATAATATGAAATATCATTTACTTTTGATAATGTTATTTTAAAAGATAATATATTATAAAACAATAGGAATATAAATTACATTTAAAACCCAAGAAATCTTATAAATAAATCTTCATAGATGAAAATGGTTATAAAATAAGGATATAATGTTTAAATAAAAATGTTAAATAAGATTTGTTTCACACTTTTGTAATTAAATTCAAAGTAAATAGAAGATGACCCATATGGAAAACATAAGAAAATAATCCTTTCATTATTTTTCAAAGAGAGTTAAGGAAAATTGAAAATTATAAATAATTGGAGATAAGGAAATATATAAAACAATATAATAAACATGTACATGGAGGATAAATATCCCTGATTAAAAAGAAGAGGTAAATTTAGTTCCACTTATAAATATACTTTCGATCTAATTATAAACTAAAGGGATGTGAAATCCCAAGAAGACATGTAAACTAAATAAATAACTAGGGGATAATAGAATAGATGTTTTAAAAAAGATAAACAATAAATAATTTTCCACAAATATGATTTTATATATATATATATAATCTCGATTTAAAAGTGATATTGGAAAAGAAACTCTAAAATCTTTGGTAACTTTTTAATCAAAAGACCTGGAAAGAGAAAACATTAGATGGATTTGTAAATACCCTGAATTAAATGAAAATTATGATAACATACATCCTTATGGAAATATATACACCAAAAAAATAATATAGGTGGTGAATATGGAACATATCTAGTTAAAAGGAAAATTTATATGGGAAACCCTTACTTTTACTCCTGACTTTCATGAAATCACTTTAAACACTTCGATGAATTCACTCCTCAACATGAGTTCCTTCAGAATGAAGGATTTATGCTACCTTATAGGAACTAGAATCTACCAAATGAATAATAATAATTTAGGAGTGTAAAAATGGGTGGGAATTCAAGATAAAACTAAAGGAAAAGAGTGGTTTGGGAGGTGTAGAGGAGGGTTCCTTTTATATGTGAGTTTTGAGTTTCATTTCCAAAAATTTCCCATCCTTAACATATAAGGTTGTCATTTTAAAAGGATATTGGATAAAAAGTAGACAACTAATGGGGGTGTAAAAATTTTTGGTTGATAAATCCCTCATCCACACATTTAGAGATAGGGTTTTATTATATTTTAATTTTTTACCACTTGGTTTAACACTTTTTTACCTTTACCATAGTAACTCCATTTTTACCTAAGTAACTTATTTTTATGATAAATAATGAAATTGAACTCCTTGAATAATTTCAAAATTATTATTAAAAATTTGTACTCTATTTAACATAATTCAATTTCTAAATATAGGAAATGAATATTTTAGAATAAAATATAAATTATATTAAAAAAATATTTTTATAGAAAATAAATTTTTAAACTTTATCTATTATTAATCATATTTCATATCAATTACTAGTTAAATTAGTGTTAATTTATTTTTTATAAATTAAAATATTTTATTATAATAATTCTTAAAAATTGACCAATTAAATTTTTTAGAATAAAATTGCACAACTCTAAAAAAATAGTTCATTGAAAAATTACCCATTTTTAAAATTAAATGATTTTAACTGTATCCTATTAAAATTATTTATTTATCTTATTACTATGTAATTTTATCAATCATTGATATTAATTTTTTTTAATTTAATAAATATATCAAATCATTATTTGATGATAATAATAATAAACGCATAAGATATGTTTTTATAATATGTAATACCATCAAATTTGAAAGGTGCATTAATTTAAGTTTTGACATACTTTAATGGTGTTTTTTAGACTTTTTAGAGGATTTGAGATAAAATTTCAGCTATATAGTATCATTTTGGTGTGAAGTATTTTATTTTTTTATATATGGTGGTATTACGACATATAGGTGTGGATTAAATCATGGAGACCTATTGGGAGATAAGGTTATGGTGTGGATGAAGAGTTGCAGCATAAAGTCTTGGGATGAGATAATTTCATGGTTACTTTTAATTCATTATCACTATGGTGTGAGGGTTAGGTTTCAGTGTGGAGTTTGGGAGAGGTGATTTTTGGTGGTTTTATCTATTTCAGGGTTGCAATTTCATGGAGATGGGCTACGATGTAGCCTTCTTCTTTAGCTTTGGAGGAGTGGTTCTTCCCCTGTAGCGTGGTATCTTTTACAATTTTATAGGATCTCATCATAGACCACACCATGATCCTGTGATATGGTTTTGACTATCCATATTATAGTATAGTCTCTTCCCTTTCATTGTGGTTTTTTCTCATCTAGACCCCATTGCACTGTGGTGTTGGTATTTTTTTTGTGATGTTATATTTTATAGATTGACTATAAAGTTTTTAAGCCCCATTAATTTGATCAGTTTCTCACCTTCATTCTTTATTCTTAGTTAATATAGGTGCATACTTGGGAGGTATTTAATTCCCCTTTATTTGGATTTCAACCCTGCACTTAAGAGACCAATATGTTGTCTTTTAAGAGGTAAGATTTGTCTGTTAAAGACTAATTATTATTATTATATAATTATCCATAGATCTAATCTATGTTGGATAGATATATGTATTATATCATTATCTAATGAAGTATTCTTGTTCTTTTGATAGATTGGCATCGGATCTAGAGAATTATAGACCTTCCATAGAATGGATCAAGATTTACCATTGATAGTGGTTGTTGTTTTGTAAGTTGATTTGATTATAAGCCTATCTTTCCATATCCTTCTTGAATCTTATTTTAGAATCCCATTTTTGATTAATTAGGATTGATTCTATAGATCCTTGACATCCAAGTTTGATGTAGTTAGATAATGGGTGTGATTTGGTTACTGAAACTTAAAAATATTGGTGATTGTCATCACACACTAGAGGTAGGGATTTATTTAGAATATAGATCCATTTTATTAAGTTTTTACCTTAATATTGACTACATGTCTGTGTAGACCATGAGACCCATGTTTTATATTGATTTAATGTAGGTGTGTGTCTGTCCCAAGAGACCATGATTGATATTGATCACGTGTATGTGTGTGTATGACTACTAAGAATCATGAAAGATATGATATGTTTGTGCCTATATGTATCATTCCCTGTTGTGTGTGAATGTATGGCCTATGGAGGTTTTTTTATTGGTAGGAAGTGATAGTTTAACCACTGTGTCATGGTTAACCCTTATAGGGGGATTATGTAAAAATTGTGATGATGAAGATGAGGGAATTGGACACGGGTTATGGGTATGATGGCCTTATGGACCGACTCAATGTAGAGATGGGGCACAATGGCCTTATGTACTGACCGATGATAGAATTGGATCATGATTTAATTGTGGTATGAACCATGATATAGAAAAGAAATTATAGCCTTATGGCCTAACCTAAGCTTGTTTTTTATGTGGCTACTCAGAGATATAGGGTGTCCTTGTGTCCAACCCATATTCATGACTTCCATTATAACCCTCCTTTCAGCATGGATTTGAAGTGGTTATGGTCGGGGTTCATGGAATCTTTGTCAGTACACAATAACTATATGAATGATTGATTTTTACTTGCTTGCACATTTATTTATTAGCATGTAATACACTTCTTATACATGTTCACTTATATTGAGGATACATTGGTGGTGTCCTATTGGGTTTATACTCACACATTTCATGGGAATATTGATGCACATGAAGATTTCATAATCAGGGATATGGGGAATGGAAAGTTCTCAGTGATGGGGAGATAGTGAGATAGAGCTTAGTGTTTGAAGGTAGTATCAGGATGGACTCCAAAGTGATGTATCCATATATTATTTATTATTATGTTGCTTTATTATACTCGATTTTGATCCACCATGTAACACCCCCGAATGATAAAGGGTTAAATGACTAAATGATATGACTCGTGTCAACAAGGTGTACCTTCCTTTTCGAGATCCTACCTGATTAGAACTTCACAGTTAAGCATTCTTAGCCTGGAGTAGTGATTAGGATGGGTGAAATTTGGGGAAGTTTCTTAGGATGTGTGCGAGTGAGGACAAAGCACACTGGAAAGGACATGTGTTGGCATGTAGGGGTTGTCATTAGTCAAATGACCCATTCAGGCATGTGGGTGGACCCTTGGGTGGGGACCACGTGTCTGCGGGGAAAATGGTGGTACCTGGTGGGCTAGGACCCGACAACCATGTTAAGTCAAGGTGGTTTTGTTGTCACCAGGACCCAATTTTTACATTGAGTATCAGAGGAGGAACCCAGTCTCAAGTGTGGTGCAGTGCCTGGGTTGAGATGTAGGGCCCACAATGAGGGTGTTGTGCTCTAAAGGGGGGTGATTGTAACACCCCTGAATGATAAAGGGTTAAATGAATAAATGATATTACTCATGTCAATAAGGTGAACCTTCCTTTTTGGGAGCCTACCTGATTAGAACTCCACAGTTAAGCGTATTTGGCCTCGAGTAGTGATCAGGATGGGTGACCTTCTGGAAAGTTTCCCAGGATGTGTGCGAGTGAGGAAAAAGCACACTGGAAAGGACATGTGTTAGCCTGTGGGGACTATTATTAGTCAAATGACCCATTCAGGCATGTGGGTGAAACCTTGGGTGGAGACCACGTGTTTGCGGGGCAACTGTTGGTACCTGGTGGGCCAGGACCCGACGACCATGTTAAGTCGGGGTGGTTGTGCTGTCACCATGACTCAGTTGTTACTCTCACGACCCATCCCCCGGGGCCTGTATCGTGACTACCACAAGCCCTCCTTCCATAGGCTAGGGGTTGGCGACTAGCACCAAAGGCGAAAATCCCTAAACTGGGAATGCATTGCCTTTATAAACTAAAACACACACTACAGAGTACGCAAATGGAAGTAAAACACAAGGTAAAACTATATACAAAAGAGAGTGCTGAAAGTAAAGGTGCCAGAAATACAATCCCAACAGTAAAGTACAAGGAAACGGAAAAGTACAAGTACAACTGAAAGAGGAAGTAAAGCATCTACTGGGTCGTCCTCCGGGGTTCCTACATGAAGGGTAGGTACTGATGGCCTCCTCAGCACTTCACATTTATCCGTCCGCTTCGTGTACCATCACGCTGAGTGGTCCACCTCTAGGTACCGTCCAGTCCTCCTACTCTCTACCTCGATCAGTGTTGTCTGTCGTCTGCAACCAACACAACGAGGTGCGGGCATATCCCGTGCAGGGGTGAGTATAACGATACTTAGTAGGGACCCCGAGACCCTCAAGGTCTCACAAAATCCAAAAAGGATAATCCACTAAGTATGAAATCAATTGATAACCATTAATTAGGTATATTCCCATATATATACCTGATTTATCTAGTAAACCATCTCAATCATGAGTATAACACAAAAGTCATTGACTCAGCTCAAAACTAGGATTTTATTCTAGGGTGGTAACATGTAACACTCACATTCAAACTGTCATAACCTCAGCTGCTAGTGTACTCCTCCTCTATAGAGTATTTTGGGCATGCCGTATCACACAGAGGTGATTCCCACTATCCTGGACTACTGTGGTGCTCCTCCTCTCGAGCACCGTGGGTCTGCTGCATCACACAGAAGCGCTCCCCATTGTGGGTCCACCGCGTCACACAGAGGTGCTCCCCCTCGTAGCCTGCTGAGGTACTCCTCCTGTCGAGTACCATGGGTCTGTCGCATCACACAGAGGTGCTCCCCACTATGGGTCTATCGCGTCACACAGAGGCGCTTCCCACTGGGCTGGTCGAAACACTCTAAGTCGAAAGGCCAGCAGTTTTCAGGTCTCAGCCAACTACTAGGTCTCCAAACTCTGCTCGCTCGTCTCTAGGAGGATCCGCTCCATGAGCTACTGGTCAAAAATTCAATTGTCATTAAGTTCCAAATAGAAGTATCTCAAAGGTCTGCCTCATCATAGGGGTCTCAACGCAACAGAAGGCACGTCAATCAGACGTCCGTTCTGTGAGTTATTGGCATTTCTGTCTCGGGGGGCCAATTGGTTTTTAGGTTCAAACCAACCTGAATGTACCCCAGCTATGTCAAAACCTCAAGTGAGATATTCCAAAAGAACAGTCTCGCTCTAAGCTTTCATTTTCCGTAGATGGTTCGTTGATCGGACACTCGTAGCCTAAGATATGGGTGAAAAGGTGTAAACGGGCCAAAGCAGGTCCAAACCGGGGTCCGATCCAGTGAGGGTCTGACCCGGCCCGAGGGAGGCCTGGACCGAGAGGCCAGCTCGGCCTGAGTGGGTGGCCCGGCCTGAAGGAGGCCTGGCCCGGCTCGCTGGCGGTTCACGTGGCCCGGCTGGCTGGCCTGCGTGGCCCGACTCGCTGGCCTGCATGGTCCGGCTGGCCACACAGGGGGGGGGGGGTCAACGCCCCCCCCCCCCCCCCTCCCCTCCCTTCTTGACGAACAGAACTAGTTCTGTGCGCAGGTTCGGAAGTCGCGGGACCCAGGGGGTCCCGCCTTGTCCGGCTGGCCGAGCAGCCGGCCCGACATCGGCCACTCCTAGATTCTCCACCGCAGTGCGACGGTGTCACGGTTTTGGTCCTCTGCACAGCATGATGGCGTCACACCCCACCGTCTGACCGTCGCGGCTCTCCTGGTTTCGGTCCTTCCACTCGTGCGGCGTGACGGCATCGCGCCCCTCCAGCGGCCGTCAGGCAGCCTTGCTCCACCACGGCCTACACTAGATGCGGCCCAGTTCTCCGTGCAGCGCGATAGCACCGCACCCCTCTGGTGACCTGATGGACCCTGCGCCACGGGTTCCCTTCGCAGCCAGATTTCTTCGTGGTTAGCCCGACGTTGGCCATCGTTTCTCCACCTCCATCGTCAAGAAACGAGAACAAAAAATGGGGAGAGTTGGGCCATTTTCTTGCGGTCTAAGCCCTCCTCATTATGGTGATATCAATCGTCAATTCACATTACATAATTTGAATGACGTAGAACGGGAACAAAAATCATCTCAAATCCCCTACCTCAAATGACGATGATCGTTGAAGAAGTCGTGGAAAGGCGGCGTCGATTCGTCAATGTTCGAAAAGGAAGAGGATATCCGTCGTTGGAAGATGAGCGTTCAGAGGTGATGAAGTCAAAGACGACATTCTTCATAGTTGACTCCTTATCTTTTGGCACGGTTGAAGATCATTCTTCATTGGATAATTAGTTTCTTCAAAGGTTCTCCAAGTTCCTCCAAGTCCTTTTTCAAAGCTCCACCAAATGAATTGCCAACCAAAAATAATGGGTTACGCTAACCCATTATTTAATTTGTTGGCCAAAATATTCAAAAGAGTTCAAAAGGTGTTTCAATTAAATGAGTTATCTCACTTAATTAAATGGGTGGAGTTGGCGCAATTAAATGGTGGGGAAGGTGAATATTTTTCTCCCCCTTTATGGGGAGTTAAGGGGGTTTAAAGCCCGTGTGGTCCCCACAAAGGATATCCACTCAATGGAGGTTATGTACGGGTGGTCCCCACTACTATAACCTCCCATGGGAGGTTAGGGTGTGGTGGCCCCCACCACTAATCACCACTTGGAGGTTTTAACCACCTCAAAAATAAAAATAAGCTAACACTTGTTATTATTTAACTTAATTAAAAACCCCAAAATTTAACTTCCATTATCGACTATCTGTCGTCGAGGTGAAATCCTTCTTAAGTGAATACTGGCACTAGAATTTCAACGGTGCCCTCGGATTTCAGTTCTGATCACCAATTCAAAAGTTTTAAAATCCCGCTCGTATGTTTATTGAACGTACCCAAAAAAAACTTCAGAAATTGATTCTGGGCACACTGGTCCTCGAAATCAAGCACCGTAAATTTTTGCGGACTCGTAAAAATCCCATGAATTTAAGAAAAAAATCCATGGAATTTTAGGGTCTTTACATTCTCCCCACCTCAGGGATTTACATCCCTGTAAGGTTCAACTCGAAATAAGAGAACAAATGAGGGTACTGAGCACGCATCTGAGCCTCCCGCTCCCAATTGCTCTCCTGGAGGTTCATGTGCTACCAGTGAATGCACACTAGAGGTATCAACCATCAACGAAGTACCCATTATTGTCGATCATTGATCTCCACTGGAACCTCTATGAAAGTTTCTCCATCATCGATGTCCAGCTCTCCATGGTCGATGATGTGGGACGGGTCATGCACGTATCTCCTCGGTTGAGATATGTGGAAGACGTCATGCACCCGATGCAATTGAGGTGGTAGAGCTAAGTGGTAAGCCACCTCACCTACTCTGTTGAGGACCTGGAAAGGTCCAATGAATCGTGGAGACAACTTACCGCCTCGGCCAAATCTCCATAGACCTCGTCGAGGTGAGACCTGTAGAAAGACGTGGTCACCATCCTCGAACTCCAGAGGTCTCTGTATCCTGTCATCATACGACTTCTGCCTTCTCTGTGCAGTCTTCATCCACTCCTGGATGATTTTCACCTTCTCCATGGTAGCCCGTACCATCTTTGGTCCCACTAGTGCTGACTCCCCTAGGTTTATCCATCACAGTGGCGATCTTCAAGGTCGACCATACAAGGCCCCAAAAGGTGTCATACTGATGGAGGAGTGATATTTGTTGTTGTATGCAAACTCCACCAAAGGAAAGTGATCCTACCAGCTGCGATCGAAGTCGAGGACACACGCACGTAGCATTTCCTCGAGGGTCTAAATGGTCCGCTCAGTCTGTCCATCTGTATGAGGATGGAAGGCAATGATAAAGTGAAGTTATGTCCCAAAATCCTCCTACAACCCCTTCCATAGTCGGGAAGTAAACCGTGTGTCATGGTCGGAGATAATAGAAGAAGGTACTCCATGTAAACGCATAATCTTCTACACATAGAGGCATCCCAAGATCTCTATTGAGCCCTGCTCTCTGATCGGTAGGAAGTGGGCTGACTTGGTGAGTCAGTCAACGATCACCCATATAGAATCATGACTTTTATATGTACATGGAAGAACCGTCATGAAGTCCATGGATATCCCATCCCACTTCCACACTGGGACCTCTAAGGGATGAACCAGGCCTGCTGGTACCTGTTGCTCCACCTTCACTTGCTGACAAGTGAGGCATCGTGAGACAAACTCAGCTATTGCCTTATTCATACCTGGCTACCAGTGTTGTCGTCTAAGGTCTTGATACATCTTCGCCACTCCTGGATGTACTGATAAAGGGGAAGTGTGGAACTCCCTCAACACCTCCTCCTGAAGTGCAACTGGTACCAAGGTACGTCCTCTGAAGAGGATGATGTGCTCCCTACCTTCATAAAATCTATCAGGTGCCTGCCCTATGGATATCTGAGTATGTCATGTCTCACAGTTAGCGTCCCCATGTTGCGACTCCCTGACTCGCTAAAGAAGTGGGGGAGTGACCATGAGAGACTGTAGATAGGCTGCTCCATCTCTATCCATAAAGGATATTCGTAAGGTAGCCAGCTGCTCTGCCACCTCTCCTAACAATTGTATAACAGATTTCCTACTGAGTGCATCTGCAACAACGTTCCCCTTCCTAGGAGTATAGACCATCTCGAAGTCATAGTTCTATAGGAACTCAAGCCAACACCTCTATCTCAGGTTCAGGTCTTTATGAGATAATATATACTTGAGACTCTTGTGATCAGAGTACATGATAAAACTTTCGCCCATCAGATAGTGCCTCCTCATCTTCAAGGCAAAGACTGCTGCTACTGCTAACTCCAGGTCATGGGTAGTATATTTCTTCTCATTCTATCTCAGCTACCAATAACCATATGTGATCATTTCTCGCTCCTACATCAGGACACACCCAATTCCGGTCCCTGATGCATCGTAGTAAACTACATACCATACTCCCTCCTCTAGAATCCTCAAGATGGGGGCACTAATCAACCTTTGCTTCAGCTCTTGAAAGCTCTGCTGGCATCTCTCTGACCACACAAAGAGTTTCCCCTTCTTTTCCAGGGCTGATAGTGGTGCTGCAACTCTGGAGAAGTCTGGAACGAATCTCTAGTAGTATCCAGCCAAGCCTAGGAAACTTCATACCTCTGTCACACTCCTGGGTGGCTCCCAAGAAAGTACCTCCTCAGTCTTCGCTGGATCCACTGAAACTCCAACCTCCAAGATGACATGTCCTAAGAAGTGAACCTCTCGAATCCAAAACTGGCACTTTGAGAGATTACCATAAATTTGGTGCTCTCAGAGTGTGTCCAGTACTACCTATAAATGGTAGGCATGCTCCTCCTCAGTAGTCGAGTAGATCAAAATGTCATCGATAAAGACCATGAGAAAGTGATCAAGGTAAGGCTGTAAAATCATGTCCATAAGACAAATGAACCCTTATGGAGCATTGGTTATGCCGAAGGGCATAACCAAGAACTCGTATTGGTCATACCAACACCTGAAGGTCATCTTCTGCACATCCTCACCTCGAACTCTGAGCTGGTGATAGCCTGATCTGAGGTCTATCTTTGAGAACCACTGTTCTCTCTTCATCTGATCAAAGAGATCGTCAATCCTTAGGAGAGGGTACTTGTTCTTCACGGTTACCTAGTTCAGGAGATGGTAGTCGAAACAGAGCCTCAAGCTCCCATCCGCCTTCTTGGCGAACAGAATCAGGGCTGCCCAGGGAGAAACACTGGGTCGGATGAATCCCTTCCCCTGTAAGTCCTCTAGCTGTACCCGTAGCTCTCGAAGCTCAGTGGGATCCATATGATATTCTAGAGTATATATCGGTGTCATCCCAGGGTACAAGTCTATATAGAAGTCCACCTTTATGTGAGGAGGAATACCTGAGACATCGTCAGGGAAAACGTCCGCGTACTGGTCCACCGCTACAGGATAAGTCAGACTCTCCACATCAACTAATCTGAGGGTAAGGCAAGCCAACTGGTGAGTAATCGGCTGCACCCTCCTCTAAGTAATTCCGTCCTGGGATGAAAAGGTTCCCTTCTTGCCGGTGAAGGTGAACCTGGTCCCATCTGTGTGGACACACCACACTTTTCACCTAATACAGTTGATCTGAGCATGGACTGTAGATAACCAGTCTATACCCAATATGACATCTTAAGGCCTCTACGCTGCTATGAGGAGATCTCAGACAAAGCTCTCACCTCCTAGAGTAAGATCACAATGTCGACACCAGTGTGTAATTTTCAATTCTGCTCCTGTAGGAGTATCTAGCCATAAGGATCGAGCCAACAGCTCCGTCGGAATCTCCGAGCTCTGAACGAGGGCGGTGGCTATGAAAGAATGACTGGCACCTGTGTCTATAAGAACTGCATCTATGGTGTATTAGACATAGATCGTATATAGAATCATATCCGGAGCGTCGTGGTCATATGCCTCAACTGCCTAAAGCTGAGCTCTCCCATATCCACCTGCTCCCTGCGGTCGGTGTGGACCTCCTGGTGGTGGTGGCGGTAGCACCTCGTAACATCGTCCACCGCCAACTGCACTACTAGCTCCTCTTCCACGTCTTCCTTCTCCTTGCAGACCACCTTGATCAAACCTCTACCTCTGCCTGGAAGGTCCCTCAACTGTCTGTTGATCATCTGAACAGCGGGTCGGACAGTCACCAGCCATGTGACCTTGCCCGCCGCACAAGTAACATTGCCTACTCCTGGCATATATTTCACTTCCCCGGGTGCCCCGCACAATAGATCCTAAGTCTTGCAGTCGTCCACCCGTGGGTCTGGTCTTCTTGGAACTCTATATCATATGTCTACTGCCATCCGCAGAAGATTCTGCTGCGTGTCAACTAGTAGTGGGTCTCGCTACTGGTGACTGCTCAGCAAGGAAACTCTCCACTAGGAGGGCTCTCTCTAACACCCATACCTACGTCGGGATGCTGAGTGAGATCATAGATGACCTAATCTCTCACCTAAGCCCCTGATCGAAGGTCCAGGCCCTGAATAATGGGTCTTATACCATATCTATGGAGTAGCGCGAGAGGTTGGTGAAGCTCATTGAGTACTGCGCCACCATCATGATACCTGGCTGTAGATGCAGTAGCTCCTGTATCCGCACCACTCATAGGGTGGCTGGGACAAACTCTGACCAGAATAGGCTCTCAAAGTCTATACAGAGTATTGTCGCCTCGTCATGGACCTGGAGCATCAGGCTCCACCATCTACATGTTGCTGCCTGAAGGAGAATCGCAACAAGGATCACCATGAGGTTTGCTGATGTCCCTACCCGCCTGAAGACTCTCACCATAGCCTCCAGCCAATCCTTAGCTGCCTATGGGTCTGTATCTCCCCGGAACCTCGGTGGAATCTGGTGCTGGAACTCATGTAACGCGCTCAAGAGGCATGCATCATCTGCTTCTGGGTCTAGTAGCATCAGTGGCCCAACGGGAAGTGGTACTGCTGGTGCCTCCACTGGTAAAGGGTCCTGCACTGAGGCCTCATCACTCGGTGGGCTGACAATATGTACGAATCTCGGGGCTCTAACTGGCCATCCGTGGGGAGGCATCCTGAAAGAAAGAGATGTGACACGGTCAAAATATTATACCTGGTGAGCTGACCTGGTTGCGCTGACTTAGAGAAAACTTTTGAAACACACACGCAATTAGTATTTTCATGCATTGAGTCATAAATCAGAAGTCAGGGTCCTAGTGTATGGATACGTCATCCGCCCACACCAACACTGGACTCCCTCAACTGAAAACCACGCTTAGTACCCTTAACACTATTTCTTCACAGAAAAGAAATATCAGAGTCCTAAGTTCTGCGGTAGAACTGACTCCTCTGATACCAATTTTTCATGACCCATCCCCCGGGGCCCGTATCGTGACTACCCCAAATCCGCCTTCCATAGGCCAGGGGCTGGCAACTAGCACCAAAGGTGAAAATCCCTAAACTGGGAAAGCATTGCCTTTATAAACTGAAACACACACTACAGAGTATGAAACTAGAAGTAAAATACTAGGTAAAACTGTATACAAAAGAGAGTTCTGAAAGTAAAGGGTCGTAAATACAATCCCAACAGTAAAGTACAAGGAAATAGAAAAGTAAAAGTAAAACTGAAAGAGGAAGTAAAGTAGCTATTGGGTCATCCTCCGGAGTTCCTACCTGAAGGGTAGGTACTGATGGCCTCCTCAGCACTCCACATCTGTTCATCTACTCCGTGTACTGTCACGACGAGTGGTCCACCTCTGGGAACCATCCAGTCCTACTACTCTCTGCCTCGATCAGTGTTGTCTGTCGTCTGCAACCAACACAACGAGGTGTGGGCATAGCCCATGCATGGGTGAGTATAATGATACTCAGTAGGGACCCTAAGAACCTCAAAGTCTCACAAAATCCAACAAGGATAATCCACTAAGTATGAAATCAATGGATAACCATTACTTAGGTATATTCCCATACATATACCTAAGTTATCTAGTAAACCATCTCAATCATGAGGATAACACAAAAGTCATTGACTTAGCTCAAAACCAGGATTTTATTCGAGGGTGGTAACATGTAACACTCCTAGTCAAACTATCGTAACCTCGACTGGTGGTGTACTCCTCCTCTATAGAGTACTATGGGTCTACCGCGTCACACAGAGGCGCTTCCCACTATCCTGGACTGTTGTGGTACTCCTCCTGTCGAGTACCGTGGGTCTGTTGCGTCACACAGAGGTGCTCCCCACTGTGTGTCTGTCGCATCACACAGAGATGCTCCACCTTGTATCCTACTGAGGTACTCCTCCTATCGAGTACCGTGGGTCTGCCCATCACACAGAGGTGCTTCCCACTGGGCTAGTCGAAACACTCTTAGTCTAAAGGTCAACAGTCGTCAGGTCTCATCCAGCTACTAGGTCTCCGAACTTTGTTCGCTCATCTCCAGGAGG
Source organism: Viscum album (assembly GCA_963277665.1). Taxonomy (NCBI): domain Eukaryota; kingdom Viridiplantae; phylum Streptophyta; class Magnoliopsida; order Santalales; family Viscaceae; genus Viscum; species Viscum album. The sequence continues at coordinate 1,115,440,484 of OY728141.1, forward strand.
ATCCGCTCCATGAGCTACTGGTGAAAACTCCAACTGTCACAAAGTTCCAAATATAAGTATCTCAAAGGTCCACCTCATCATAGGGGTATCAACGCAAAAGACAGCACATCAATCGGACACCCTATCTGTGAGTTATTGGCATTTCCGTCCCGGGGGCCCGATTGGTTTTTAGGTTCAAACCAACCTCACCGTACCCTAGATATTTCCAAGACTCAATTGGGATATTCCAAAAGAACCATCTTTCTCTAATCTTTTTGTTTCCACAGACGGTTCGTCGATCGGACACCTGTAGCCCAAGATATGGGAAAAAAGGTGTAAACGGGCCAAAGCAGGTCTAGACCGGGGTCTGACCCAGTCCACGGGTCCGACCCGGCTCGAGGACAGCCTGGCCCGAGTGGGCGGCCCTGCCCGAGTGGGCGTCCCGGCCCGAAGGCGGCCCGGCCCGGCTGGCTGGCGGCCCGAGTGGCCCGGCTGGCTGGCACGCGTGGCCTGGCTGGCCACGCGTGGGGGGGGTGTCGCTCCCCCCATGCTTGACAAACGAAACCGATGCTATGAGATGGTTCGGAAGTCGCAGGACCCAGGTGGGTCCCGCCTTATTCAGTGGGTTGAGCGGCCAGCTGGTTTCACATCACCAGCAGCCAGCCCGACGTCGGCCTCTCCTGAATCCTCAGCTACGGCGTGACGGGGCCACAGTTCTGGTCCTTCGCGCAGCGCGATGGCGCCATGCCCCTCCGGCATCCATCAGGTCACCTTGCTCTGCCACGGCCCATGCTAGACGCAGCCCTATTCTCCGCGCGGCACGACGGCGTCGTTCCCCTCCGGCGGCCCTTGCATCGCCAATCCCCTTCACAGCCGGATTTCTTTGCGGTCAGCCCGACGCCGGCAGCCATTGCTCTGCCTCCATCATCAACAAATGAGAACAACAAAGGGGGAGGTTCGGTCCATGTTCGTGTTGTCCGATCCCTCCTCGTTATGGTGATATCAATTGGTAATTCACATTCCATAATTTGAATGGCATATAATGGGAACAAAAATCAACTCAAATCCCCTACCTCAAATGATGATGATCATTGACGAAGTCACAGAAAGGCAGGGTCGATTCGTCAATGTCCAAAAAAGAAGAGGATATCCATCGTTGTCGGATGAGTGTTCGGAGGTGACGAAGTCGAAGATGGCGTTCTTGGCGGTCGAATCCTTCTCTTTTGTCATGGTTTAAGATCGTTCTTCATTGGATAATTAGTTTCTCTAAAGGTTCTCCAAGTTCTTCCAAGCCCTTTCTCAAAACTCCACCTAATGAATTGCCAACCAAAAATAATGGGTTAAGCTAACCCATTATTTAATTTTTTGGCCAAAATATTCAAAATAATTCAAAAGGTGTTTTAATTAAATTAGTTATCTCACTTAATTAAATGTGTGGAGTTAGCTCAATTAAATGGTGGGGAAGGTGTAGAGTTTTCTCCCCCTTTATGGGGAGTTAAAGGGGTTTAAAGCCCGTGTAGTCCCCACAAAGGATATCCTCCCAAGGGAGGTTATGTGTGGGTGGGCCCCACCACCATAACCTCCCATAGGAGGTTAGGGTGTGGTGGACCCCACCACTAACCACCTCAAAAATAAAAATAAGCTAACACTTATTTTTATTTAACTTTATTAAAAACCCCAAAATCTAACTTCCATTCTCAACCATATGTCATCGAGGATAAAGCCTTCTTAAACAAATATTGGCATTAACAGTGCCCTCGGATTTTAGTTCTGATCACTGGTTCAAAAGTTATAAAATCACGCTCGTATGTTTACTGAACGTACCCGAAAAAAACTTCAGAAATTGATTCCGGGAACACCAGGCCTCGGAATCAAGCGCCGTAAATTTTCGCAGACTCATAAAAATCCCATGAATTTAAGAAAAAAAATTCCACAAAATTTCCAGGTCTTTACACACCATATAAGGGGTTCTTCATTATTATATTGTGTTACTTTGAGTTACTCTATATTTCATCTATTATAAAATTTTTATTATTTAGTTTTTTTAAAACCTATTTAGTTATCACTCTTTTATTGATATGACTATAGTGTATATTTTTTTATACTAAGGGTATAGTCTTCTCACTATACCATTCAGACCTCACTGCTAGTTGAAAACCTCTTGTGTACAAGGAGTCATGCATGAGGCCATGTAGCTCATTAGATCTGATCAGGTGATTTAGGTTAGGCTATTACAAAGTGATATCAATGGAGGTTTTCTTTTCATTCTTCTTGACTATGATTGGGAAAAGGTATAAAGGATAAATGTGGTGTGGAACTTGGGTAAGAGAGTCATATAAGTTTATGGTCATCTTTTATGTTATGAACCTTTAAGTTATCGGTGATGGGGACACTATTATAGTTGTGGATTTACAGTTTCATATGGATCCTAAGTATATTTCATTATTATAGTTTATGGGATTTGGTTTCATTCATGAATCATGACTAGGCTTGTAGGATCACATGTCATATATATACCTATTGATTACTATGCATGGTGTTTATTTTAATTAAATGTCTTGATCTATGATTCTATGATATAATATACTAACATTTATATTTTTTAAACATGAGAATTCTCATTTTTTGGTATTGTATATATATGACTGTGACTAATTTGTAGGTATGTAGAATTGGGATTGATCCTTGGGTAGTACTAGTAGTTTTATGCATTTTTTTAGGGTATCCTCCTTGGATAGGTCTCCTATATAAATACCATGTGTGTGTCTATAAAATACTTAGGTTGTTAACTTTAGTAAACTATTATAGGTGTTCTATGAATTATTATGGTGTTATATAAAATTGTATCTAGAATATATCTGAGGGGACCAACAATGGAAGTAGATCAATGTAATCTCACTAGATTGGATGCTCATGATCCACCACCATATGGATAGGGGATGTAGTTAATCATGCCACTATGAATGCTCTAGTGGTTAAGGTGGTAGGACCACTCCAAAATAAGGTCTTTCATATTGTGCATGTTCAAGATGGAAGATTTTCTATAATAATGGTTGATTATTCCCAGGAGTTTCAAATCCATCATCCTCTAACCTTCCAGGTCATTGGAGACCAATTAAATATTGAGGAATAGATTGAATCCATCAAGGGGGGCTTTGATCCAATGAAGACCCCAGAGGGTTGATGGGTAAAATTAGCTTTTTTCATTCTTCAGGGACCCTCCTGGAGGTGGTGGGGTGTCCTAAATTTGGTTGTAATATGTGAAATTTTTATAGGGTTTTCCTTCAAGGATGTCTTCTTTAAGGTGTTTTTCTCCGATATACTAAATTCAAACCATTATCAAGAGTTTATGGAGCTTCAATAGGGACTGGTGTTGGTACCCACTTACTCAGATTGATTCATGGGGTTGCTTTACTTTTCTCCTCTCTTGGCTGGGAATGAGGAATAGAAGGCTCAGGAATTTAAGATCAACCTATAACTAGATTTGAGGAATTAGGTCAATATATTTCACTTAATGACATATCTAGATGTGCATTTCAATACCTTGATGGTCAAGAAAGGTTTTAAGGAATATGGAGTTACATAATTTCTTCCATATCATAGTGGATTTGTTGGAAGACTTCTCAATGATGTAGTGGGTATTATCTCTTATGGTCATAAGAATAGGAAGGGTTAAGATTTACATCAGGGTAATGGAATGGAATCATAGCATAATAGTTTTTTTTCATCCCCCTCTATGGGAGGAAGAAGTCCCCAGTGTTTCAATTATGGACAGATTCTGCATTATCACAATTTTTTTCTAGTACCTCAGAGCAAGTGTCACCGAGAGGGCATTGCGATTATGTTATCATGGAGGTATAGGTTAGGCATGTAATATGACCAGGAGATCTATTTTGGATCCTCAATAGTAGTTTCAAAATCCATGTACTTTGGAAAATTGGGAGATTTATGCACCTCAGGGGAAGGCCCGTGGAACTGAGGCAGAAATAGTTTATGCAGATGACCATGTCCTGGATAAAGTTAGAGAGAGACCATTAACTATTTAAGGTATGGTCTTAAACATAACTACACTATCTTATAAATTTTTTGATATTGGAGTCTTATGTTCATTTATATTTACTCAAGTTGTTGTTGGGATTGATTTTTTGATCAAGTTATATTCAAAGTTGTTATCTCTTGACACACCCTTGGGGAAGAAAGTAGGTCATATATAAATATATCCAAAATTTCCCATAGTATTTTCTAGATATATACATATATATAATTTTATAATATTATATATGGCCATATTTGATATGATTTTGGGCATGGACTAGTTGACTAGTTACCAGGCACACATCGACTATAATAGAAGATGAGAATCTTTTATTATTCCTAAGGGAGATAAGTTTATTTAACCAGTGGATGGGATGTTATATTATATAGAATTGGATTAGACCTTATCCATATTGGGGTTATTACAATGCAGGTTGTAGGTATGGTTCTTACCTCAGATCAGAAAGTAACTTCCACTTCTTTTCCTTTAGTGGTGGACCGTTACCAAGATATTTTTCCAAGAATATTTCTTAGGGCTACCTCCTGATAAAGGGATTGAATTTGAAATTGAACTCATTATATGAGTGAAGACTATATATATTTCTCCATATTTTATGTAACTGACCAAGTTGAAGGAATATAAGGTGTATCTCAAGGATTTGAAGGTGAAGTGATTTATTAGATTGAGCACATATCCATGGGGTTCTCCGATATTGTTCTCAAAGAAGGAATATAATAGTATTTAGTCATGTATAGACTGCAGGAAGCTAAACCATGTGTCCATAAAGAATATATACCCATTTTTGTAGGATCTATGACTTGTTTGATCAGTTTCAGGGAGCCTGGTGGTTCTCCAATACTAACTTATAATCAGTCTACAAACAGCTTCAGGTCAAGGAGGAGGATATTCCTAACATAGTGTTCAGGAGTATATAAGGATTGTATGAGTATATTTTCATGCCTTTTACATTTGAAAAATTTACCATTGTTTTTTATGGATCTCATGTATAGGATAATTTAACCATATCTTAACTCATTCATTGTAGTGTTTTCTAATGATATCCTTATATTCTCACGGACCTCAAAGATGGACACTAAACACCTAGATATTGTGTTGAGTATAATTAGAGCACATTGGATCTATTCCAAGCTTTCAAAGTGTCGGTTATATATCTTAGAGATATGTTTTATTGGGAATGTAATCTATAAGGTGGGAATTTCTATGGGCTTAGAGAAAATAGAGGTTTTTGTGTCTTGGTAATTCCTTATAAATGTTTCCAAGATCATGATATTTCATAGTTTATTTAGCTATTATGAATGGTTCATTCAAGAATTATCATATTTGATAGTGAAAATGATGGGGTGTATTAATAAGGGGTGAAGTTTGAGTGTATGTATTAGTATGAAGAATCCTTCTTAGATATGAAGAGGATATTGATGACCACACCAATCCTAACATTTTTAGAGACTTGGATTGGATATGTAGTTTATTGTGATGCCTTGGGTGTTATTTTAGGATCTGTGTTGATGAAAATGGATCAAGTTTTATCTTATGGGTCTCACCATCTATGACCCCATGAGAATAATTACTCTATGCATGACTTAGAGTGGGAATTTTTTGTCCATGATTAGAATTATTGGCTTCATTATCTCTTTATTGGGATTTTTTTCATATACACAAACCATAAGAGATTGTGTTTTATCTTCTATTAGTGGGATTTGAATCTTAGATAAGGTATTTGTGTAGATTATCTACAGACCATTGACTTTGATATGGATTATTATTTGGGAAGAGGTAATGTTTTTGTAGATTATCTCATTAAGAAAATAAAATAGCTTAGAGAGTAACCATTAGAGGAGTAATATCATTTGATTATAATATTAGCTCAATTGATGTTAGATTAATCTGAGGATTTAAGAGTAATGGTAGGTTCCCCCTTGGTTATCACATCTATGTTGGTGTACTAGGTAAATACTATCTAGGAGTTGGATCTCTAATCCCATTTGATGTGAGAATGATTGGTAAGAATTGACCTGATACCAATATGGTTGATAAATGGTGAAAATGATATTTATTAATGGAAGAGTTGTGGTTCTAAATTCCATGAGAGAAGAGCTGATAAGAGACTATCATTCCTCTTAGTAGTAAGAAAACCTAGGTCTGATGAATATTTATTGGGATATTAGGCGATGCTTCTGGTGGTCAAGAATAAAGAGAGCCATTGTTAGGACCAATAGGGGCCTATATACCCTGAGAGGGGGGGTGAATCAGGGTATAGATATTCTTTTTCAAAATTCTTCCTAACCCACTGGATCTTGACATCTTTATTACAAGGGTCACTTTTTTCCACTTGTGTGTTTATTATGACCACTTATTTTGTTCTTTATCTGATGATAATGCTTTAAATGCAATGTAGGAAAGTAAGCAGGCAGACATAGAGATTTTTACTTGGTTCACCCTCACTGGGCTACGTCCAAGGAGCATACAACGGCGATGTTCCGTTGTACCAAATACACTAAAGCACACTTCTATTTACAAGGTTCGGGCTAGATCACTTTTATGCCCAGGCTCACTTCCTTTACAAGGTTTAGGGTCAACTCACTACTTTCCCAAGGGTCACTCCCTGTTTCTCTCTCTCTGGCTCACTACCGGTGGAGAGGATCACCTTCTTCCTCTTCCTTTGCTTACTTCTCTAGAAAGGATCCCCTCATAGTTTATAGACCTGTAGGTCTCTTCATTATCACTAATTAATACATCCTATGTTGTATGTGGATGCTCTGTTGAAGTCCAATTTTCACCCGTAGATGAATCTCACTTTGCACCGAAGGGATCAGGGAATCTTCCAGCTTTCACGCAGCCCTGAATCACTTTCGTGCTTCAACCATACCTGGCTCCCTTCTCCAAGCTGGTGTGCAAGTCTCGGCGCACAAGTTAAAACTGTCACGCAAGTTCACCTCAACCACTTGCGTGACACTAGCTTCTGCAACTCCAAACTTGCGCGACTCACACCCTTTTACGCCCAATCCAATATTGGTGTGCAACCACAAACTATCGCGCTTCTTCAACAATTGGTGTGCAATTCCACCTCAACCACTTGCACGACACCTCCTTCTTCAACTCTAAACTTGGGTGACTCCCTTCCTTTCTCTCCCAAACCACTCTAGATGTGAAACAAACAACTGGCTCGCAGCTTCTACTTGTGCGACCACACCACCACTTGCGCGACCACCACACCTGCGTGACGGGAGCTCTGATTTTCTCTAAGTGTTGAACTCAAACTGAATGAGGAGGGGTTGACCTCTATTTATATGCATTTGGACACCCTTCATGATGGCATGAAAGTCTCCTCTCGACGTGCAAGTTTTGGCGCGCAAGTCTCGACGCGCATGTCACTTGAGCGACCAACCCTAAACTTGGGCACCCCTTTTCCATTTGCCATATTTAGATGTTATGGTCTTGAAAAACATGTGGCATGCAAGTTTCCTCTCCTTCAAGACAACGGCTCGCAAGTCCCTTTTCCAAAACCACTTTTCTCTATTTGTCAATTTTCAGGCCCAAAAATTTGGCAAACACTGGAAAATGGTGTCACCTTATATCTGCTCTTTTTGAACCACCTCCAGATCGATCATTCCTTTGTCGGAATTCTTGAATCAAATATATATTGTTAACCACATCCCTTGAACTTTACATGCCACCATGAAATCCCCTTTGTCAACAAATTTTTATGTCATGGTTTTCTTTGTAAACAATCACAACACAGATGTCCACTTTGTCAATAAACACAATCACCTCAAAAATGCTTCAATGACACCTTGAGTGATTTTTTCCCAACAATCTCCCCCTTTGGGTTTTTTGAAAACTCTTCCATAAAAGGATACATCGTTAATTATTTAGTCACCATTCACCTATTGATATTCAAATAAAGATCAAGGATTTACTCAACACATACTCTAAGCCCACATGAGCAATGCTCGGTGTGAGAAACAAGAGTAAATGAAAAGTTCTTCAATGAATCAATTCAACTATGACACCCACTATTGATACCAAAATGATACCAATTTTTGGAAATCTTCTTACCTCATTCCAACACCACTATTCTGATTTTATCACGACCCTCAGCTTTCATGATATCTATTCTTTAATCGATCACTTATATCATCGTTAGATTTAATACTCTCTTTGTCTACTCACAGCTTTAACTCTTGTCAGATGCAAATCCTCTTCAGCACTGCAGGTTTAACTCCCCCTATCTGGCTGCTCCACCTGTCGGCTTCTCCCCGTATCTTTCATGATTTCTCAAATAGTCACACTGTCTCCCCGTTGAACAGTCACTATTTTCTCCCCCTTTGTCAAAAAACCCAAAGGAAACACCTTTGCAGTCTATAACAGGGTAGAGAACACATATCAGTACATTAGGGGAAAACACATCATACCTCAGAGATAGGGGGTTCACATCCACACTCTTTTAAGTGAGGGGATTCGAATGAACTCTCAGAGCCATTCGATGCCTTTCAAATGCTTCCTTGGGTAAGGCCTTTTTCATAATATCTGCAACCTGTAGCTCTATAGGAACATACTCTAACTTCACAAGCCCTTGCTCAACCTTATCCTTGATGAAATGATATTTGATCTCAATGTTCTTTGTCCTTGAGTGATGAACTTAATTTTTTCTAAGATTGATAGCACTTGAGTTATCGCACTGGATTATGATTGGAGACTTCACTTCAACCCCATATCTTCAAGCTACAGCTTCATCCACAATAACTGTGTACATGCTTGAGTGGCTGCAATATACTCAGCTTCCACGGTGCTCAATGAAATGCAATCTTTCTTCTTGATTAGCCAAAAAATACACAATCCACCACGATATAAAGCACCACCTAACATTGATTTCTTATCATCTGCTGAACCAGACCAGTCTGCATCAGTATATATCAATAACTCTGTTTGAGATTTTTCATTATATGTAAAGCCAAATTCCACCGTGCCCTTGATATACTGAAGTATTATTTTCACTAAAAGCATGTGGATTTCCTTGGGATTACTCTGATATCTCACTGCTTGGCATGTGTTGAATACAATGTCAGGCCTTGTTGCGGTCAAGTACAAAAAACTTCCAATTATTTGCCTGTATTTTGTGATATTAACTGCCTTTCCATCCTCATCTTTGGATAGTTTCATCCGGGTATCAACTGGAGTCTTCATCTCCTTGGAATTTTCTATTCCAAACCTTTTCAAAACCTCCTTGGAATATTTGTATTGAGAATTTAATGTTCCATTCCTTCCTTGTGTCACCTGTAGACCAAGGAAAAATGTTAGCTCTCCAATCATTGACATTTCAAAATCATTTTTCATGAATTCAGAAAACTATCTGCACTGAGCTTCATATGATCCACCAAATATTATGTCATCGACATAAACCAACACCATCATCCTTTGATTACTATCATTGCTGAAATAGAGATTGTAATCAACTCCCCCACGCTGGAAACCAAGCTTCTTCAAGTACTAATCAAGCCTTGAGTACCATGCTCTTGGTGCTTGTTTCAGCCCATAAAATGCCTTCTTCAGTATGAAAACCTTGTTCTCATCCTCATGAATGAGAAAACCATCTGGATGCTCAATATAAACTTCCTCCTCTAGAACCCCATTAAAGAATGAAGATTTGACATCCATCTGAAACACTTTGAACTCTCGTTGCACTACAATGGCTAGGAATAATCTGATTGTCTCCAGCCTTGAAATCAGAGAAAATGTCTCATCAACATCTATTCCCTCTATCTGGGAGTATCCTTTTCACACTAGTCATGCTTTGTTTCGGATAAATGTGTCATCTTCATTCATCTTGTTGCGATAGACCCATTTAGTCCCGATGACATTCTTATCTGCTGGTCTCGAAACAATCTCCCACATCTGATTCTTTTTTGAATCAGCATCAGTCACCTCTACTCCCCTTGTGTTGCTTTCTTCCTCAACACTTTCATCAGGAAATTTCTCACTGTTCCATTGTTTAGTGGCTTCACTTCTTTCAGCTACTTTTCTGATCTATTTTTTGAGACAGGGTTGATACTTTCTTGCAGCTTCTTAGTATCCTGAAAAATGTCAGCTAATACCATTTGTTAGAATAAAATAGATAAGAATGAGATGCATGATTATTGCTACTTCTCCATGTGTTTCTTTCTTCCCTCGATAGGCAACACCTAAGCTGAGTCATACAATTATTTCTTTGATGGATCTTGCATCCAATTTTGTTATTGAATGCTCCCCCTATGTTATGCAACATTTCCTGAGGTTAGGACCACTGTTTATACCCATAAACATTATTCTTCTCCTGGATCATTTATTCTCATCTTCCACTCAGCATTGAACCACTAAAAAAATCTCTAAGCCTACTGAGTTGGAACTCGGTGTAGGAAACAAGAGATAAAGTTAATAACACAATCACTTCTTATTCTACTATGTTGCTCCTTTTCTTATTCAACTTTGGTACCAGATTTGAGTCAATTAAAACTCTGAAGCATATCACTTCTCCACTTTGCATCTTTAGATGAAACTTCCCCTTGGATCATATTTCCCTAAAACCTGAAACATTTTAATCATTAGTTAACAGCATTTATATACATAGGGAGAGGGGGTATTTCTGGAATCCTCAAGAAGAGGATTGTGATTTATCTCGATGTTTCAACCCATTGATTCTTTCTTGAAGAGCATCACACTCCTTCCTTGCTTCTTCTAGCTGCCTAGCCAACTTCAACTGCTCTGGCCATATGACTAAGCATTCATTACCCGCATGCTGAGTCTTTCTCTAATATGTATATTCTATAGGCCTAGCCTTTTTCACAATTTTGGGCTTAATCCCACTGGTACACACTTCCATCTTTGATATTCCACCAATATTCCACTTCCCTTGATTCTGTTTATGGGTAGTAATCTCTATTTTTGAAATCCTCCCTTTCTTCTTCCACCATTGTAGGGATATTTCTCTTTCCTCCACTTCTTTCTATGGCACACGACATGAAGGTTTTTCAATACATTCATTGTTCATCTTTCTTTTATCAGATACTTGAGTCACCACACTGTTTTTTGTTGGTGGTGAGTCCTCCACTTAATTTTCCTTCTTCTTACTCACAGCTGGAGTAGATCTCCCCTTAATATTCCAGATTTGTTCACATTCTATCCCCGATAGCTGTTGTGAGTGTGGTACAGAAGGTGATTGATACACCTTTTGCTCAACTCAATGTGATTCCACTGAGGCTCTAAGCCTATTCTTCAACTTACCACTTTGTCTCCCAGTGTATAATTTCTCATTATTTATCACTGGATTCGATAATCTCTTTTCGAGTCCCTTTTCCTTTACTGCTTTCTTCTTACTGCAATGTCTTGCCAAATGCCCATAATCAGAACATATAAAAAAATTCCCATCAAAGGCATACCTCATTTCATCACCTCTCTGTTGAGATGTTGATGTAGATTGTTTTCTTCCTCTAACATTGATCTCCTGAGATTCCTGACACATACTCATGGTGTTCCCCATTCTTGAAGTTATTAGGTTTTATTTTGATGTCGAAGTGGGTTTGTGCGGGTGGTTTTTGAAGGTTTTTGTATGGTTACCACTTTTCCATAAAGTGGATTCCTAAAAAAATAAAAAAAATAAATGGATTGAGGTATAGCATCTAATAAATTCTTTCCTCTGAGAGACTCTTCTCTCTGATTTCTCATGATGCTTCTTCTTATTCTCATATTTATCAAAACTTCTATTTTTATAGCCTGAAATGTATTCCAGAGCCTCTGAACAGAAGCTCAATGTGTGGCCATGAATCCTGCAAAAATAGCACCTGTCGTCACTTCTTTTTGAACCTGTCTTCTTAGGCCTATCTTCAACACCCACAGGTTTTTCTCCACTCCTAGAACTCTTCACGGATCGCATTCTATCATGCACGGGAGAGGATTCATCAAATCCAATACCAATTTTTTCCAAACTGTATGGTCTTTGAGCTGAGAAAATCTGTTCTTACCACTTTTCAGAAATAGAAAATTTTCTTTTCATTTCATCATCACCTGCCGAAGGATAATCAAATAGTGAGTGCAAGGCATCCTTCATTTTAGGCATTCCCTTAACATTGTATTTCTCCACTTCCTTATTCACTGATTCTAGTTCTTCTTCCAACTTTTGAATCTTCACATCCCTTTATTCAAGTTGGGAATTGAGTTCTCTTCTGAGATTCCTTCCACAACTCATCTCATCTTCTAGTTCTCGTGTGAGATTTTCTACCATGTCACTTTGCTCCTTTACTTTCAATTTTTACTGAGAAACAGATTTAGAGACAGATACATTCTCTTATTGTAGATTTTGATTATTCTAAACTTGTTCAGACAACTATGTATCTAGATCATCATTTTTGGATTTCAGATTCTGAACTTCATATGACTTCGGATTCTCTTCAAATTCATCAGCCCTTTTTTCCTTTAATTCTAGTTATCTTTTATATTTCTTCACCTTGGGAATCATTCTTCTCCCTTAGTTCATTAGCCACATAAATAAGCCTTTGATTTAAGACTCTTATCTCGTTGACCTCAATATCCAATGCTTGGATCTGGATATCTTTAGATTTAACTTCTTCATCCAATTTCCAATCCAATTTCTTTGTCATATTAACAACATCTACTGGTGACCTTCTTCTTGAAACTTCTTCATCATCAGTTGTTTCAGTATCACTTTGAATTTCATGTACTTCAATCATTCCTACATCATGATTGAGTGAATCGATCTTTTCTTTATCACATTCATCCAGGCCTTTCTTCAGTAAGCTGTATGATTCATTCAGTTGAATCACACTTTTTCCATAAACACTTCCACACTGAGGGATACCACCTGACTTCTGATTCTTCTTTGATTTTTTTCTCTTTTCCATGGAACACAGAGATAATAGAATACTGATTTAACCACACAAATTGACTACACCAAGTCGTAGCAAACAAATCTGATAAAATCAACCTATCCCTATAATACTAATTGTTAGGACCAATAGGGGCCTATATACCCTGAAAGGGGGGGTGAATCAGGGTATGGATATTCTTTTTCAAAATTCTTCCTGCCCCACTAGATCTTGACCTCTTTATTAAAATGGTCACTTTTTTTGCACTTGTGTGTTTATTATGACCACTTCTTTTGTTCTTTATCTGATGATAATGCTTTAAATGCAATGCATGGAAGTAAGCAGGAAGACACTGAGATTTTTACTTGGTTCACCCTCACTGGGCTACGTCTAAGGAGCATACAACGACGATGTGCCATTGTACCAAATCCACTAAATCACATCGTTGTTTACAAGTTTCAGGCTAGATCACTTCTATACCCAGGCTCAATGCCTTTACAAGGTTTAGGGTCAGCTCACTGCTTTCCCAAGGGTCACTCCATGTTTCTCTCTCTCTAGCTCACTGTCGGTGGAGAGGATCACCTTATTCCTCTTTATTTGATCACTTCTCTAGAAATGATCCACTCACAGTTTATAGACCTATAGGTCTCTTCATTATCACTAATTAATACATCCTCTGTTGTATGTGGATGCTCTGTTGAAGTCCAATTTTCACCCATAGATGAATCTTACTTTGCACCGAAGGGATCGGGAAATCTTTCATCTTTCACGCAGCCCTTAATCATTGTCATGCTTCAACCATACCTGGCACCCTTCTCCAAGCTGGTGCGCAAGTCTCAGCATGCAAGTTAAAACTGGCGCGCAAGTTCACCTCAACCACTTGTGCGACACTAGCTTCTGCAACTCCAAACTTGCGCGACTCACACCCTTTTATGCCCAATCCAATATTGGCGTGCAACAACCAACTATCACGCTTCTTCAAAACATAGCGTGAAATTCCACCTCAACCACTTTCACTACACCTCCTTCTTCCACTCTAATCTTGGGTGACTCCCTTCCTTTCTCGCCCAAACCACTTTGTACGTGTAAAAAACAACTGGCGCGCAACTTCTACTTGTGTGACCACACCACCACTTGCACGACCACCACACTTACACGACGGGAGCTCTGATTTTCTCTAAGTTTTGAACTCACACCAAATGAGGAGGGTTCTACCTCTATTTATGGGAATTTTGACACCCTGCGCAACGACGCGCAAGTCTCCTCTCAGTGCGCAAGTTTTGGCGCGCAAGTCTCAGCATGCAAGTCACTTGGGCGACCAACCCTAAACTTGGGTGCCCCTTTTCCCTTTGCCATATTTTGATGTTCTAATCTTGAAAAACATGTGGTGTGCAAGTTTCCTATCCTTCAATACAATGGCACGCAATTCCCTTTTCCAAAACCACTTTTCTCCATTTATCGATTTTCAGACCCAAAAATTTTGCAAACACTAGAAAATGGTGTCACCTTGTATCAACTCTTTTTTAAACCGCCTCTAGATCGATCATTACTTTGTCGTCATTCTTGAATCAAATATGTATTGTTAACCATATCCCTTGAACTCGACATGCCACCATGAAATCCCCTTTGTCAAAAAATTTGTATGTCATGGTTTTCTTTGTCAACAATCACAACACAGATGTCCACTTTGTCAACAAACACAATCACCTCAAAAATGCTTCAATGATACTTTGAGGGATTTTTTCCCAACAGTCATCATGGGATTTGTCTCTTATTTTTTGAATTATAATATGATCAAGATAGAGCATCAGTGACTATGAGGTTTACTTCAAAAACTTTTCATGCCTATGTGGAAGTGGGAAGAGGTGAAAATGGACTTTGTGACTAGGTTTCCCAGGACCTCAAAAAGTAGAGATATTGTTTGGGTGATAATTGATCTGCTAAATAAAGTAGCACATTTCTTGATAATTTGAGAGGCTCACTCAGTATATGAGTTAAGAATTATTTATATAATGTTACAAACCTTCTAGGCCCATTAATTCATGTGCTTTAGGTGTTTCGGGTTTTAGGAGTAGTCTTTCAGGAGGAATTAAGGGGTTAACCTTCAATTTTAGCTACAAATTAGGGTTTTGGTGTGGTGGATAGTGTTATGCAGTAGAGTTCAGGGAGGTAGTTTCAGTGGTTATGTCTTTTTTTGGGTCACTACACTGTAGATCTAGGTTAGAGTATAGCCTTCTTATTTGGTGTTTATAGTGTAGTGGTTACCTTATGTCATGGTCCTTCTCTGAGTTTATGGGATCTAGGATTTGGAATGCACTATATTTCTTAGATTTGGATTTGACCGGGTTTGTTGTGGAATGGTCACTTTCTTTGCACCATAGTTTTTTCCTATGTCATTATATTTATTCCATGGTATAGGATACTGCATCATGGCATTCTAATTTCTAGTTTACCTATAAATTCCCAAACCCCCTTAAAAGTTTTTTCTCATAAATTTCTCTCTCGAACCCTAGGTGACCAAGAGATGTTTTTCAAATTAATTTTAAGCCCCTTTGATCAGATTCAACCCCCACATTATAGATATTTATATATAGTGATCTGAGGTCATTTTTCCATTCTATAATGGTTCTATTATTTTCTATTATTCTTATCCCTTCTACGGAGGGTTATTATCTTCTCTTTTCAAGTGTTTTCTATTGATGAATTATAGTGTTATCATATTAGTGTGATGTTTTAGGGATTTTTGTTCCCCCTTAGAAGAGGTAATCTAATTTTTGTTCTTGGTGTTCAATTATTTCTCAGAGAACATTGACATCTTTGTGTTGAGGTAGGGGATCTATTGCCTTCCCATTTTTATAAAAAAAGTTTTTGATTTTCATTATTTAATCCTTTGGGTAATAATGGAATTAATCTAATAAAGATAATAACATGGAATTTAAATTATTAATGAATTTGTAGTAATTTTTTTATTTTATATTGTTTTTATTCCTATCGATGACTTGTGTTTTATTAATTTAGTGTGTTATAATTTTGTTGTGATTGTTGTTAAAATTTTCATGATTTATTTTTTAAAATTATATAAATAATTTAAATCTAGGATAATTTAAATGATATTGTTAAATAAAGATGAATGTTAATGTGATAATTTTTCTTCCTTATTTTTGATGGAAAATAAATAAATTATAAATGCATGTTTAAGTTGTTTCAATGATTTTAATAGCTAATAAAGTTATAGGTTCCTTGTTGTTGAAGACTTATTCATAGTGAACAAATTAATTCATGATGGGAATTAAAATGGTTGCTTGATAAGGATAAAATTTTTGGTGTTCTTAGAGCCCGTTCTTATTATGGAAGGATTGTATACCTTTGTTTTATATCCTTAGTGCATTGGTCGATGTGTGTAAAATGATTTTTAAAGGTATATAATCTTTAGAAATTTTTAGAGACCTGATTTTTTTATTTGATAACCTTGTATGGTTTGTTTTCATTTATGAGAAATGGGATAGTATTCTATGGTTTTTTGAATGACTTTTTTTGTATGGTTGGGAACATTGGATGAGTAATGGTTTGGGAGCTTGAGTTGTGGTTATAGTCAATTATTGTGATAGAGGGATAGTAGATGTTTTGAATAATAGTTTAGGACATCAAGGTAGTCGATATAAGTTCAGAGCATGGTTTTATCATCATTTTTCTTCTTTCTTGATGCTTCCTGGATAGCCTATAAACTGGTTGTTTTTTGTTGGTTTCTACTTCTTAAAGTAGTCAGTTTTTCTACATAGTATGTAGGATTATGATGTAGTTGATTATCAAAAGTATTAGAATACTCATATAATTTATGATTTATAAAGTAATAAATAATCAACCCATAGTATGGGGTTTTATTGATGGAATTAATGTTAAATGTTTGATATTATGCTAATAATGATGACATAATTGAATATGAGTAAATAATTCATAGTGAAATCGATACTTGGATAAAGTGATTAAAATTCTAATCCTTGAATTGAAATTTTAGTAATAATTAATTAATGTTTATTAATTAATTAATTTTAAGATTGATGCTTATGTTCTTGTGTGTAGCCTTGACCTTAGCAATGTTAGTTAGGGGTCCTAAGAAATGATAGCGGAAGATGAGTCTAAGGTTAGTAATTTTTCCTTAGTGTGGTTTTTTATGATATATTGTATATTTTCTAATTTCATATACTTACCCACTAGATTTAGTGGCTAAATTGAACCCCAAATGTTTTAGGGGTGTTTTATCCAATTTTTATGATGGTGAGAGAATGGATAGATAACTTCTCCCTCTCCCCTACTATCTCTCCCTAGACATTAATGAGTAGGTGTATCTGAGGCTATAATGGATTATGGTATAAGTTGTGTTCCTACCAAGGCTATGATGACTCACTTTTTTACTATACATTTATGTGAAGACTATAATGGATTGAGTTATAACACATACTTATATCCGAGAATAGTGGTTTCAGCTTCCCATGGGTGTACATGTATAGATTGGTGTGGATTGAGGTATAATGCATTTATACAAGTTATAGTGGATTCTGGGAATACACTTGGTTTTGGATAGGATGATGATGATGATATGAAAAATTGGACTTATATTAACATAATATGTTGGGACCTTCCTAGTATTAAGGTAGGTAGGGTTGAGGAAACTCACATCAGGGATGGCTAGAGGATGAATGATCACGGGATGTAACTATTGGGTCATGAGAGTGACAAACCAGTGTATAAGTGTAAGTAAGGAACCTTCATTAATATATTATTTTGATACACAATGGTTTACTTATATACATTATTAGTGATTGTGCCTTTGTGAGGATTGGAAACTTGTATTACCTGTGTAGATGATAAGTTAGTTTCATTTTTTTATTCATTAAACTTTAGTATGTTTTTTTTACTTTTTATATGATATGTTTTAGGGAGTATCTTACTGATTATACATGTTATGATCACCCGAAATATATATATAAACTGTCTTTCAAGTCAGCAGGAATGTTTTGGTGTTCAGGTTTTACATTCCTAGCTTAAAGGAGTTGTTAGTCAACTAGAAAGAGTTACTTAAATTTTTTATCACTACCTGATTTTACTTTGGTACTTTTAATTTTTCTTTCAATTTATGTATGGAATTACATGTATTGGGATTTATTATCATTATTAATGATGTAAATTTAATGTTTATCCTTCTTATATCTTACTCTATAAACTTTATAGAGGGTAATGTATCCCATGTGTGTGATTGATATAACCTTGGAACTAGTCTCTAGCCTATGGCATATTGGAGATGAGATTCAAGAATCATTATCTGTCCTCCTTCATTTCCATCTCAAGTGGGGTTCCTTTGGAGGTAGGGGTCATGATAGAGTGATATCAATGGTTATGTTTGAGATATATGATAGATTCTGGAGTTAGGCACTAGTGAGGATGCATCGGTTAGTAGGAAAATAGTATCAGTCAGTCTTTGTAAGTATTGTAAATAAGGGATATTGACTAGGACATGGGATTTTATGGATTTTGGAAATATAATTCATGGAACTTCAACTTTACCAAGAATATTAAGTGAATTGATGCTACTTATAGAGTATATACCTAGGTAAGGGTCAATAATACTGTTGTTTTATGCCTGTGTTTGAATTTGGGTAAATAATGGGAAATAGGTTAAAATGAAATAAGTTAATTAATTAACCTTAAAATGTTCTTTTATCCTAGGTTTAACAGTGTTGATGTTTGTTATTTTGTAGATATGGCACCAGGCAGACATCCTTATCATGTTCATGTAGAAGGCATTCTGAAAAATGTTCCAGCAGATCACCACCGAGTAGAGGATTACAATAATGACACTTAGAGGAGGAAAATATGTGATTTCAAGTTCCAAGGTCTATAGAGGTATGAAGGCTCCATTTTAGTCAGGAGATAGAGGATTAGCTGAAGGAGGTGTAGATATCCTTCGGTTATATCCATGCTCGGAAGGAGAACTGGGTTAATTTAGTTGTTATGATGCTATGTGGGTCAGCACTGGAGTGGTGATTTTTGTTCTTTAGGGATAATGTGAAGTCAGTTGTTTCATGGGAAAATTTTAGGGATCAATCTTAGATGGATTTTTTTCATTAACCACTAAGGTATATTAACGGTAGGATATCCTAACCCTTTAACATTATAGTTTCAATATTTCTGATCCCATTATACACTACAATAACCTTTTATGTTATGATTCAAACCATTTTCCAAATGATTAAGCTATGGTGAGGAATTTCAAGGAGGATTTGTGTCCATAGATCCAGTGTCAGGTAACTTCATTTATATTGAAATCATATACTGAGGTATTGGTGATGGAAAATGACATTGAGAGGATGTTGGATAGGACCAGGTCATCATGATATGGGATCCACTAAGACCTATCATAGAGAAGATTTGTGATTGGGATTTCTCTGTTGTATGGCCAGAAGAAGAATCTTTAGACTTCAGGGAGCAGGTTTTATCCTTATTTAAATCATTTCATCAAAGATAAAAGTTATATGACCCCTACCAGTGGGTTTTGAATGGTTTTATATTCTTATAGAGCTCATGAATATTATAATTGAGCGTACCTAACCTTCCTCATTATTCAGCATGTGGTTATTCGACCATTTCAAGCCTATCCTTTACAACAGATTTAACCAAAGTAGTAGCAATAGAGTGGTCCATCATTTGAGAAACAAAGAGGGGATGGGGTAGGCAGAGGTCAACTCTGTGATATCCCTTATCCTTAGGGATAGCAGGAAGATCATGATCATAAATTTAGTCTCCATCAGTTCTAGAGATTTTATGGAGTCACTACTATAAAAGAGGCCTTTAATAATGTTATCATTTATCAATGCTAGCAAAATGCTCTGATAAAGTCCATCTTTATCAGTATGTTATTTTAGGGCTGGAAAACGATACCCTTTATCAGCGTTTTATTTTTAGTACTGGTAAAGGGTACCCTTTATCAGTGCTTTATTTTTAGCGCTAATAAAGGTCCATAATAAAATGAAATAATTAAACAAATAAAAATAAAAAAATAACAATTTTATTAATTAAATAATTTTTATTAAAAATGAATAAATTGAATGTACATATATAAAAATTTTAGAAAGTAATAAATAATATATTTTAAATATATCGATATGTAAAATGAAGAAAATAAAATACTAAATAATTAAAAATTAAAAATGAGTGAATTAAGAAAAAATTTAAACATTTTATTAATTAAATAATTATTTATAAAAATGAATAAATTTAACATACATATATATAGATTATAAATATTAATAAATTATATGTATTAAATATATATATATATAAAATGATTAAATTATAATAATTAAACAAAAAAATTAAAAATGAATAAATTAAAAAATTATTTAAAAATTTATTAATGAAATAATTATTAATAAAAATGAATAAGTATAATATATATCTAATTATATTAATTATAAATAGTAATAAATAATATATATTAAATATAAATATATAGAAAATGAATAAAATGTAATAATTAAAAATATATTAATGTCTTATTCATTTTTAATGTTGTTTGATTTTTCAATTTAACATATATCAAACATCGTGTGTTACATTGATTTCACACACACACACACACACACACACATATATATATATAATGCATTTTTATATACAATACACACACAAATATATTTATGTTGTTAATGAAATCTTATGTAGAAACACGTACACCTAATATTTATGCAATTTATTCAATTTTTCATAGATTTTAGAATTTCATTACAAAATGATAGATTTAATATATTATGTTTTTAATCAGTCAATTTTATTTATTTATTTTTAACACTATTACATCTAGGGTATTATATATTCATTTTTAATATTTTTTTTTTTATTTTTTATTTTATTTTTGAATTTGATCATTTTCTATTATTAATTTTTAAATATTTATTTACTATATTTTAGTATTTTCAATATGTATTCATCTTTACTTAAATATATATATGTACATATTTTTTTAATAATTTATATTTAATTAATAAAACTTATCCATTTTTTCAATATTTTTAAAGTGTACTCATTTTGAATTATTCAATTTCACACATTTTTAAAATGCATGTATTTAAGATTATATATCCAATAATAATGTTAAAAATATATTTGTAAATAAATATTTATAAATAAATATATTTATAAATGAATATTTAGTATATTTATAAATTTATATATTTATAATTATTATAAATAAATAAATATTATTTTTTAAATAAGTATTTATATAATTATAAATAAATAATTATATATATTTAAATAATTATAAAATTATAATAAATTTATTTAAATAATATACTCGGTGAGACTTGAACTCAAGACCTTGTCGAGACCCACAGGGGTAACTACCACTGAACTACACCCTAGGGGCTATCTATATATAATTACATAAATATATAAATATATAAATATATAAATATTATTTTTTTAAGTATTATTAATATATTTATAAATAATTAATTATATATTTTAAATAATTAAAATTATAAATATTTTATTAGCGCTACAACATTAGTGTTGATAAAGATGTCTTTTATCAATACTTTTTTAGTGTTGATAAAGCTCGATCTTTATCAGTGCTAAAAAAGAACTGATAAATTTTCTTTTTATCAGCGCTTATCAAATTATCACTAATAAAAGGGATCTTTATCAGTACTTTCTTGAAGGCACTGATAAAAGTGTTCTAAGTCTATTTAAAAGAACCCTAACCACAACTCAGTCACTCACGATTCTCAATCACTCTTGGAACTCCCCTACTGCTAGTGAGACTCCTCTATATTTCCTCAAACGAATCAAGGCAAGAATCCAATTTATGTTATTTTCTATTTTTCCTCTATCGTTGTTTGATTTTCTGAGTTCTGCATTTTGAATTTTTGTAGTGTTCTTAACCATAAAGAACCCTACATCTCATATCTCTCTCTCTCACTTACCTATAGCTATAAAACACCAACCCTACTCTATAAACCCATTATAGCTTCATACGAGACCACTGCGAACTACATCTCCATCCACTGTTGTAACTGATGGTGATTTTTTATGTTTTCATTATATTATTTCTTTTTACCTATTATATAGTGTGTGTTTTTATTGTTTGGATATTTTTTACACAATATTACATGCACATGAAGATGAAAAAAAGTTTAACATTATATTGGACTAATTTTAGAGGGAATATTATTTGATATGAATAATATAAAGTGGGTTCATATACATATTGTTTTAATGTGAATGGGTTAATCTAATTCTGGGAACTAAAGTTTAAATTTTTCTAGTTTATATTGGTTAACATTATCAATATGTTATACAGATATAATTTAATAAGGAACAAACTATTTATATTTTCATTGAAAAAAATAAGCATACTTTTTCAGTTTTTTATTTGATCCAAACTCAAGAGTTGTGATGTAATGTCAAGAAGAGGCGTGTTTGTAATTGAATGATAGTTTCTGATTATTAATACATTTACTAAAAAATATATTCACTAAAACATTATAGTTATGAGATAAAATGATATTCAATGGGTCTGGGAGATCATTAAAGGAGATACCATTTATTCCCAATATTAATGAATGGTTTCAAATAATTTCCCTGTCCTTTAAATTTATAATTAGCTAAAATAAAGTTACAATTTTTATAAACTAATAGTAAATATATTTTATAAATTTATTTTATTTTAAATTTATAAATGAAAACATGTCATAGAACAACACACCAGATCAAATTATAATAAAATAGTTTCCATATACGGTGTCATCTATAAAAGATGTTAAATATGAGTTTACTTTTCTATAAAATTATTTTATAAATAAATTACTCTCTAAGAATGATGTGATTTTTGATTATGTGACTAGATTTAAGAAAATATATTTTCTTTATTTGTGTGTGTGTGTTATATTTTCAATAAATTTTACTTTTAGAAAACTGTAACATCACAATATAGTCTAACTATTCATAACATGACCTGATCTGAATCAAAATGTCACTCAACCCTCGAAACCATCAACAAACTTCCAAATGATTGATAATAAATATGTATAATTCAACATGATCCATAAGAAATGGTTTCAAAAACCAACTCACATGACAAGTACATCTATGTAAAATAGTATACAATAGAATCCCATGAATATAAATTACTACATTTATAAAAACAATAACAATTTGACAAATCCTAGATAAAAATAAACCCCTATATGAATAACCAACCTACCATTGATTACACAAAATCCACAAGTCGACACTAGCTATCATTTGATACTCTATCCCTTACAATAAATAATCAATCCTTGGAACCTTCAACCTAAGGAAACATCATCTACATGTGCACCAAGATTCACATAAAGTGGTTAAGTAAAGTAACTAGGTTGGATTTTTCTGATGTTTTTCCATGCCCCTAATCGATATGAAAACCATATATTTCATTTTTATTTTATTAAAATATATCTAATTTATGATAATTAAAAGAAATATAAAACACATAATATTCATAAGCAACATAAATAACTTTTCATAAAAAGGGACCACATGTTTCACAAATAAGGTTGTATAAATAAGGATTCATTTTGGTAAGATAGAAATACGATACAATGCACTCCAAGCATAAAATTATACATTTTCATGCATCTTGCATGAAAATTTTTACTGTATTAAACAAATATATAATACTTAAATACTCCATTAAAACTAATATTCATTGTCTTTATTTAATTTATCCTCAGATGCTTGATTGTCTTCCATATCTTAATGATGGATTGGAATACCTCTTTCAAACTAACCTTCCTCCCATCATTGTGGTTCCAAAGTTCCTTGATGAAATACCTCCCACTTATATTGTATTCATTAATATTCATCAAAGTCACTAAAAATATGAATCTCAAAGGTATTCCTCCCACAATGAGAAGATCTCTCAGTCCCTGTTTTTGGATTCATATTCATGATACTTTCTCTTGGAATCTAAGATAAATGGTCGGTTGTCAAGCTATCTCATCCTCCTAACACCAATATTGACACAAGTTTGTATCTCCTATAAGCCTTTCCAAAAAAAGAAACATTTCATAGGAAGTGGAAAAAATAAATGTTTGTGAGTGGAAGTAAATTACTGCGAGTGAAGTTCATGTGGATTTGAATGTTCATTCCTTCATTTTTGAAATGTAATATGTTAGAATCAATAATTAAAATTTCATTTAGGTTATTTTTTAACCTCATTGGATATATTGATCTTATATTTGATATATAGGTGAGGTAAAAGGACTAATAACATAGGTTAGATTTGGTGAAACTTAGTGGGGATGAGTTTATGTTTTCATGGTAGTGTTAGGGACCTTTCATATCCCAAACAGTTATTATTATATTTTATTGCTCGAGACTCATCCCCCATCTATTCTATGTTTTTTGAACTAATTTGAGCATTAGTTATCCAAAATGATCACCAGTACTTGGTATGGGATAACATTTGGATAGAGTAGTTCAAGCAACATCGATGGATGTCCAAAAAATATGTGGGATGAATATCAAGAAACAAAATGAAATAATAATTTTTTGGGAAGTATTTCATCAAAGAAATTTTGAACCAAAAATGATGGTATAAAGTCTAGTTTAAAAGAGAGATCCCAATACATCATCAAGAGATAGAATACAATCAAGCATCTGAGAATGGATTAAATAAAGGTAGTGGAGGTTAGTTGTACTGGAGTATTGAAGTATTATATCTCTATTAAAGACAGTAACAATTTTCATGCAAGATGCATGAAAATATTGACTTTTATGCATGGAGTGTATTATATTGTTGTTATTAAAAACAAATTATATGTTTGAATACTTATGCAGACAATTTATTATTCACATGATGAAGTTATCAATCCCAAGGAAGAACAGGTTGTTGATGATGAAACTACGGAATTATTAGGGGATCAATAATATGTTGATGAAAAAAAACAACGATGAAGCATCATGGTGGTGAATAAAATTATCAAGTCAAGAATTCAGGGTATAAAATTTGAGGTTGTTTGGAATCAATTTAGCCAACCAATTGATGCCAAGAAGTTAATGTTCATTAGTTATATTAGGGTCACAATGAAGATAAATGTGACAATTGATTTTGATTCATGACTCCACATCCAACCTGTAATGAAGGAAATCCTTTGGGAAGATATAATGGTAATGTTACAATATACTTTTTCTGTTTTAATAAAAAATTATATAATGAAATATTGATTTAATTTTCATTATTCCGTATAGAGTTAATTTACTTTAGAATATTTCCATAATAAATTTGTCTTAATGAACACTAGAAAATCCCATAGAGGCTTCCAAACTCTTCTTACGAAGTTGCATATTAGGTATGCTGAGGGGAAAGTAAATCCCCACCCACCAATTTGTTATGAACGCATTATAAATTAGGAAACATGTAATAATTTCATCAATTTTTGCAATGAGAAATCATTTTAGGTGAATTACAGTTGATAATATATTATTTGACATTATTTAGTCTATCCAACTTCATTCAAAAAAATTAATTTATGAAACAGGAAAAACGTGATGAAAATAAATAAAGTGCATCAAAATCAATTTACCCATACCATGAAGCAAGGATGGGGTACACTTCATTAGAGAAGAAATTGGTCTGTATTTTAAATAAATAATAAAAGTTTAATTATGTGATATGAAAAAACATATGTTACTTTTTCTATATGCATATTGATGAATCAAAATATGAAGTCACTTACATACCACATGTAATGTCATGGAAATTTCATTTAATTTTTTTATTATATGGAATTATTTTGAGACCATGTGTTGAGACGGCATGCGATTCTGAGGCTCGAAGTGCCCGTAATGATCCATCGAAAAATGTTACGTTTTAAATAGTGCACATGAGCGGTTTTCTAGAAAAAGTGGAATAACTCTTAAACAGGTGCCCAAATCAGAAATGTGAGGGCACCATTGAGTTCAAGATGGTGGTTTTACCCTAAGAGAGACAAAATTTTAGTCAGCACGGGCCTCCAGTGAGAAAACCCGATAATGTTGTAACTGTAAATAAAATTATTAAATAAAATTATTTTATTTTTTAAATCCTTATAACTCATTAACGGTGATTCGGATTGAAAATATGATACCACTGTTGAGCTCTAGATGGTATGATTTTATAAGGCAGAGCCTAACATTTTTCAGCACGGGTCAGCAGTGGAAAATAGTTTTTGGCCGTAAATAAAATAATTGAATAAAGTTATTTTATTTTAAAATCCTTATAACTCCTAAGTGGTAACTCGGATTGGAAATTCTAGAGTACCATTAAGCTCATGAGGGCATGTTTCCCTTAGGTAGAGATTAACCTTGACCAGCGTGGGTTGAGGGTGAAAGATATTTTTTGAAATTTTTTTATGTTCATTTAAATAAACATGTGAGTGGGTTTTTCTAACTTTCAAACTGATGCTCTGTAACACCCTGAAATTTTATGGGATAGATTATTTTTATTTTATTTGATGCCTTATATTGTACTCTACACCAATTTTATCTTGCACTATAAGAAACATCGTATTATCTTACAGTATACGCTATACTATTCTTGACTTGCGTTACACGCAAGAGCGACCTTCCTCAATAGTTTGTGTTGTACGCCATAATGAGTTTCACTAAACAATGATATATTGTTAAAATATTATTATGGGATATAAACTATATATTATAAATATTATTAACCAAATTTTTAATTTTATATAACATTAACATTCATCTTATGTATTTTCTATACATGATATAAAAACAAGTTTATTTTTTCAGATAAAAGAAGTATTTTTCAAAAAATGCAGTTTTGCCGCCTTTTGATGGTACACCTATCTTAAATCTAGTTTTTAACACTTTTATATATTCTATTTGAAAAAATAAACTTCTTATTTGGAATAGGGACATAAAAATTTACTTATTTTGAATTTTTGGTATTTTTCTAATAAAATTCATATTTTAATAAATAGTGAAAAATACTGCATTTTAATTCAAAACTGTCTTTTCATCTAATTTATTTGTATAGTTAGATTATATTTTTAATTGATTTTAAAGTGTAATTGGATTAATTTTTTATCATTTAATCCAATTTTGTTCATTTTATGTAATTTTCCATTGAAATTGGATATAAACACATCTCAGTCTTTTGATAGTTATTACTTCCAAAAAAACTGTTTTTTGGTTTTGACAATGGGAATTAATTTTAAATTAATTATTGAAAATTCTGTTTTTTGAATTTTTAAAAATGGATTCCATATTTTTAATCAAAGGGTAAAAATTGTGTGCATAGGTACCTTTTATTTTTTGGAATTATGAATAATAACTTCAGTAATTATTTTTATTTACCATGGTTAAGGGGTAAATCTGGTAAATAAGAGAAAAAAAACAATTTAATAATATAAAACTACCCTAAAATGTGTCCTAATACTATTTTATGAGATATTTATAACCATGGGAATCCTTGAGTCTATTTTAGGACCTCATGGATTCAGATGGATGTGAAAATGACATTTTATAAGAATTAATTTAAAGTAAAGAGAAATATAGCATAAACATGTATCTTTTACTAAAACAATTTTTATATGGGTTTATATAATTTATATCTTAGACTATAAATATTCATTAGTAATATAAAATAATTTCCTACATCAGGGTATTTTATTTATAATTTTTAGACATTTAATTAATAAATTTAATTATGACACAATGATGATGTAGTGATTGATTCATTAATAATGGATTCAAATAAATGATGTTATAAATATTAAAATAAATGTAATTTTATTTTTTTTATTCCATAAAATAATTATATGGATTATATTGACATATTATATTTTATTTAATGCCTTTTTGAAGGAATCAAGTTGTTATGAATTTGTAAAATAAGTAAAGTATGAATAATTTCTAAAATTGACATAATTTATAACTTAAAACATAAAATAGTTTATTAAATTATATTAAATTCCTAAAAATATAATATTAGTCCAAATGGTTAATAAAAGTCCAAATATTTTTTAAATTACTTTTTTTGGGTCGTTTCACATGATATGGTAATTACATTAACCCACAATGTGTAAATAACATGATATCACGGTAAGATTAAAAGAGATAAAATAAGAGTTAAACCAAAAAGATAAGGATAAACAAATATTCAAAATATGTCTAAAAATTATTGTATGATTTTTATTCTAAAAATAATAATCTTAACTTTTAATTAAATGAGTTTTTTACCATTTGTAATTGAAATTGAATTTATAATAAATTAATATTTTGGGAGTTTCCTAAAGTACCCCTCTCTCTTATAAAAAGGCATATCCTCCCACATTTCCTCACACCTACTTGAGCATTATATCTCAACAAAACCCTAACCAATTATACTATAAACATTATTATTTAACTTTTTGAGGTCCTGGTCTTCCAAAAAGTCCATCCCTAGTGTCCTTAAGAAGATATCCAAAGGAAGTCCAACGAAGAAGAGGTAATTGCTTTACCAATTCAATTCAATTTATTTTCTTATTCTACTTCATATTTATATGTTTATTCCATACTAAAGTAATAAATACAGTATATTATATATTCTTAGATGTTATTATAATTATGTTAAATCCTTATACCTCCTTTTATCCATCCTACGAAAAACAATATCACCATGTGTGCGTATGTACGACTTATTATCTCCACGTCGGGGTGTAATTTGCAATTCAAAAATAATTTATTAGGATGGGTATAATTATTAGTATAATGGATTTAAATAATAAATATAACATTATATTTATTCTTTATAATTAATATACCATCCAATTACATACCATTTAACCATCAAGAGAATGATATCTTCGCTCGTGCATACGTACGGCCTACCGTCTCCATGACGCTGTGAGATTCATTATCCACGTTAACAATTCAAGAATGACAATAAAATTTATTTTATGGGTGAAAATAATAATTATGAACTTAATTTGATGAATAAAATACATCCTATGCAAAACAAACATGACTTACACAGCAAAATAGGAATGGTAAAATAAAGCAGTTAACACCTGAAATAATGATAATATTGAAATACTATTAACAAAATAATATAATAAGATCATATATGATATCATAAATATGGATATGGTCCTAGTATAATTTAATAACATGATTTAAACACTATACACGAGGTGACCACACACTCAACTAACGAAAAGTAAAAGGTAAGGGATAATTTTGCAATCTCATTTTTATCCAAGATTGTTTATACGTAAGTATTTACTGGGGATATATTTATCATATATGTCCATGTTTTCTAAAAATGTTATCATAAAATGTTTATTATTATTACATGTGTGTTTAAATTCATTTTTACCCATTTTTTACTACATGTTATGGAATAAATCTTTCTTTTGTTTATTATATGAGGTACTTTTTAACTTTTCGGCAAAAGTATAAGGTTAATGTTTTTTTAAACTTATACAGCATGAATGGATTTTTACAGTTTCATGAAACTGTATTTACATTAAGCTTCCTATACACGATTTCAAGATTATTTTCAACTAAATTCTTTTCTTTTAAAATTGGGTGTCATTTTGAGAAAAGAAAACATTTCTGAAAAGGAAAGTATATTTTATTTAGGAATTAAGTTCAAGTGTTTTATCAAAAAAAAAATTCATTTAAGATAACATTGGGTTATATTTCTATCCCTATTATTACTTTTATTTTATTGTGTTTATGATGGAATTATTGTTATAAAATAAATTTATTTTATATGGATTATGATGGAATGATGTTTAATAAACCCATTTTACTTCATGGGTTATGCTATGATGAATGCTTTATGTTTTTTTGGAACATGTAAGAATTATTTTATTATGATATGGGTGGGACCTATATCTCCCTCCAATGCATTAGGAAAAGATTTATATTTCATGAGATAGACATGACTAGAATGGAAATTAAATATGGTTCAGTAATACAAGGATGGAACGACAAGTAAACCCGGTTCAGTAATGGACTTTTTCCACTATGATGGTCTTGGAAGCAATGCCTTGGATACTATGGAAATCATATTATGCGGTTATTAGTTTTCCAAAATTACATGTTTTATGAAAATTCTATTCTATCATGTTTAATATTACTTTATGATCTATTCCTTACATACTGCCAAGATTTATTTCATGAATCAAGATTTTGATGTTTAAACTTTATGTTCATGTTTTTACATTCAAATGTTTATGGTTTATTTTATGTTCTCCATGTTTACCCTTACTAAGAATTTGAGCTCTCCCTTTTTATGTTTTCTTTTCCCTATGATATAAATAATGGGTTTAGGTAGGAAAACAAAAGGAGAAGATATTTATGGGAGATGTGGAAGATCTTTCACCAAGTTAGAATATTATGTTCCAAGTTTCAAAAGTAACTAAACTAATACAATCTTTGGGAATATATTTTGTGTAATGTATTAAGTATTTTGAAAAGAAATTTAATGTCCATGTATATAAATATTGGGTCGTTAGATGTTCGGATCAAAAATCTAAGGGCATCATTGAACTCAAAATGATGGGATTCACCTAGAAAGGACATAACTTCGACCGGTGAGGGTTGACTGGAAAAGATAATTTTCAGACCTTTCAAAGGAGAAATAAAATAAATTAAAAAGTTATTTTATTTTATTTTCCTCACCATTGAGTGGTGGAATGACAGCACTGTAGTGCGGCGATGAGGCAGTGATGAACCCCATTAATGAGGATCTTAAATGAGCAGCATAACAACTCATTAATCGAAGCGTAATAGATACGTTGTTTCACTAATGAAACAGTGTAACGACGTGATGAAGAATAATAATAGAAATGTTGCAACATGTTTAACTTTTAATGAGATAACAGGTTGGAGAATCAAAGTTGTAATTTCTCTAACGAACAGTGAAGGATTTTCTCTCCAACAAAGAATATCGGTGGATCATAAAGAGGCAAATATGCCTTGGAGAAAGGATCTAGGACCAGAGATTAACGAACGCTGATAGCTTCAAACTCATCTACACCAATGAGGAGCCTGAAAAATATGGTCGCATTAGAGGATTAGATTTTTTATTCTCTCCTAGAACATATTTTTAGAAGATAAAACCACATAAAGACGCATATAATTTAGTGAGATGATTATAAACAAAAATAGACTCACTGCAAGATATTATTGTTCATACTAGTTTGGAAGAATGATGTATGAAAAAGGATCAAAGAGAACTAGTGGTGGAGAAAAGATCTGAATATAAACCAAATGATCCCACTAGCTTTGAGGCTAGTCATTCCCCACAACCGAATATCTTACCCATGGTAATAATTTTTTTCATTACTCTTTCTCCTAAATGTTAATAAAACAGCTTCTGATAACTTTATATTACTAAAATTATCTAGGGTATGGTTTTATGTGATTTGTATCTATAAACACCCATGTATCGCCGTGTTACGATGGGTACAGTGTATAATATCTGGGTAGACAAGATACACCATCAAGACCTCCCAAAAGATAACATGAGAGTGGGGATTGAGGTATCTCATGATCCAACTACTGAGTTGTATGTTCCACTTGATGGTCCAAATATTACAATAGTAAAATATACTATTGGAGCTTTCATAGCATGGTCTTATAATCTTATAAAGATACATGAGGTATGTATAACAAATTTTTCATATGAAAAAACTGTAACAGTTGATGATAAAAGGTCTAAAATGAGGTATGATATTACATATGGATAAATCAGTGGATAAATGGAAGGTAAAGTCAAAAAAACTAGTAAATCGACCAAGAAAACAAAATAACCTTCTGAGAGTAGCTTCTCACCACCAGTTCCATAGAAACATTTATTATCATTACAATTTCATACAGAGACCAATTTTAAAGATAAATATATTTCTTACATTGAATATGAAGAAGAAATATATGGAAGTTCCTTAAAATATGGAATCGGTCTTGAGAATCTAAATGAGATTCTCAAGCATGAATGGTTGGTCATCTCAGTTTTGAATACACACATAAGGTACATTTTCATAATACATCTGCCAAATTGTAAGATAATATGTTTATTAAATTTAATAACTATTCATATTTTCTATAGGTGTTTATATTAAAACAATATAAAGGGAAGATCATGTGAATAACTAATTGGATTCATCAATTCCTATATCATTTCTATGGTAGAACTTACTTTTAATAATGAACAAATTAAGAAGAAAAAAAATGAGTTACTTGAAGCATTTGATCAAAAAGTATTAGACAACAGACTCTTTCTAATGACTAAAATGAAAAATTAAAACTCTATAATCTAGTCACATAAAATATATTTTTAATTTTTTCATTAATTAATTTTTTTAGGGAGAACTGGATGATGATCGCAGTAAATTTGGACACCCTGAATATTTATTTTTTGGATCCAATGCATGGATATTCAACCATCTGACCACACATGATGTGTATTTTTGAATATGTAATACACTACAATCAAAATTTTATAGATAACTTTGAATTATATGTTTTATTATATGTTTTAAAAATAATATTTTTATGATAGGGCCGTCACTCAATATAGGCTAGATCATGGCATGAAGTCAGTTTCTAAAGGGATAAAGACTGTGAATTACTACAAATGGAAACAAAATAAGGTATATATATAAATATTTAACTATTAAAATATTTCAAAAAATTGCTTATTTTGGTCAATTTTTTCTATAGTGTCTAAAACAAGATAATAGAATCAATTATGGATATTATGTTTTCAAATTTATGAGAGAGATCATAAAGCATGAAAATACCAGCATCCCCCTGTTGGTAATTTATAAAGGTAAATACAATTTCATTAAATATATTTCATAATAATTTTTTATATATATTTTCTCATTAATATCAAGATTTCCGTAAACCTAGATACTCAAAATAAGAAATAAATTTGTTTATATATGAGTGGGAAACATAATTTTTGTCAGAATACATGCCAACAACAAATTTAGGTGATTACCTACTATGATTGTAATCTAGTATGGTTTATAACCTTAAAAATATATTTTTGATGTAAATAATTAATGTCATAATTCTTATATATTATTTTTGATCTCTTTATCAAGGATAATTATAATGGATGAAATCAATTTGTTTAGAAGCACTGACCTGTAAACAATAAAATTGTTGGGAAATGGCAGAGGTGGAGGCAAAGGTAGAGGTGGAGGTGGAGTTGTAGGCAAAGGAAGAGTCGGATTCGGAGACTGATGTGGAGGAGTATGTAGAGGAAGAGATCAAGGTAGAGACTAAGTTGGAGGAGGAGATGAAATGCTGGCTTGAAAATAATAAAATTGTTGGGAAATGAAGTATAATGAGGATCATAGCAAGATTGTGTTTGAGAACAATTTTTGAAAAGTGAACACAACACTTCTCACTTAAGATAAGATTCATTGTGCAATTGTTTTAGGTGGCTTATTGAAATAATATTTTTCACCACTTTTTTAAGTGATTTGATATAGGGTATTAATCCATCTGTATGATCATTTTGTGTTGGAAGCATAAATTTATCCACTAGTGTTATTGAAGAAACATCTATAAAACTCAAAATTATAAAATAGGTTTATAATACAACTTAAATGTACGAATAATTATGTGTGTAATCAACCAAAAAATTCATAAGGTGTATGAGATAAATATTGTATTAAAACTACCATTTATATATCACGGTCATTGAGAATGGATGGTGTAAAAGTGTTCATTGTCATTTTAAAATTGATATTTTAATACAAATAAGTGTCATTCATTGAAAACCAAGAAAAAATATTCAAATTATCTTGATATTTTAGGAAAATGATTCATAATTCATTCATGATTTGCAGGAACCAATCTCATGTCACCTATACACAATGTAACCTGTATGACTAAAAGTGCATGTTTCTGGTTTAAAATGGAATTTTAGTAAAAAACAATTAGCATAATCAAAACCAAGGAAATTCAATTTTATTGTTTTTATAATTTAGAAAAATGATCCATAAGTCATTTTAAATGTTTTAGAATCAGCATCACCTCAATCTGATGCACTGTGGGACCGGTATGAGTCCAAGTGCATCATTTTATTCAAAATTGACATTAATTTTAGTGGAAAAAAACTTACATACTCAAAACTGAGAAAATTAATTTGTATTGTTTTTTTTACTTTATGAAAATGATTCATAATTCATTTTTGATGTTTAGGGATCATCTTCACCTCAATCCTACTCATGGTGTGACAGGTATGACTCAAATTGTCTGTTATTGATTTTAAATTGACATTTTAATACAAAAAAGTGTCACTCACTGAAAACTAAGAAAACGTGATTGGATTGTAT
The DNA here is from genome assembly GCA_963277665.1 of Viscum album. Classification (NCBI taxonomy): domain Eukaryota; kingdom Viridiplantae; phylum Streptophyta; class Magnoliopsida; order Santalales; family Viscaceae; genus Viscum; species Viscum album. Next base: position 1,115,474,761 of record OY728141.1, read on the forward strand.
TAATAATTTAGTAAAATGATTCTTAATTCATTTTTGATATGTAGGAATTAGTCTCAGGTCAAACCCACACATGAGGAAATCTTTATGACTAAAAGTTCATGTTTCTAGTTTAAAATGACATTTTAGTAAAAAAACAAAAGTGGTGTACTCAAAACTAAGGAAACACATTTGGATTGTTTTGATACTTTATGAAAATGATACATAAGTGATTTTATATTTGTTATAATCATCAAAACCTTAATATAGCACATGGTGTGACTGATATGACTCCAAGTACATCTTTTTATTCGAAATTAACATTAATTTTAGTAGAAAAAAACAACTGACATACCCAAAACTGAGAAAATACATTCATATTGTTTTTTTACTTTAGGAAAACAATCCATAATTCATTTTTTATTTGTAATAATCATCTATACCTCAATATAACTCATGGTGTGACTGATATGACTCAGAGTGTCCATTGTCAATTTAAAATTGACATTTTAAAACAAAAAAAGTGGTCACTCACTAAAAAATGAGGAAAAAATCTCAAATTATATTAATAATTTATAAAAATGATTCATAATTCATTTTTAATTTGTATTAATGAGTCTCATGTCAAACCGACACATGATGTGACCTATATGACTAAAATTACATGTTTTTAGTTTAAAATGACATTTTAGTAAAAAAAAGTGGCATACTCAAAATAGAAGAAACACATTCAGATTGTTTTTATACTTTATTAAAATGATTAATAAGTCATTTGAGATGTTTTTTAATAAGACACACCTCAAAATGACACACGTTTTGATTGGTATGACCCCAAGTGCATCTTTTTATTCAAAATTGACACTAATTTTAGTGGAAAAAAACAACTGGCATACTCAAAACTGAGAAAACACATTCAGATTGTTTTTTACTTTACTAAATTGATCCACAATATATTTTTGATGTGTAGTAATTATTATCACCTCAATCTGACTCACGGTGTGACCGTTATGACTCAAAGTGTTTGTTATTAGTTTAAAATTAACATTTTAATACAAAAAAGTGTCAATCACTAAAAACAAAGAAAACACACTCATATTGTATTGATAATTTAGTAAAAAGATTCATAATTAATTTTTATTTGTATTAATTAGTCTCATGTAAAACTCACACACGATGCGACCTATATGACTAAAAGTGCATGTTTACAATTTAAAATGGCATTTTATTAAAACAAAAAAATGACATGATCAAAACTGAGGAAACCCATTAGGATTATTTTGATACTTTAGGAAAACAATCCATAAGTCATTTGAGATGCTTTATAATCATCCTCACCTCAATCCAATGCATGGTGTGATAGGTATGAATCCAAGTGTGTCTTTTTATTCAAAATTGGAATTAATTTTAGTGGGAAAAAACTAACATACACAAAAATAAGAAAATGCATTTGTATTGTTCTTTTAGTTTAGTAAAATTATCCATAAGTCGTTCTTATGTGTAGGAATCAAACACACCTCAATTCTACTCATGATGTGATCGGTATGACTTAAAGTGTCTATGTTCAGTTTAAAGTTAACATTTTAATACAAAAAAGTGTCACTCACTGAAAACCAAGAAAATGTACTCAGACTATATTAATAATTTAGGAAAATGATTAATAATTAATTTTTGATGTGTAAAAATGAGTCTCATGTCAAACCCACACATGATTCCACCAGTATGACTAAAAGTACATGTTTCCAGTTTAAGATGACATTTTAGTGCAAAACAAAAGTAGCATACTCAAAACTAAGGAAACCCATTTATATTTTTTTGATACTTTATGAAAATGATCCATAAGTCATTTGGGATGTGTATGAATTAGATTAACCTCAATCCAATGCATGTTGTGACTAGTATGACTATAAGTGTTTCTTTTTATTCAAAATTGACATTAATTTTAGTGGAAAAAAACTAACAAACTCAAAACTAAGAAAACACATTCGGATTGTTTTGGTAATTTATTAAAATGATCCATTTTTCATTTGTGACATGTAAGAATCATATGCACCTCAATATGAATCATGATGACTCCAATTTCACCTATTTATTCAAAATAGACATTAATTTTAGTAATAAAAAAGTTAACATACTCTGTAATAGTGATTTTTTCTTATATTTGTGTTGGAAATTTTATATCATTTAAATTCTATATTTTTTATCTGATTTTTCTAATTTTTTATACTAATTTTTTCAACTATTTTTGGTCCCCTTCTTGTTCATACAATGTGTTTTTATATCACACTTCATGCCTTATTTCTGGTGTTTTAGTGTGTTTTAGTATCACACTATAGTATTTCCCTTTATCAACGCTACTAAATGTGCAAATAAAGGATTCCTTTATCAGTTCTTGTAAATTCACTGACAAAGGGTACCTTTATCAGCACTTTTAATAGTGATGATGAAGGTACCCTTTGTCAGCACTTTCAGAAGCACTAATAATGGCCTCATTTATCAGTGCATTTATTAGCATTGATAAAGGTCTCATTTATCAGCACATTTATTGGAACTGATAAAGATATCATTTATCGGTGCATTTATTAGCATTGATAAAGGAGTCATTTATCAATGCTTGTAAAATCACTGATAAAGATTTCCTTTATTAGAAATAATTAAATGCACTGATAAAATCCATGTCATTTTAACTGCACTACGGTAGTCCACACTTTTTTAGTGATGATAAATTCCTATTCTAGAATTATTAAAGGCCTCTTTTGTAGTAGTGAGTAGGGAATGCTCCAATTCATTCCTTATAATTTCTAGAATCAGGAAATCCCAACATCATATAAGGTACTATCTGCCAATTTTACACTTTTTTTTATTCATTGTTTAATTATAGAGCTATGAACTCCATCATTTCACCAACTATAGTTCTTTATTTGATACTTGAGGTGTAGAGACTTACAATTCCCTTGGTGTTTACTATTCCAGTTAGAGGTCGAGTTGGTTTGTTTGTGTGTAAAAAACCATGCATTGGTGCTAGGGAAGCACCACTCTTGGGGATATTTTGTATATCTATAGATACATTCATATGTTATCATCCTTAGCATGGATTTGTTATATTTATTTCGAGATATCATGTATTACTTCAATATGCGCATCATATTCTACAACACTGATGGAGATCAGGTGATGTCCATTCATGAGAGAGACCCTTAGATGGGCCAGAGGCATATTGACACTATGTAATCCTTATTGGATGAGTTGTTGCTGAGTTCTATATAGGTTAATTTAGTGGTGATTCCTAATGTTATTCAAGAGTACCCTTATGTATTTTCTAAAGAGGTTTTGGCACTAACCCCTTAATGAGAGGTTGATTTTGGGATAGTGATTCAAACAGGTGTATCTTTGATATTATTGTATCCATATCAAATGGACCCTTCTGAGTTTCATGAGTTATGGAACCAAGTTTATGATATCTTGAAAAGAATATTTATTCATCTTATCATGTCTCTTTGGGGAGATTTTGTTTTTTTGTAAAGAATTCGAATGGAAGTATGTGGTTGTGTGTCGATTATCAGTATTTAAATCAAGTAAAGGTGAATAACCACTACCCTATCCCACATATTGATGATTTATTTTATTTATTTATTTGTGTGATCAATTTCTCGAAGATCGACTTGTGGTTTGGATATCATCATATGCGGGTAAAGGATGAGGATACCCCAAAAACTACTTTCTGATGTCATTATGGGAATTACAAGTTATTTTTGATGTCTTTAAATGTAACAAACACTCTTTTTGTATTCATTTTATTGATTACTATTGTGTTTTTTTATTTTCTATAATGGTTAATGGTGGTCTTTATCGACAACATCCATGTGTCTTCATCATTATAATAGGAGAACGTAGAGCATCTATAGGCTGTGTTGGGTTTATTTGGTCTCACTAGTTGTTCAAGAAGCTATCAAAGTGTGATTTATGGGATTATGAGGTCTATTTATTGTGATATTTTGTGTCTCAATATGCATTATTCATTGATCCATCAAAGGTTGAGTTGATGGTTACTTGGGTAACCTCTAAGAATGTTGTAGTGGTATGGAGTTTCATTGGTCTAGTTGGATATTATAGGAGGTTCATACCCTAATTCTTCTAGATTGTGAATCCTATAATAATATTGACTAAAAATTATGATTCATTCATATAAACTGATCAGTTCTAGGATTCTTCCAAGTATTTTAAGGAAAAATTAGTTAGTGATATGATTCATCATCTACCAGAGGAGGGTGTTGCGTTAGAGGTTTACTACAATTTTTTACATCTTGTTTTAGGCTATATAGTGATGAAATAGAGGGTGTTTATCTCTTATGGGTCGAAAATTTTATTCAACCCAATATATTTAGCTTGTTGTGGTAGTTTTTACTCTTAAAGTTTTAGAGACATTGCCTTATCAGTGAACATTTGTTGGTCTTTACAGGTCATAAAAGCCTAAAGTATGTCTTATCCCAAAACAACTTGAATCTATAGTAGTGATTGTGGATGGAGTTATTATAGGACTATGAATTTGAGATTTCTTTTACACCTGGTAAAGGGAATTTTGCAGTGTATTACTTGAACAGAAATTCATGAGGTAATGTCGTGTGTGAATCTGATGACTCTTGGATAGTGATGAAAGAGTTAGTAGTGTTTCACCATGATATGGGTGTATTTTATAGTAGATTTTCTATTTACTATAATAAAATGAATTAATCCTTATTGTAGTAAGTGGAGGAGTCCCAACTAGGTGATTGTTAGGTAGAGGTTTGGTACAATTGTTTATGTCAATGATTCTTAGGGATGGTCTAAGGATGGAAAACATCTAGTGTTGTTCCTAGGGACTCTTTTTATTACTTCAACAATGTGTGAAGTGGTTCTCTATGAGTTTCATTATTCTCCCTTATTATTACATCCCAGTGTGATAAATATTTATCATTCTCTTAGGGATCAGTTTTGGTGGTCTGGTATGAAGCGCTCAGTTGTGGAGTTTGTCTCTTGGTGTTTGGTCTTCCATAAGGTAATGGTGGAGAACCATGTTTCTAGTGGTTTTCTTTATCCACTTGATGATCCCCTGTGGAAGTGGGAGTAACATTCAATGGACTTTATCACTATTTTATCCAAATATTAATTATGTTATAATGTTAGTTGGGTGATAATATATTGTCTAATAAAGTTATCTCGCTTCTTAGTGATCAAGGAGTTGATCTTAGTGATAGTGTTGTTGAAGAAGTACCTAGTGGAGGTAATGAGAATTCATGGGTTTATAAGGATTATCATCTCTAATTGTGATCCCCATTTTACCTCCATGGTGTAGAGAGGTATCCATCATGATTTTGAATCTCAATTATACCTAAACACTACTTTTTATCCATGGAAAGTTAATTCTGAAGAGGATATTATCTAGACTCTAGAGGATATGTTGTGTGTGTGTATCCTCGATTTTGTAGGTATGTTGGTGAAGAACAAACCCTTGGTGGAGTTTTATTAAAATAAAATCTATCACTCCACTATTAGTATGGTCCCTTTAAAAGCTCTGTATAGTCAGCCTTTCTGATCTTTATTATGTTGTACTGAGTTCAGAGAGTCAATTGTTATTAGGTTGGAATTGGTACGAAGTACAACAGAGAAGTTTTAGGTGATATTTAAGTAAATTAAGGTGGATCAAGATCATTATAAGTCCTATTTTTATCATAGGTGGAGGCCTATGGATTTTGATGTTAGAGATCACATGTTTCTAAAGGTGTCTTCTCATCATAGAAAATATAGGTTTTTTCATGGGAGTAAGATTTATCTTGGGTTTATTGAACCTTTTGAGGTGTTGTCTCATGTTGGATCTTGAGCTTATCAGTTAGAACTACCCCTACATATTATATTTATTCATTACATATTTCACACATCACAACTTCATTAGTATCTTTATAATGATTCTCACATCACCAATTGGGATGACCTGGATGTTGAAGACAGTGCAACCTTTGAGGACCAGTTTGTCAAGATTCAGGACCATTGTCAGAAGGTTCTACATGAGCATTTTATACCATTTTTTTGTGTTCTATAGTATCATGGTGGCTTAGAGGATAGAACCTAATAGTGGTAGTCATATATGTTTTACCAATATCCCAAGTTGTTAGGTGATTTACCATTATTTCTTTGATGATTGTATTTTAGTTGGATACTTTGCAAACTTGTAGCTATTTTTTTATGAGATCATTTATCTTCCTTGGTATTGTAGTCATTTTATCCTTTCCCTTGATAGGTGTCTCTCTTGGGAGAGTGTTTAGTGGTTATTTAGTGATGTTGTGGGTTTTGCGTTTGTTTCTCGGTTAGGTTGACAGTGTTCCTATTATAGCGGGATCCTTAAGAGGCATCTCATGAGGTTTTTTTCAGACCCCTTTTTTCTTCTAGGTTTGTTTTAAATTCTTGAGGATAAAATTAATTTGATAGGTATCTAATGTAATAGTTCAGAACTTCTGATCCCATTACTTTATTTTTTATAGGTGTTGGAGGTTTCTAAAAAAGGCTTAGAGGAGGAAGGAGGGGAGTTAGGTTAAAATTTAAACTATAAAGAAATGTTATGACATGGAGGCTTATATTATATTATAGAGTCCAGGGAGGTAAGTTTTGGTATTTCTATATTTTTGAGGTTTTTTTGTAGAGTGGGTTATGGTGTATCCTTTTTCTTTTACATTATAATTTTATAGTGTGACAATTCCTTGTATTATGGTCCTTCTCCAAGTTTATAGGGCCTATAAAAAAGGTTGTGCCATGTTTCCTGGACAGATCTTTGACCAGGAGTGTAATTGAATAGTCTCTTTCTTTTCATCGTAGTTTTTTCCTATGTTAGTATCTTTGTGTTGTGGTTTAGGTTGTTTCACATTAGTCTTATAATTCTTAGTTTTGTTATAAATTCAAAAAACCCCTTAAAATCGGTCTTTCTCCCAACTTTATCTCTCAAAACCTAGGTTCCTAGGGGATATTTTTCAAAGTCCTTTGAAGACCCTTTAATCAGATTCAACCCCTACTTATAGATATTGATTTGTGGTTATTTTTGTTTAGTTTTTCCTTCTTCAATGGTTTTTTTCTCTTAAATTCTTCTTCACCCTACTATGGTAGGTTTTTCTCTTCTCTTTTCTTATGGTTTCTATTAATTAATGATAAATGGATATATTTGGGGTGATGTTTTTGGGATCCCCCTACCATAATAGTTAATCAAAGTTTAGAACTTTGTGTTCTATTCTTGCTCAGAGAACATTGAGATATTCATGTTGAGTTTGGGAATCTATTAATTTTCCCTTTTTAGAGTGAAATTGTGGGATTTTCATGATTTAATAATTTGGGTAATGGTTTAAATAATCTAATAAATATAAGAACATGGAATTTAAATTAATAATGAAGTTGTGGTATGGGTTTTTGTTTTATGTTATTTTTATGCCTATTGATTCCTCATGTTTTACTAAGTTGGTGTGTCATCCTTATATTGTGGTTTTTATTTATCTTATCATGACTAATTTTATAGAAATTTGATAAAAAATGTAAATATATGATAATTGTAATGATATGGTTAAATAAAGAGTAATATTAATTTGATATCTATTCTTCCTTGTTTTTAATGAAAAATGAAGAAATACTAAACATATGTTTAATTTATTTAAAATATTTTAATATCTGATAAAGTTAAAGGTTTATTTTTTTTTGAATGCATATTCATAATGAACTAGTTAATTCCATATGGTAATTAAAATGGTTTCTTTCTAAGGATAACAGTTTTGGGGATATGTGAGCTCATTATTATTGTGGAAGGCTTGTATGCCTTATTTCTATAGCCTTAGTGTTGTCACTAGTGTGTAGAAAATTATTTTGAAAAGTATGTGATCTCTAGGAACTTTTAGATCCTTGATTTTTTTTGTTTGATAACCCGGTATGGTTTGTTCCTCTTGATGAGAAATTGGTTGGGATCCTAGGGTTGTTTGAGTGATGTTTGTTTTGGTATGGTTGGGAACCTTGGATGAGTAATAGGCTAGGATCCCCGACTATGGTTATGTTTGATGTCTGTGATGGAGGGATAATTGATGTTGTGCACAATGGTGTGTGGCATCATGGTGGTTGATATAAGTACAGAGTGTTTCTTTCTCATCACTATTTTTCTTGCTTGATTCTTGCTGGATTGCCTATAATCTAGTTTTTTTGTTGGTTTTGACTACTTTATGCAATCGGTTTCTATGTAAATCATGTGTGGTTCTAATATGGTAGCTTAAATTAAGTCCTATAATACCCTAATATTTTATTATTGATAAAGGAATAAATAATAAACTCATGATATGCGGTGTATTTTATGGTGGTAATGTTAAATTTTTAATGTTATATTAATATTGATGACATAATTGAATGTGAGTAAATAATTTATAGTGCCAACAACACTTGGATAAAGTGGTTAAAAGTTCATTCCTTGATATTAAATTTTGTTAATAATTAATTAACGTTTATTAATTAATTAATTTGAATTTTTATTCTTATGTTATTTTTTGTAGCCTGAAACCTAGCAGTGCCAACCGGGGTCTTGAGTGATGATAGAAGCGGATGATTTTAAGACTAGTTAGTTTCCCTTAGTGTGTTTTGTGAATGATATATTATATATTTTATAATTTCATACACTTCCCCACTAGATTCGGAAGGTAAACTAACACCCAAATGTTTTAGGGGTGTTTTCTCCAACATCTTGGATGGTGATAGAATGTGTGGATGACTTCTCCCTCTCCCTCTATACATTTATGAGTAGACCTGTCCCAAGATATTATGGCTTATGGTATATGGTGAATTCCTACTAAGGCTATGATGGATTATCGTTTACTCTACATTTATGTTTAGGTTGTAATGGCTTGAGGTATAGCACATACTTGTATCCAGGAATGGTTCTTTTAGCTTCCCATGGGTGTACCTGCATGGGGTGTGATGGCTTGAGGTATAACACATTTTCACAGGTTGTAGTGGCTTTAGGTAATACACTTGGTTATGGATGGGATTATTATGATAATGAGATGGATATGTGTACTAATGCCAACACGATATGTTGATCCCTGTGCGAGACTGACGTAGGTAGGGTCAAGTACTGACTCGCATTAGGGATTACTTATAGGAGGGATAAGCATAGGACATATTTATTGGGGAATGAGAGTGAAAACCCAATAGAAAAGTGTAATAAGGGTACCTTAATTTATATATGATTTTGATATATAATGGTTTGATTTTATGAATTATTTGGTGAGTGAGTCAGGGTGAGGATGGGAAACTGGTATTACCTGTGTGGGTGATGAGTTAGTTTCATTTATTTATTCACTAGGATTTAGGATGATTCTTTCATATTTTTCACAAGAGGTTTCACGGAGGATCCTGCTGAGTATACATGTTATGCTCACCCTATGTATATATTCAATTTCTTTTGGTTTTGTAGGAATAGGTTGGTGGTTAGGATGGATATTACTGGCTCGGAGGAGTTATTAAGTAGTTTTCATGAGTTTATGGAGTTCAAGGTTTTTGCTTAGTTTTACTTTGCTACTCGAAGTTTTTATTTTAGTTTATGCATGACATTACATGTAATGGGATTTATTTTAGTTATACATGGTGTTGATTTGTGTTTTATCCTTCTAATATCTTACTTCTTAAAATTTATAGATGGAAATTATTCCCATTTGTGTGATTGATAAACCCTCGGTGCTAATTATCAACTTGTGGCCTCTTGGAGGATGGATTCAAGTGTCATTATCTCTATTCCTTGATTTTCATCCTAGGTGGGGTACATTTGGAGGGAGGGTGTTATGACACATTATGTCTGAGAGATTTACGACTGTATGGAGTTCCATCTAGTATTGTATCAAGTAGGGACACACATTTTACATAATAAATTTTTCAAGTATTTCAAAAGGATTTGAGGACTCATTTAAAGTTGAGTAAAATGTATCATTCATAGACCAATGGAAAATCGAAGAATATGATCCAAATATTTTAGGATATACTTCAAACATACATCCTAGGATTTAGTAGAGCATAGGATAATCACCTGTCCTTGGTGAAGTTTGTTTATAATAAAAAATTTCAAGCTTTGATTCAGATTTCACTATTTGAGGCTCTTTAAGGTCAATCATGTTGCTCACCACTATTTTGGAATGAGGCAAGTGAGGTATATATCATCAGGTCAAGTATGGTGAAAGAGACCATCAAGAGGGTGCAGTTTACTGGAAAGTGTTTGGTTACTTCTCAGACTAGATAACAATCATATACTGACCAAAGGAGATGACCTTTTGAGTTTTTTTTGTGAAATTGGGTTTTCTTTTGGGTGTCACCTCAATTAAGGAATAATTATTTGTGGATTTAGGGGAAACTGGTGATGTAGTTTTTGGGACTATTTAAGATCACTAATTATATCAGAGTAGTGTCTTACTAACTATTACCTACATTACAATATAAAGGTATACATAATATGTCCCATGTCTCATAGAGTTAGAGGTATGAGCTCAACCTTGTGCATGTGATCAACTATAAGGAAATTTAGTTGGAACCAAATACATCATTTGTGGAGTGACCATTATGAATTATAGACTATAGAAAAAAAGGTATTGGTGAGGAATATGGTACCACTGATTTAAGTCTTATTATAGAATAGATGGGTTTAAGAGGAGATATGGAAGTGATAGTTTGGCAGTCAGGCTCAATGTCCTGAATTGTTCAAGTAGAATAACTAGAGTTACTTCTTGAGGATGAGAATTTGTTATAGGGGAGATTTTTAACACCCTCAAATTTATAATATATATTAATTTAAGTTTTTTCATACCGTAATGGTGTTTTTGAGACTTTTTGGAGGAGTTGAGCTAAAATTTTAGTTGTAAAGAGGCATTATGAAATAGAGGATTATGTTAAACTATATAGAGTAGTATTATGGTGTATGGGTGTGTACTATATTGTGGGGTCCAGTTGTAATTTTAGGCTATATAATGAATAAATATTTTTGGAATTAAGGTTCATGAGGAGAGGATTTTATGGTTATTCCTAATTCAATATAGTTATTGTGTGGGGGTAGGTTGAAGCATAGAGTTTGGGAGAGGTGAGTATTGGTGGTCAATTTAATTTCATCATCACTACATCATGGAGATATGATGTGGGGTGGAATTCTTCTTTAGATTTAGAATTATTCAGTATAGTGGCTCCCTTTCAATGTGTCATCTTTTCCAAGTTTATTGGATATCACCACAGACCACATCATGTTCCTCTAATTCGGTTTTGAGAAGCACCATTTTGGTGTAGTACCTTCCCTTGTATCATAGTTTTTTCCCATGTTAACCCCCTTTTGTTGTAATATAGGTCTTTTCATCATTATTTTATGTTTTCTAGATTTCTTATAAATTTCCAAAACCCCTCAAACATGATAATTATTTCACATTTAATCTCAATTATTAGGTGACCTACATACATCCCTATAAGGTATTTCAGCCCCATTTCATTGGATTTCAACCCTGGCATTTGGAGATCGATTCATTGAATTCCATGAGGTAAGATTCATCTTTTCTATATTGGTTCTTCTTCTTCTTCTTCTATAATTGTCCATATGTCTAAAATATATTGGCTGGATCTATGGATTCTTTCATGATCTTATAAAGTATTCTTGTTCTATTGATAGATCAGTATCAGACCTAGAGAATTAATGACCTTCCTTGGACCAGATCAAGATCTACCATTGAAGGTGGTTTTTCTTGAATAAGTTGATTTTATTTTATGCTTATGTCACTGTATCCTTATTTAATCTTGTTTTATAATCCCATTTGTAATTAATTGGGATTGATTCTAGGGATCCTTGGTGTGCGGGTTTGAACCTATTAGAGTGTGGGATTGATTTTCATATTGACACTTGGAAATCTTGAAGATTGACATCACATACCTAAGTTGGGAATTTTATTAATATATAGTTCCCTAGTATTAATTTTTTTCCTTGATATTTACTAAATGTATATGTGTGTGGCTCGTGATACCCTAGTTTGATATGATTTCATGTTTTTGTGTGGACCATAAGACCATTCTTGATAGTGATCAAAGGTATGTGTGTATATAGATGATGAAACCCATGCTATATATTATATGGTTGTGCCTATATATATTGTGACCTATTATGTATGAATGTATATTCTTTAAAGGTTTTTATATTGGTACCAAGTGAGAGGTGGACCATCATAGCTTGGTTATCCCTTAGAGGTGGAGAATGTACGAATTGTAATGATGATGGTGAGGTACCTAGAAATAGGGTAATGGTATGATGATCTTGTAACCTAAACCGAGTTAGAGATGGGGTACGAAGTCCATGTGGCATGACCAATGACAAGGATGGGGTAATATGGCATTGTAGATTGAACTGTGATAGAGACAGGACATGATGTCATTGTGACCCATACTGAACTTGTTATCCATGTGGGTTATTAGAGATATAGGGTGGCCTTATGGCTAAACCATGTTCATAAATTACATTATGACCTTACTTCTAGCATATAACTGAAGCAGGAACGGTTGGGGTTCATGGTGTCTTGGTCAGTGCATGACCTCTCGATGCATGATTGATTGTTTTTTATGAATTTATTTATAATCATTCTATATACCTCTTATGCATGTGAAATTATATTGAGGATTAATTGGTGGTGTCCAACTGGATTTGTACTCACACCCTATACATACATCTCAACAAACATGCAGACTTCATAATTAGGGATTCAAGGAAGGGAAAGGGCTAAGTGATAGAGTGTTAAGGAGATAATATTGGTGTTCAAATGTGGTATTAGGATGGACTCCAGATTTATGTCATGGTGTCTTATTTATTATTATTTTTATTTCTTATAATCTGGTTTGACCTTCCACATTATGTTTCCTTGGTTATTACATTGTGTGACTCCAAGTTACTTAGTATTTCATCTGTTGTAACATTGTTATTAATTATTTATATTATATATCATTGAGTTATCACTCTTTGTTTATTATTATTCGAATGTATGGATTTTGATGCAGAGGGTATAGTCTCCTCACTTCACTATGTGGACCCTCTCTGCTAGTTGGAAACCACTTACATACGAGGAGATGCACATGAGGTCATATAGCACACCATCCTAGGATGATTGATTTGGGTCGGGGTATTACATAATAAAATATTATAATTAAATTTTATCTTTTTGTTTCATTGTTTAATAATTTTGAATTATATTATTTTCAATTTTTTACTAGCAATCATGCATCTTCAATATACCTATTTGATACATTCATATCCAATGAACATAAATCCAATGACCATATTTCAAACAACCATATTTCCAACGGCCATATATCCAACTATCATATAAATAATAGTTATATTTTATTCCTATATATATCCTTAAAAACCTCACTAAAATAATTCATCCTATTTGATTTCCATTAAACATGTATATTATACTTTTAAGGTTTTATCTTATTTCACTAGTTGCAATCAGGGTGATGATCTTCAGGGAAAACCATGAGGATAATGATTTTATATTCATGGTATTTTTAATTACTTATAGATTTATTCCTCTTATAAGTTTATTAATGATGTTTCACATTTTATTCTCATAAAATATTAATTTTTATATTTCATGTTAATATTTTATCTCAATAAAATGCAATTCATTTTGTTTTAGTTTGGTTTTGTGGGTGAAACAAACTATTCAATGTGGTATTTATTTAAAGGGAAATTCATAATATAATATCAGTGTGTTATAGATCACATAAAGATATTGGTGTTTTTCAAAGGACTGTTATAACTCAAATAGAGATAAGAAATAACATTAAATAAAATATTTTAGTAGAAAAAATCATAAAAGGACTAATAAAATTATAAGTAAGATGTTTTATAGAAATGGAAATGATGAAGTTAAAGTATTTTAAAAAAATAATCAATTGTAAGAAAATAATAACATGGGAGTAGATTATAGAAATATAAATAGTGAACAAACCATAGAGCAATAATATTCCTTATGAATGTAAGAAAAAATTGATTGATCAGGTGATTGAGCTTGTGTAATTTGACTATTGCTAACTGATTCAATTATTAAATTCTTAAAATATATTCTCCATAATATATAAAACAATTGTTATATGATTTATTAAACTTTTTTTAGATTTAATATCCTTAAATTGAATTAATTTTTTATACCATGTTAGGTGAAGAATAAACTCAATAAAAGTGAAAGGTGAGTGATAAAATATATCTTCCAAATAAAATTTTTCCGTAAAAAATTACTATAAGATTCTTATCAAATATTAGTTTTTCATCAATGTTTAATAATTAAGGGTTTTCAAAATTTTAGAATCAATTTATAATTTTTATCACTTGTGGAATCATAAATAATTCCATTGTTGTGTTCAAATAAGATGAGATGCAATATAGAATGTGAAATAAAATCATGGAACAAATATATATAAGAATGTAAAATAATTAACTCATTATTTATGATAATTTTATTCGTACATGATTTCATAAACAAAAAAAATTCCTTACATGAGTGGAGGATGGGAGGTCGGTGATGAATAAGGAGCATGTGGATGAAAAGGGCATAAGATATTAAGGTTGTGGTTGAGGGGAAGTGAATCATAGTGAACCATATTTACAGTGTGGAGGTTGGTGATATGATAGTGGAGATAAAAGAGTAGAGGTTGGTGATTAAGGAAGAGCGCAAATGATTTAGGGATCATAGTGGAGCATGACAATGGTATTGAGGCTGGTGAGGAGAGGTTGGTGATAGAGGAGTGGAGGTCGATGATGGAGAAGGTGCTTGGATGGCTTAGGGCTTGATAGATTAAGGTTTAGGTTAAGGGGGTTATTTTTATAAAAACAATTAGTAGTGGTTTTCATATAAAAAACTCTTCTAAATTCATGGCTTAGAAATGATTTTGAAAAATGATACTAAAATGGACACATTTCAATGTTTAGTAGTAGTTTTTAAAACCAGTTTTATATAACTTCCACTAAATATATATTTTTCTATAGTGTATTCCATATAAAACTATATATTAACAAAAAATATCACTATAAGAAAAATATTATTTAATAGTGGTTTTCCTATCATTTAACGGTAGTTTAAACCATCACTAAATGATTTGGGATGCTTTCTATAAACTATCACAAGTTTTTTGTATCAGGAATCTTCTTGTGGTGGTTCGCTTAACAACGGTTTAAACCACTACTAAATATTTAGTAGTGGTTTTTTATTTTTTATTTTTTTAAAATGTTTTTTATTTTTAATTATCATTATTATTATTATTATTATTATTATTAATCATTTATTTATTATTTATTTATTAGTTTATTATTTATTATTGTTTCTTTATTATTTATTTTATATTTTATATTTTATATAGTTTATTTTTTATTTTTTATTTTTTATTTTTTATTTTTTATTTAGAATTTAGTTATTATCTCAGGCCCACCATTCTCTAGCTCACCCCTACCCTATAAAATTAAGTATATATATGTATAGGGTGATATTTTAACATCCACCAAGCCATTTATGTGGTGATTAAATCAAATTTAATATACTTATATATATACAAAAAAATACATGTAAATACATATATATGTGTTCATATATTTATTCATAATTTATTAACACATACATATAAAAATATAATTACATATAAATATACATATATATACCAACATAATATATATAAATGTAAATAAATATCTATAAATATAAATAAATTTACATAAATTTTTACAAATATGCATAAATACACACATATATATAATTGAATATAATTGTGTGTGTGTGTATACACAGATAATATATATACATATATGTAAATAAACATAAATATAAATACATATAAATATATATAAATATACATAAATACATATAAATAAATTTACATATATGTATATATATATATATTAGATAGAGGGGATTACAACCAAACACTCACACACCTAGGTACCATAGTGGGTGAATCCTTATCCCTCCCCACAAGTATTGATAGACACTCACTTAACCTATTTTATTATATATCAATTTCCCTTAAAGACCCAATAAATTGACGACCTGAAGGCCCTATGGTATGATGCATTAAAGTTCCCTATTATTTTCATGCCTACATGTGTCATGGCTAACCTCACTATGTTTTGGTCTATTTCCTTGAACATAGACTCCATGACATGGTGTCCCTACTATAATTTCCATGCCCAATACCATGCCACGGTGTGATATGGTTCTACATAGCATGTGCCAAGGAGCACCCCACAGAACTCAAAAAGGGGGCCCATGACACCCATGGTAAGGTTGTGGTGCCCTATGTGTTGACATACCAATGTCTGTAAGACTTCATGTGAAGACCCTAGTGGTGAACCAAGTCCCACACTAGCAGAAAATTCACCTCATATATCACCCTATAGTGCACATTGCTTGTTCCATAGAGATCCTCGTGGAGCTCCCTACAATGCCCAAGACATCCACCCGACACGGCATCCAACCATGACACTCATAATCCTACGTTGGGAATTTGAGTGGGTGGAGCAGGTTGAATAACTTGAGAGTAGCCTTTAAACTCCCAAGACATTATCCCATCAAGACCTTTAATCTCTAACCACTACATGCCATGTTTTCTCTTGCTGACTTCCACCCATCGACCTCCCTTGCACCGTACTCTATTGATTCATCCTATTATTCTACCACTTTTATAGCCCTATTATTTTTTGTAATGTGTGACTTTGAGAACTTATGGCCTAAAGACCTAATTACATGATCCAAAAGATCTTTTTTTATGAATAGTCTTGCTGCTATAGTACCACAAAAAATCATCTTTACCTAGGTTTGATGTAGGATTATAAGGAGACTTTACCACTTAAGTAATCCCCCAACATAAATACATACATACATACAAACATATATATATATATATAATTATTTAATTAATTATAATTTTATATATAGAAACACATATAAATATACATCAATATATATATATATATTAGGTGTTTGGGGGTATAATTACATTAAATATACACACACATAGGCCGGAAAGTCAAGCTTTAGCCCCCCCCCCCCCAAGGGATATCCCACACATCAAGCCTTATTTATTCAGTACATGGACCAAAGGCTCTATGGTTATGAGGCCCATTACATGGACCAAAGTCCCACAAACTAACCTAAAGGCCCAAGTGCAGCATCATGCCTACATCATTCCTACGTCACCGTTTGTCTGCCTCATACGTGCATCACCGTCTGCTTATGTCACACCTACGTCACCAACTACCTGTGTCATGTCTGTGTCACCACCTACCAGCAGAAATACATATTAATATTTATAAATACATAATTATAAATAAATATATATAAATATATATAAATACATACATATAGATATATATAATTAAAATTGATTATATATATATATAAACATATAAAAAGATACATGAACAAACACACACAAATATATATATATAATTGAATATAATTATATATAAATATGAATATATATATATAACACATATGAATATACATAAACATAAATATACATGTAATTATCTATATCTATATATATATCCACATAATAAACATTAATATATAAAAAATATAGATAAATATATATATATATAACTGAATTTACAGAAATACATATAAATGTCTATATATATATGTGAAGGCATGATGTTGTATTGTGCCTTTGGGCCAAAAAATGGGCCTTTTGACCATGTGTGGACTTAAAACCCACTGGGTCTTTGGTTCATTAAGAATTGTAATAGACTATCTTGGTTGTGGGAATATCCTTAGGGGAGGGATGAGGTCTAAGCCTTGTAATCCCAATGTGTGTGTGTGCGTGCATGTGTGTGTACGTGCATGAGTGTGTGCATACATGTGCCTATTTCCTTTGCTTATAACCCCTAATACCTTCAATGAATAAATATATTTACATATATTTATTACCACAAACAAGTTTGCAGTGCCCCAATTTGGGAACCCAAGTCAGTCCATGGCAAGGCCTAAAGTGCATTCCTGATCACCCCAAGATGGAAAAAAACACCACGGTATTAGATGAAAACTATAGGGAATGGTTTTTTCCAATATGTAAGAAATAAAAAAAAGAATTCCACTTATAAATCTGAAAAAACCATTCCGTACATCAGATCCCCATGGAATATAAGTGAATAGCTATAAAATATAAATGAAAACTGATAGAGCATAAAAATAATAAACATATAACATAATAATAATAACAAACTAAAATCAATTATATGACTAATTAAATAAACATGACTCAATAAATATACAAGAATACTAAAGAGGTCGGGAAAACTAAAAAGGTTACATCAAAGAAAAACTAGAGAAATCTATACCCAAACATCTACATGTGTCAAGCCAATGACTCCATTAATCAGAAACTCCATAACAATTGATCTAGAAATGAAAAGAACATCCATTGCTTCCCATAAAAACTTGTCTAATCATGTAATGATTAGAATAAGAAAAGTTTCCTAGTAGGTAACCTCCCCATACCCCATGCATGGCCTTGAAAAATAAATCCATTTCATGCTAGTTTTAAATACACATAAGAAGTAGGTTTTTATATATCTATTAAAAACATGTAGAAAAGTTTCTTTCCTTAAAAAACACATTTTTAACATGAAAAAATTGATTCTTTTCAAGTAAAACTGTTATTATAATTTTAAGGAGAGAAACGTTTAATAATGAATGGAGAGTAGTTTTGACACTAATTTCTAAATAAACCAAATTACATTATTAAAAAATAAGAACACGATACAATATAAAGGAGAAATGAATATATATATATATAAACTCAAAAAACATCATCATCAGACCCTAGGATCCCTAAGAACATCTAGAAAAAAATAGCATAAAATCAATAAGTAAATATCAATGATAGACATGAAGCAACCATACCTAAAACTTAGAGTTACCCTTTCAATTTTAACCAAGGGTAAAATCACATAAGTAGAGAAAAATATAAACTCGAGGCTGCTAGTTAGAGGGTGGCACTAAACTAGTACAACAAATGTTCATATATTTTCCACCTAGCTACCCAAGGTTTTAGATGATATCAAAAAAGAGGTGATCCCATTAATTATCACATAATAATAACAATAGTAATAATAATAATAATTTAATAATTTAATAATTATATTCAATATATAAACTCACCCTTGCCTCCAAACACCCTTTACAGAAATAACCACATTTTACATTAATAATAAACAACAATACAAAAATCCCTTAACTAGGGTAAATATATATTACACATATTTTTAAATCAATTTCACATTAAACAAAGGGGAATGTTTTAAGGTATTATTATTTAAGAAAAACTAAATTTTAATAAATTGATAATAGATCCTTTTAATACTATTTTAAAAAGTCAATTCACAAAAAAATTTCAAAATCCAATCACATAAACATCATAAAATAGCTCAATTACATTAAGGAGAAATAAACACCCTTTTATAAAGAAAAACACGCTATTTATTTTGAAAAAAAACCCCTTTTAAATTGTTTTTAAATATTAAAATTTCTGCTTTAATTTTGAAATTTCTTTAAAGATACAATCAGGAATTTATATGAAAAATTGGTGTGTATGGGTTCCCAAAATATATTTATACATTGAAATAAATGGAAGCATCCCTTTGATTTCTATGAAATTCCAAGTAAAAAATATTTATTTGAAAAAATACATTAAATATAATTGATGGAAATTATATAATACCCAAAAATTCCATTAAATTCTAATAATAAATTATAGTTTATATTAGAAGGTCAATAATGGAGAAACATACCTTCAACCTTATCTATTTTGAAAATTATGGCGTTAATCCACCTTAAGAAACCAATGGGATACCTAAAATATATAAATACCCAATTAAAAATAAATTTATGCAAAACTCTAGATGGTCATGACCTTGATAGGGTAAGAAAAAGATAAAAAATGAAAGATATGAAGATATGGAGGGTCTTAGAGTATATTACCTTGGAGAATCATCCTCAAAACCCATGAAAATCACTCTAAAAGGAAGAAGAGTCAAGATAGGAGGCTCAGATGGGAATATGATTTGAATAGTGGAGGAGAGGAAGGAATTTGGGGTTAAATATATACAGGCATAAAAAGGTAAAATTTATTTTTTTAATGAGCTAGAAAGATTGTATTTATTGGAAAACTTTGCGATTCATGCTTGATTACCTAGGCACAATACACAGTTTGGCCACACATATGGGAAAATTGTGCTTCAACCATGTGAAACAACTCTATTAAAATCACTAAAATAAATACATGGTTTTCTCATGGTTTCTACTAACCATGCAGAAACTGTGTGATGGAAAAAAACATTAGTTTTCTAGCATAATCAAAGGTAAATACCAGAAACTCAAGGAAAAAATGTAAAAATAATAATAAATAAACCAAATAATAATGAAATTCAAGGTTGGGGTGTGGAAAATATAAACACACACTCACACACACACATGTTAGACAGAATTATATTTTTCCACCATATATTATAAACTCATATATATTTTAATGATCAAAAAATACTTAATTATTTAAATTATATGTTTATATTAAGTGTTTTAGTATCATATATCATGTTTATTAAATTATTATTAACTTGTTTCAATGCTTTAATTTTTCATCAAAAATTATATAAGAACTTTCTCTTACATGATTATATTTCTCTTATGTAATAAAAAATTATCTTATGGACCGCCTCATCACTTATGCTAAAATTTTGTTTTTGTTAAAGAAATTTATCTTACAGAAGACAAAAAAAATTATATTATATTATATAAATTAATCATGCTTATAAATATAAAGAAAACAAATATTCAGTTAATTCATTTCTCATACAAGGATCTCAATTTATATTACCAAAAGGAACTTCATATGTAAATAATCTTACATGATGATAAATTCAAAGAGTTGATAAATCATATATCTTATAGAATTTGATTTATCCTATGATAATGGAATTTTCTTATTAGAATAGTTCTTATAGATCATTTTTCTTACATGAATAAAATTTTCTTACAAAGGATTGATTTTTTATCCTCAGTTCAGAGTATATATAGAAGAAGAAGATTTTTTTCTCTATTAAAATCTATTAAAGTATAAATATAATTTATAAAACTCATTAATATTAAATAATATTTTGGAAATTAAAATTATGTTTTTATTTGTGTGAAAAATTAATATTTCTAAATAAAGCAAGACCAATTTAAATAAAGAACATGTTTTGAAGAATAGAAAGTTCTGATGAAGATGTAATCTCTTACAACCTTGCACCTCTATTTTTTCCATATTTAGAGAAGAAGGATACATTATAATTAAGATATTTTAATTTTAGATTTCAAATAGATTGTTCTCTTAGCCATTTTTTTAAGAAGTGGGTTGAGGCCCAATTCAAAAATAAGAGCTGAAAAAAGAATAGCATGGATTTATGTGTGTGTATCTCTCTGCTAAACTAATTCATGATCAATCTTTCTATACGAACAATATTTGAGAATCTACTATTTTTTTTCTTTCAAAGACTATCTCTTGAAATCTAAGAACCTATAGAGATACTATTTGAAGCTATTTTATCTCTCTAGAAGTTTCTTCTTCATATGTCAGTTTTTACTTGCAATTGTGTGTTGAACCCTCATCATTCTATTTTTTTATTCTTGGTAACATTTTAACTCATTGTTCTAAGTGTTCTAAGACTATAGGAAGTTATTGGGAAGAGAGATTCAAATTAAAATATTTTTAAGCTTTGTACCAAGTGATGGCTACTTTTACTCAGTTAGGAATCCCCTATAAAAAGGGTTGGTTTAGTGAAAATCACCAAACTTAGGGAGTATAGTGTTGGTGGAGTGTACTATAAGATATTTTTTACCCAAACACTATAAATCAATTGTGTTATCTATTTTATATTATTATTTTTTATTTATAATTACAATATTTGATAAATAAATATTAGAATAATTCATCCTTTGATAGAGGGTTGTTTTAAGTTGAGAAAATTTTAAGAACTCAATCCCCCCCCTCTTGATTCATTGAGAAACACCTATCTGGACAACAATTGTTATCAAAGTTTCTTACTTTTGAGTTTAAAATTTTCATTAGTTGAAGTTTAAATATCCTATTATAATAATGGTTGATTCCAAATAAGTCCTTTAGATGGTCAGAGCACCAAATTTCAATAGATAGAATTATGAATTCTAAAATTACCATATAGTAATTTATTTATAGAATCTTGGACTAATGTTCTCTCTGGTGGTTGTTAATCCCAATGAAATTTCCATGAATAAACTCAATACATGGAATGTTTCTCAGGGGTTGAATACAATATCAACTCAAAATCCATGAATGTTATTTTTTGTGGACTAGGTCCTAATGATTTCAATCAATTCTAATAGTATAAGAAAACACATAAACTGTGGAATATCATTTTAGTTGATTATAAAGGAATTTAAAATGTCTGAAAACTTTGATAAATCATAGAAAAACTCAATTTTGACACCTTAATAATGGTTTAAGGATAAATAATCACATAATTAAATAGAATATCAATTGAGATTGTAAATAATGTTTCCACTATAGGAATGCCTATTCCTAAACCTGATCAGGCTGTAAAAGTTCTAAGAATTATAACATAAAAATGGAGTGAAATATAGCTATTATACATCAGTAAACAATTGTTAAGGATCTTAAGGTAAAAGATATGATAGGAACTCTTATTATGTATGAGGATGAAATGAAAGCATCAATTAATTGTCATAAACCAATAAAAAATAATAATACTAATTTAAAAGTTACTACTTCCAAATATGTGAATAAATATAAAGAAAAATAATTACCTACCTTGTCTAAAGAATAAGACTCAATCTATTCAGAATCTAGTGAATAAATTACTCAATTTTCATGAAAATTTATAAGGTTTTACCACAAAATAAAAGGGTTTAAGAAAAAAATCAATAAGTACAAAAAAAATTTGGAAATTAAAAAGATTTCAAATGTGATGGATGTAAAAATATAGGACATATCAATCCTGACTGTCTTTATCTGAATGATAATAAAAATTCTAAAAATAATTTCTTCAAGAAATTTGTTTATAATAAGAAATAAAATAAATCCATGAAATCCACATAGATTTCTTCGACAGACTCAATCAATGGTTCATATACTAATTAAAAAGATAAACACTATAATTCAAACGATAATTTGTGATTTATGAATTATAATAATGAGGTACAACCTATTTATTATTCTTTCTCTAAATCAAAATCTGAAATTTATTCTATTGAAGAACTTAGTAAATATTTCTCAATGTTAGAAGCTAAATATGAATCTTTCAAAAAGATAAATAATGCTCTTAAAATTTATCTTTATGTTTTTAACCATGAAATATAATATTTATCTAAACACCTTTCTAAATTAAAATAAAATTTGGAAAATTATATTTCTACATGTTCTCTTTATCACAGAAAAATTAAGGAATTATTAGAATAATTATACTCTCTTAAAAAGGATAATGGTGTTTTTATTAGTGGTAGGGGAATCTCTCAACTAGATAATTAAATCTAATATATCTAATAATATAAAATGAGGCATATTAAGTAATGGTGAGAATCCCAAATTGTATAGTAATTAAATTATTCCTGGAAAAAATAATAAAATTTTATCTAGTATTACCTGATTTTATTGTGAAATTTATAGAAATTATTCTAATACCTATAGTATTATAAATCCTAAAATAAGTAGAATAAAATATTCTCATATAACTAGAAAATTACCTGATGATAAATTTTTAGTTTCTTCCAAATGTAAGCAAATACGATTATACCCAAATACATTATAGATAACACTACTGAACCCAAGAGTATTTAGGTACCAAAAAATTAATTTATTTTATTTCCTTTTTGGGGAAAATACCAAAAGGACAGTGGCACTAAATAGTATTTTGATAGATTTTTTTAAGCCATATGAGTGGTAACTTCTCCAAGTTTCATTTTATTTCTAAATCTGATAGAGTTTATGTCACTTTAGGTGATAGTGTTGAAGGAAAGATCATTGATATTGGTATAGTTAGATATATAAATTGAATTATTATCATTAATTTGATCATTAAATGTTTAAAGTATAATTTGATAAGTATCTATCAACTATTTAATAATGGTTATTATTTTTATTTTTCTAACCATTCTTTTTCTATTTTTAAAAATAAATTTTTTAAGTTTAAAGCATCAAAAAGATGAAAATTTTTACACCTTAGATATTTATTCCTTGTTTAAACAAAATAAAAAATATTTAAATGATAAAATTAATAAATCTGGGAATTGGAATAGAAGTCTTCGGCATTGTAATTTTTACTCTTCGAGAAAGTTGTCAAATAAAAAATTGATTTCTAATTTGTCTCACTTTAAATTGGATAAAAAGAAATAAATTAATCTGTGATAAATAGGAAAGAAATACAAATAATATTTTAAAAAAATTAAATAGATTTATACTATTATACCATTAAAACTAATCCATATGGATTTATTTTAACCTGTTATAACAACAAAATTCAATGGTAAATATTTTGTTTATGTTTAAATTGATGATTTTTCTTGATTTACTTGGGTTCACTTCTTATGACTTAAAATTGAATCATGTTATGTTTTTATTGATTTTATTTAATATTGAAAAAATTAAAAAGATTCCAAAATTATGACTTTAAGAAGTTTCCATGTGTAAAATTTTTAGAATCATGAATTCAATTAATTTTTCTCAAAAATGGTATTAAACATGCCTTATCTGGCCGTAGAATGCCTTAACATAATAGATTTGTTAAAAGGGGTAATAGGACTTTGCAATAGATTTATATAACTATATTATGTGAATATAGTATGCACACTCACTTCTGGTTTAAATATATTAATACAACATTTTACATCATTAATAGAGTTATAATAAGGCTTGTCTTAAAGAAAACACCATATGAGTTATGTAATAAAAGGAAACCAAAGGTTGGATACTTTAAAGTCTTTGGATAAAAAGTGTACATATTTAAAAAAAATGATAATCTTTGAAATTTTAAACCAAATAATGATTAAGTAATCTTCCAAGGTTATACTACTACTTACAAATATTATAGAATTTTCAATAAGAAATTAAAGGCATTTGAAGAATCTACTCATTCTAGATTTGATGAAAGTGGACATTTTGTTCACAAAAAGACTCAAATTGATAACTTAATTGATTCTATGGATAACCTAGTACTTTAACCTCTCTTTGATGAAAAAAGGGTTATTTTTTAGAATATGATCAAGCATAATCCAGTCCTGAAAGGATTGATTCTAAAGAACCTAAGAGTGTGCTTCCTATAAAGCCTAAAACCCTTAGAAACCATCCTTAATGAATAATTATAGTAAAAGTATATTTGGGTGTTAGGACTAGTCAAGGTGTAGTAAACTTTGTGGGATTTTTTTGATTTTTTTCTTAGCATGAACCTAAAACTATAGAAGAATCCATGGAAGATTAAAATTAGGTAGTTTCTATGAAATAAGAGATAAAATAGTTCAAGAGGAACAAGGAATAAGAAATAGTTGATATATCCTTTGATTATCCTATTATTGGAACTAAATAGGTTTTTTTTTAAACTGGATGAACAATTTGTGATCAATAGAAATAAAACTAGATTAGTTTTCCAAGTCTATAATAAAGAAAAAGGAATAGATTATGTGGAAACACTTTCCCCTATTTCTAGATTAGAATAAATTATAATCATTACAGTATATTCATCCCATATTAACTTTTAATTATAACAAATTGATGTTAAATCTAATTTCCTAAAAAAAATTAATGAAGGAAGTTTATGTTGAACAACCTCTATGTAACATGCTTCCCCAACCCATTAGCTTTGGAAGAGGTGGAGGTGCTACTGATCTTAGGTGAAATTCCCTAGAAACAAAAGTCTAGAAATAAATTTCAAGGGTTTAAACACAAGAGACATTAGGGGGAATAATTTACCCTTTAATAAACACACATGTAATAGGATCTAGATAATGTAAATCCAATGATATCTAAAATAATTATGCATTCATAAAAATCCAAATATAAATAAAGTTAGTGGTCCATAAATAGAAAATAAAATAGGAAACAATATCAGAGTAACAACAAAATATTAAGAGAGGTAAATTAAAACTCTAAAGCAGCAAAGACCTAGGTACCAAGGTGGAACCACTCGTGACCAAGACATGAGATGAATCCAAGATCAAACTCTACCAACTATGAAAAAAACATCAAGGGGTGATGTAAGAGAAGTAAGAGACCATTCCCTTTCTTTTATCATATAAAACAACATCTATATATGCACCAAAGTTCATATGTAGAGGGTGAGTAATAATACCTAGAAGAAAACCCTCAAGATTTTTCCTATATGTCACTAAGACCAAAAACAAGTTATCTTATAGGATATAAAATAGTTAGAAAGAATATCAAGGTGGTAAACAGTTTCCACATTATAAAATATATCATATGAAAAGGTTTTCTAAAATTAGTTTAAGTCATAAATAGGGTTTCTCTTTCAAAAAGTCGAAGCATTTCATAATTTCTAGTTTAGAATAATCATCCATGTTCTCACACACACACACATGCATGATAAATGAAACCCATATGCTCATTAGTGGTGGTATGTCCTCCACCAAGCCATTTATTAGGTAAATATTCTTTCTTATACCTTTCACTAGTGAAAAAAGGGTTTTTCATGTCAATTTTTTGGTTTTTTAATGTCAGTTATCACATGATGTTATTGTAGGATACATTGTAAATAACTTTTTTATGTTGGGTAATGATAACTGACATTATAAATGTGACGTATTTGGAGGTGGTTTTTTATGTCGTTTATAAGAAAACTGAAATGAAAAAAAAACTATCACGTCAGTTTTAAAATAACCAATGTGATAAAATTTATAAAAACCTTCCTATAAAATATCCTAAAAATACATATTTGGAGGTGATTTTTCAAGTTTATTATATAAAAAATGATGTGGAAAACTATTTTTCACATCAGTTTTTTCAAAATAATAATATGATAATGTATTTTTTATATCACTTATTAAATAACCAACATGAAAAAATATTATTTTTTCAATTTTTCACATCGGTTATAAAATAAATGACATGAAAAATAAATTTTTTTAATTAAAATAAATAAAATTACCATCCTAGTAGTACAAAATCATATCAAAAATAGGTAAAAAGTAGTAGAAAACTAGATATCCACATCACAAAATCAATACATTTTAACTTTATCATTTAAAATATAAACATTAGAATATATATTACAAACAAACTAAAACCAAATCAGACCTGTAAAATAATCCTTCCATTCTCTTTGTAAGTGTATTTTATATTATTTAGTATAATTTTGAGGGCCATAAAAAAGCTAGAAATTAAAAATAAATCATTGAACATGTATTCTGAATGTAACAAATGAAAAATTAAAGGAAAGGTTTATAATAAAATCTAACCTTATGAAATTTTACAACTATACTAGTTGAAATTATTTCAAAAATAAATCTTTGAACATAGTATATACATTCCTTTAGTTATTATTGAATATGACACTTCTATTTAAAAATAATTTTTCAATTCAAAATAAAATTTTGAGTAATTATATCCAAAATATAGCAATTATAAATGATAAGTTGCATTTTATTTTACATATTTGATCTTTGGGATCTTCATTATTTTTGTATATATATAGTAATATCATGACTTATTTGAAAATAACATATATGAAATAAATTTAAATGTAATTATAATATATAAAATTATTCAAATATTCACACTTATGTGTTCAATACATTCTTAAAATTATCTCACACATCACCATGGATAAAGCATAACTAGTAAGTTGTCTTCGCTCTTGCACAAAAAACACCCAACACCAAATGGAAAATAATATAAAAAAATATAATGTTAGTTTTTATTTAGTTATGAGATATAACACTTTATGAAATATATATTCCCTTCTCTTGATGATAATGAAGTATCCAACACTGAATTTCATTATTTTGAAATATTTCTGTAATATAAATTGTTCTTTCCATATCACTCATTTTCATTGTTATTGGTCAAATAAATTGTGGGTCCATAAATTCATATACTGATATTGTATCATGTTGTATACAAATTTCATAAATATACCTAATATAAAACAAATATAATCATTAAATTTCAACAAATTAAAATAACTAAAAGATATATGATAATTGAATTATAAGGAAAATACTCACATCGTATTGATTCCCAATTATTCTCTAGTTACATGCTCTGTGATATCTTTATTTAAAACTGTCATAGTCCTTACATGACCATAAATGTTAAAATTCACTAGAATTTCAAAAATTTAAAACAAAAAATTTAAATATGTTGATAATCTATTTAGTCCAAAAGAAGTTGTATATGAAGTCATAATATCTTGTACTTGTTGTTTTTTATACAATATGTCTTTACCTTTAAATTATTCCTGTATAAAAAGATAAATGTATATTTTTTAAAATGTTAAAACAAATTTAACACCAATATGAAATAAAGGATATAATCTATACATATTATAGTGGTAATTTTTTAAAAAAGTCTATTGGATGAACTAAAAAATGGTTGATACTTTATACAACTATAGTGACCTCATCTATAGGAAATTGTATTCATGTTGATCTATCTATAATATCCTATATAGTGACCCTAAAATTATTTATCTCTATTTGATGCTGATGAAAAATATCCCCAATAAAATATATAAATCCATATGAAACAATATGATGTTGAGGATCCTCAATATATAACTCACAATAAATGGGGAACTATGGAGGAGGAGGTGTAGGATATGGATAAGTAGGAGGAGGTGGAGGAATAGTATATACAGGCGGAGGTGGAGGAGCGGGATCAGTAGCCCAAAACTATATTTTAATATCTATAAACATCGATTATACTGAAGATATGATCTTTTCCTCCATCGTCTCACTGAAATTCTAAACTTGAGCTTTTAAAGATTTTATTTTTCTTTTATAAACATCCTCCCTTAAATAAGATCCATAATGACCAAACACTTTTTTACTAATACACCTACTGAGTATCCTTATACATGACCTGGGTGTTTGGGATTTCCCAATTTACTAGCTAAAATACCTTTCCTACCATCATCTATGAAGTTCCCCTATGTTCTCTTCTCCTTAAGAAGTTCCTATATAGAATATTTGAAAAAATGAATAGTGAATCAAGATATATAAAGAATTTATTTAAATTAAATAACATAAATAAATAAATAACTTATTAAAATCCTATAAACTACAAACCTGAACTCTTCCATAATATATTTTTCCTTTTTGATAATATGGGCCCTATTTTATTTATCATGTCTAGCTGGGGGTCAACCTCTGTGGAGCCTGAAGACTCGGATCTGAGTTTTTTAAATCTTTCAACAATCATTTTTTATTCCAATAATATATACCCTCCATGAGATAAAGTATGAGGGTATACATTTTTAAATAGGACCTCCTGACAATATATCACTATTTGTTGTAAATTAAGAATAAACAAATCATTAATATTAAAAAAACTTCTAAAAGCTAGCATTTCACTTTCCAAAAATGCTTCTTGTCATTTACTTTAAAAAAATATTCTTTTTATATTCATCTAGAAATAGATATATATATATATATATATATATATATATATATATATATATATATTAAATTTATTTATTATTTCTATCCACAAAAATGAAATATGATGTGAGGGTTGATTTAAAATCCCTCCATCTTCTAGAAACCAATCTTAAACATTTCCTCCTAACTCCTCTAATATCAAGTATATCATATGTCACCTAATTAAAAGGTTAAAACCTATATTAGTTAAAAAAATTAATGATAATTAAAATAATAAAAAATTATCATACCAAAATTTTCTCCCATAATTGATATATTGTCACTTTTTCAACACTTCTCTGATCAAAAATCAAAATATTAACTTTCATTTTAGCCTACACTATAATAAAAGTCTTAAATTATTTTGAATTTATACCCCTGGGAATATCATTTTCATCAAATTCATCTAGTATCCTCTAGTCCCAACTATAGGAAAATGATAATTTTGGTAAACATGTACTTCCATTTTTACCAACCCTCAAATCCTTATCTCCCACTATGAAAGTAGATGAGTCCTATGTAGAAGGATTAGGAGGCTCCTTAACATGAGTATGTGTATAGTTCTCCCCAGAAGTATGTCGACGGTCCACCTAAGAAGCTCATGTTGAATCATATGTTTCATCTTACATTATACTACAAATCAAAGTAATAAACAATTAGTACACAAATATTAAAATCCAACTATTAAATATAAAAATAAATGAAAAATTCAAAATAATCTAACAAAAAAACTAAAATAAACACATTTTATTCATATTTTTTAAAGTATTTATTGGCTTAAACCAGAACCTCCTTATTTTAATGATCCCAAATCAAGTTTATCTTATTATTAATGTTTTTTATTTTTTCTGTTAAAAATTTTTTTACTTGAAAAAATTGAAAAAATTGTTAAGTATAGATTTTACCATGCAACCTTACCATATGAAGGTAAAATGACTGTATCACCTTATCACACATTATAATTCACCTTACTTCAAGAAAAAACTTATTACCATGATTCAGATGAAAAAAAATTCTAAGTCAGGAACTGACCAAACATTGAATATTGGGCTTACCATACATAGAGAATCACCTTACCACATGTACAATCAACCTATCATGAGATGATGTTGTATCAACCATATACCTGGCTACATGAAGAAAACTACCTACCACGTGAATAAATCAAGTTAACATGACAAGTTATGTATAATTTTTCATAAATTAATATACTGATCATGTATTCTAATATACTGACCACGTGAAGAAATAACCTTCTTCATGAATCTATGAACTTACCGCATGTGAAAATGAGCTGATCACGTGAAGATATGAACCAACAATATCGCCTTACCACATCAACTAACTATTCCTATTATACATGAGCTCAATTAACCATGATTTAAGTGAATTTATATTTTCATGTCTAACTTATCATTACAGTATTTCAAATATCCAATGTATATTTTTAAATCATTAAATGCAGGTCCAACATATTAATAAACAATGGTTATTATTTAATGGAAACTTTGATGAAGATATATTTAAGATAAATACTCAATCATGTGGAGATAGAGAAAAGCACTAGAAACATTTTCTCTTACATAAATAATAATATAGAATCCTTTACACATGTTCTTGTGTTATAGAGAAAACTCTATGATGCTCTATTTTTCTATAATTTTTTGAGAAACTTTTCCAAGCTCCTTCCAAAGAAAAATTCAAGGACTCTGGACAAACGAATCCACTTGAATAGAGATTCATTACATTTACTATCTTCTTGTCTCTTTACCTTTCCATTATAGATATTTTTTGAGATATGTTTAATATTTCTCTATTTATCTATAAAAATAAAGTCTCCTTGCTAAACTATATAATGCTCAATATTCTCTCAAATCCTTTCATTTTTATTCCCATAAAAAAATGTATAAGAGGTCCTATGTGACCTAGTATCTTTTTCATCCCACATAAAACTATGGAAGAGGATTTTTTCCTGGATAGTCTTGTGTATTTTTGTTTGTAAAACCCTATTAGGGTTTTAGATCAGTTTATTTTTTGATAAACTACTTGGTGGTGAGTAATTTTCAAGTAGAGGGGATTAAGTCTCTACTTGAGACCGAACCCCTTTTTAAAATTATGCAATGTTATTTTCTAGTTTTTTTTTTGTTTTAATTTTCAAATTAGTTTCTATTTTATAAACTATAAAAAAAAATTACTTTGATAGTTAGTCTTAATTTTTGTTTATATAAAGTGTTTTATTAAGTAAATTATTTTTAAAAGTTAAATTATTTAAAATATATTTTAAGTGAGCCTCAATCCTACTTATTAGAAACTATTTTAAAGATAAAATTTATATATCTCTACTTTTTTTATTAATTAAGTGTTTTTATTAAATTTTTTTATGTATATTTTAAATTATTTTTAAACAAAAAATTTATTAGAAACTCAATTCACTTCCCACCCCCTGATTAGTCCACTCTGACCAACATTTGGTATCAAAGGATTTTCAAATATCTTTTTAACTGTGATTTATTTATATTTAAAGATCTTAAATTTTTTTCATTTATAAATGTAATTATTTATTGATAATAATAGAAAACAAGGAACTACCACTGATCATCCTCTTTATTTTAATGGCATTAATAATTCTCAATGGAAGATTAAAATAAAAATTCATATTGAAACATGGGATTTGAAATTTAGACTATAATTGAGGATAAGTATGAACTTCCTAAAACTAAGAGAGCTGCTTGGATTGATCCTATTGAAAATACTTATAAAAATAACTATAAATCTATGAATGATTTTTATTGTGTATTAGGAGATAAATAGTTTTAAAAAATATCTTCCTACACTAGTGCTTTTGAAATTTGGGATACCCTATCTATTTCTCATGAAGTAACTTACAATGTTAAAGAAATGTGCTTGAATACTTATACCATTAAATATGATACTTTCAAGATGAAACCTGATGAGAATATTTCTGATATTTATCTTAGGTTTAATGAAATTATAAACATGATTCATTTTATTGGGAAACTAATTGATGACAAAGATCAAGTTATGCACCTTATTAGATGTTTATACCAGACAGGTGGAGCAGTACTTCAGTTACAATAAGGGAATCTTGTGATATAAGTAAGTTACCAGTTAAAGAGGTTATTGGAAAGCTCATGATGTATTAGGAGGAACTCAAAGTGAAAAGAGAATAAGATAATAAACTAAAGAAAAGGTCGGTATCTTTCAAGACTTTTGACATAAAGAAAAAAATAAAAGATCAAGGTTGAAAGTTCCAAAAATAATAAATCATCAAACAATGATAAATAGATGGCTCATTTAGTTAGATGGTTCAAGATATTTTATAAAGAGAATAAGTTCTTCAAGAAATGAAATTATAAAGGTAAGTATGAGAGTAAATAAAATTAGAGAAAATATTGGAAGAAGGATGATTTGACTAATGAAAAAATCTTCTATGAATGATATAGGAAAGGAAACATTAAAGAAAACTATCCTAAGATAATGTATAATAAAAATCATAAAGATAAGGATAATAGATATAAAAAGTCTATTAAATTATATTAGGGTTCCTTATAAGAAATTTAAAGTGGTTATGATTCTAGTAGGGAAGACAAACATGATAAAGCTGATATGTGTTTTATGACAAACACATCAAAGGTATTAAATGTTTTTCCTAAATCTCCTACTCATAATTCAAATCATTTTTAGACTTAATATGATTTAAAAAATATGGTAAGTGATAAATTATTTGAATATTATAACATACTAGAAGACAAATTTAATGAATTAAAATATAAATACAAAAGTTTAAATAAGTAGCATGTTATGTCTTCTCACTTTAAAAATGATCATACAATAGAGAAGGATAAGAATGATCAACTACTTAAAGAAAATAATGATTTGAAATTATCTTATGAACAATTAAATAAAGATATAGATAATCTAACTAATGAAATAAAAAAATTAATCCATATTCTTGGTAAATAGATAACTTCTAAATATACTAAAAGAACTGAATATCAAACTAGATAGAGAATAATTATTAAGAATAAATTTATTAAAAGTCCTAGTTATGGTAATTCAGTAAGTAATTCTTATTAAATAAGAAAAAATAAAGCCTTTATTTCTAAAAGTTTAATATATTCTAATAGAAACCAAAATAATAGTTGTGGATTCCTAAATCACTTATTACAAACACATCTAGAACCAAGAAAATATGGGTACCATGGTAATTTTTGGTTTAATTCTACTTTTTAGGTATCATTCTTGATGATTTAAAATAAAAAAAATATAGTTCCTAGATAGTGGATTCTTCAGACATATTACTAGGGAATACTCAGTCTTAAAAAACTTGATTAAAGTGAATGATAGACATGTCCCTTTCGATGATAATTCCAAAGGTAAAATAATTGTACTCTTCCAAATTGGTAACTATAATACTATTTTAATTTATAAAGTTTTAATTATAAATGGATTGAAATATAATCTTATTATAATTTTACAATTATGTGATGATGTTTTTCATGTTAAGTTTTAAAATAATTCTTATAAAGTTTTTAATACCAAACATTCTTTAGTTTTTACTTCTTTGAGAAATGAAAATGTTTATGTTGTAGATTTAAATTCTTTGTTTTCTAAAAATGTTTCTTGTCTAAGTTCCTTTCACAAAGAATCTTGGATTTGGAATATAATATCAGTCCATTGAATTATACACTCTATTGGAAATATAAGTAGGAAAATTTTAGTTAAGGATCTACATAAGCTAGATTTCCCAACATACAAAGTCTGTAATCCCTATCAAAATGGAAACCAATACAAAATATATTTCAAATCAAAGAAATAAGTATCAACTTATCAACATTTAAATTTGATTCACATAGATTTTTTTGGACCCTATAGAGTTTCTAGTTTAGTAGTAAAACGTTATGAATATGTTATAGTGGATGATTATTCAAGATACACATGGATATGCTTCCTTTCTCCAAAAAGTGAAGCACTTTCATATTTTTTCAAATATTTGATATCTATAGAAAATATTAGTGGAATTAAAATTAAGAACTTAAGAAGTGATCATAATCATGAGTTATAATATCAAGAGTTTGAATTATTATTCTCACAACATGGCTATAATCATAACTTTTCTACTTCTTGGACCCCACAATATAATGGTGTTGTAAAAATAAGAAATATAAACCTTTAAGAAATTTCTTGGACCATTCTAAATGAGTATGATTTGCCTATTTTTTTAGGTATAAGTTATGAACACATCTTGTTATATAATTAATAGAGTTTTAATTAGACCTATATTAAATAATTCTCCTTATGAATTATATAATGGTAGAAAACTAAAGGTTAACTACTTTAGATTTTTTTGTTGTAAAGTCTTTATAATCAATATAAAATAGAATTTACACAAATTTGCTTCCAAAAGTGGTGAAGTAATTTTCCTTGGATCTTCTATATCAAGAAAATAATATAGGTTGTTTATATTATTGAAGAATCTATACATATCAAATTTTATGAAATATATCCACATGAGCCTAAGACCTCTTTAGAAAATATTTATTATGACTTTTCTAGTCTGGATATCATTGTCAAAACTAGTGATAATCATATAAAACCTATATAAAAATATCCCAATTCTAATGAACAGTTTGAACCTATACCTATAGATGATAATTAGGTTTCAAACACTTATCTTCCTAGAGTTGTTATAAATCATAGATATCATCCCTTATATATTTTTATAGGTGACATAGATAAAGGATATCATACTAGAGATTCTCTAAGAAATTAGGTTGAACATCAAGATTTCTTATCATAGCTTGAACCTAAGAACATCATAGATGCAATTAATAATGAATTATGGGTAATGGTGATGTAAGAAAAACTTAATAAATTTGAAATAAATATAGTTTTGGAACTAGTTTAAATACCCAAAGACTACCTAACTTTTGTCACTAAATGGGTATTTATAAATAAGGTTGATAATTCAAGTATAATAGTAAGAAATGAAGCTAGATTTGTTGCACAAGGATATAGTCAAGAATAATGAATTGATTATGAGGAAATATTTTTACCAATATCTATACTTGAATCCATTAGAATATTTCTTCCCTATGCATAAAAATTTGGATTTCAAACTATATCAAATGGATTTAAAGAGTAAATTCTTAAATGGTTATAATTTTGAGGATGTTTTTGTGGAACAACCCCCTTGATTTCAAAATCATCACTTTCCAAACCATATTTTTAAATTAAAAAAAGCATTATATGGTTTAAAACAAGATCCTATAGATTATTATGATAGGCTCAACTAATTTTTATTTCAAAAGGTTTTACTAAAGGTATAGTTGTCCCTAATTTATTTATTAAAATGATTTAAAATTATTTTTTAGTAGTACAAATTTATGTTGATGATATTATTTTTAAATATTCAAAAAAATCTTTGTGTACTGAGTTTTTAAAAATTATGCAAAGTGAATTTGAAATTAGTTTGATGGGTGAACTTAAATTATTTCTTGGTTTTCAAATTTTTAAAAATAATTAATTAATTTTTTTAAATAAAATCAATTACACCAAATATCATTTAAAACATTTTTGAATGGATAGTATTAAAGGTGGTGATACTCACATGAGTACAAGATACAAGTTGGATCTTGATAAAACTAGGAAATCAGTTAATAAAACTACTTACATAGGTATGATTAGAATTTTACTATACTAAACTGCTCTATGGCCTAATATAATGTTTAGTGTGTGTATGTGTTCTCATTTTCAAGAAAATCAAAAATATTCACATTTACTAGTTTTTAAAAGAATTTTCAAATACCATAAAAATACAACCAACTTAATATTGTTTTACTCTATAGGAAAAGAATTTTATTTGGTTAATTATTCAGATAAAGATTCTGGTGGTTGTAAGATAGCTAGAAAAAGAACTTTTGGAACATTTCAATTTTTAGGAAATTATCTAGTTTCATGTTGTAGTAAGAAATAAAACTCTATGGAATTATCCACTACTGAAGCTGAGTACAAAGCTGTAGGAAGTTTTTGTGCATAGATTTTATGGATAAAACATATATTACTAAACTATGGATATTAATTTGGACATGTCCCTATAAATTGTGATAATAAAAGTGAGATAAATATTTTTATGAATCCTATATCACATTCTCGAACAAATCATATTGATATAAGACACCACTTTCTCAGAGATCATTACGAGAAAGGTGATATTACTCTAGAATTCATTTTCAATAAACATAATCTTGTTGATATATTTAAAATTAATTTAAATGTTGAGAGAGTAAATTATATAAAACATGAGTTGGGCATGATAAATTATATCTAATTGTTTTAATTTAGTTTTATTTATTAATTCCTGAGTTAAAATGTTTTAAAATTATGTTATCTAAGATTTTATAGAAGTAACTGTGAAGTATGATTCACACGGTTAGTAGGTCAATCATGAGTTTTTGTCCACATGGATAGCATACATACCATGAACACTTAATCTTGTGGTCATCATAATCACTATGATTATTTACTCACACGGTCACTATGGTTACTATGAAAACCTGTTCATACAGTCGAAACATATTGTGAACATATTGATCATGTGGTTAGTATACCTTCTATAAGTTTACAGATATCATGACTACCGTACTTATGTTATTTACAGATCCATAGTCAATATACTTACCATTTATATTTAATTTGAATTTTTTTCATGAAAATATTTGAGGGGGGTTTCTTTTATTCTTATTATTATTCTATTCCCTAAATGATTTCAATTAAAATTTAAATTTGAATATGAACCATTACCTATATTTTATTTTAGATATCCTCTATCCTTTTAAGATTTCTTAAGAGGATCAACTTCTCTCGTCTCTAACCTATCGCTCTCTCCAACTCAAACCTCTCTATTTTACCTCCTGTTTCTGAACCTTTAGAGATCTTAAATTGAATCATAATACCAAGAATAAAGTGAATGTCATAAACTAATTTTTTTAGTTACATACTTCAAATAAGTAAAATAAATTGAAATCCAGCTCAAGCACATTAGTTAAGACAAAGAATCTACATCTCATTGATCATCCAGTTTTAGTGGAAAACAAATTTGAGGAATAATGGTTGAAGTTGAGATGAATGCTAGTTTAGAATGTTATTTAGGAATAAGGATGGGCTGATTGGTTTAAAGTAAATGTTAGACCTTTCTATCTAAATATATTCAAGGTGTTTTATGTGAACCTTGAGTTATTCCTTGGAGAAAAGTGGGATATAGTAAAATCAATGATAAATGGTGATTTTTTTTAATTCTTTTTGAAGTTTTGGGAAAATTGTTTGGGCATGCCTCATAAATGATAATATGAGTATTATAAAAGTTCATATCCTATTAATCATCCACACTTTGAAATTCAAAATGCTTTGGATGATCTCACTGGTATTACGACTCCTAGAAGACCCACTTCTATTGAATTGAGTGGTGAATATAGGCTCTTGATTAAATTTATTCATCATGTAATATGTCTAAGTAGAGAAGACTTCACTATCCTATGGAATCATGACCAGTTCTTCTTATTTTTTTTATGAGAATCAGTCTTTGTAGATATTTAATGATACATATGGTTGAATTGTTCAATAAATATTCAAAGTTTGGTTCCTTTCCCTATCTTAATCTCATTTCTACCTTGTTGGAGTACAAAGGATTATTTCCTCAGGAGGAGGAAAAGATAA
Source organism: Viscum album (assembly GCA_963277665.1). Classification (NCBI taxonomy): domain Eukaryota; kingdom Viridiplantae; phylum Streptophyta; class Magnoliopsida; order Santalales; family Viscaceae; genus Viscum; species Viscum album. The sequence goes on from OY728141.1 coordinate 1,115,513,202, forward strand.
CTGAATTAGATAGATTTTTTCATATCCAAAATATCTCTAAGGAAATGAAAGTCAATTAGAATCCATGGAAACAGTAATGGGTGGATGACATAGAGAAACTGTATGAATAGTTTAACCTATTAAAGTATCTTGTTAGACCTAGGGATCCAGTTAATCAAGGTCTTGAACTTGATGAAGTTTTAGAGTATTAAGATAATTTTTATCCTTCTAAAGAAGAATAAGAGGAAGTATCTATAGAATAATTGGAATAGTAATAAGAAATATAAGTTGTAGACATTAATGAAGAATCTAGATTAGATTATAAGGATGAGAAAAATAGGATCAATCAGTTGGATCTGATAAATATGGGTATAGATCAAAAGGATCTCCTATTATTGGGAGTACCCCTATAAATCCTATATCATATGCATATTTTAAGGGGGATAAGTTCCTTAGATATCTTTTATTGGGCTTATAATATCTTGGTTTTGATGATGAAGATCATGAAGGTAGTCCAACTGGATATGGTGGACCTACCATTATCTTTGTTCAAAGAACTTTGGAAGGATATTTTATTTCTATGGTTGACATTCAAGAGAGAATTGAGGATTCACAACTTATTATTCATGAGTATATTGTTGAATATTCAAAAAAAGATGAAGGTAAAGTTGTTAACGGTGTTGAGGATAAAACTATGAGAGATAAATCTGTGGAGGATTCTACTAAGATAGATGGTTGGCATATAGATAATGATCCATATCCCTCTCCTTCTACACCCTCCATTCTATCTACTTAATATTTCACTAAGAATGACAAGGCTATGTTCAATTCATAAATTATGGATATATTCAAACAAATGTTTGTTAATTTTAACAACTCTCTATAGTAAGTGAGAAAAGATGATATTTTTGAAGTTGTGACTTTAGTGATAAATCATATTCAACCTTGATTTAATTTTATAATAGAGATGATGCAGCATGATATTATAGATTTGGTATATTGGTTTAGTTCTCTTCAGGTTGATCTATCTGATATGATGATTCAATTAGACCAAATATTCATGACTTTTTTGTTTCAACCTACTCCTATGTATTTATCACCTCTTTTTTAGTCATATATTGATGAAGACAAGCTCAAAAATTTCATTTGATATGAGATTAAAGTTTTGTTTAAATAGTTAAGAAAGAGTTGTGAAGATGTGTATAATGATTTTCAAACTCATGTTGCTAAGATGTTGGCTTTAGTTCATGGGAAATTCAAAAAATCTAGTCAATAATCAAAAATTATAAAGAGGAATATTGACTATTATCTAAGCAGGATCTTCACAAAGTCATATCTATAAGGGATGTTTAGAAATATTATTTTGTATTTGAAGATTCCCTATATAAATCAATATTTTAATTCATAATTTTAGAAGCTTAGAGATATGAATCCTATATTTAATCTTTCATGGAGAATCAATGTGATTTCCTTCAATATTTGGAGCATGGTTTATAGAATATCTGTGATTTCACCAGGTTGGTGTAACCCTATATTTATACCTCTCAAATAGTTGTGCTAGCTCATTTATTCCTTCCTTTATCTTAGCCTACAACCTCCTCTATCATTAATCATTTTGGAATAACTTCTTCCCAATACTTTTAGTATATTAGACTAGTTTCTAAGTGTGTAGTCATTGGATACCCCTCCTCTTCATCTGCTCCTAATAATACCTCTGTTATTTCTTACACATCTAGTGGAAAGGATCTTATCCTTCCTAAAAATGTCATAGATGACCCTCCATTAGATTCAGATTAGTATTTCTGATAGGGATTTATTGTAATAATTTTTTAAAAGCACTTTGTAATATATTTTTATATATCAATGACATACTCTATTTTTCTCTCATCTATCTTCTATATTATTCCTTATTTTATTTATTTTTTATAATATCAAAAGGGGGAGTAATAATTGACTTGATAAATTAAAATTAATTTAATTCAGTGGAAAAAAATTCATGATTTCAAGAACTTGTTAAATAGTTATTTCAATCCTTTTCAAATGTACTTTTGATGCATTTAATTTATTTTAATTTAAATTTCATATTTTTTTATCATCAAAAGGGGGGATATTATAGGATTAGACCACCACCTTCTTGTTTTAATGATACCAAATCATTTTTATCTTGTTATTAATGATTTTCATGTCTTCTGTTAGAAAGAGGTTTACTAGAAAAAAAAATCAAAAAATGCTACATATGGAGCTTACCATCCAACCTTATCATGTGAAGGTCAAGTGACTATATCACCTTACCGCATGTTATACTTCAACTTAACGCATGAAAAAACTACATACCATGAGTCAAATTAACAAAAAAAATATAAGTCATTAATTCACTACACATTAAAGATTGATCTTACTATATGTGGGGAAACACCTTAGCACATGTACAATCAACCTATCTTGAGATGAAGTTATACCTACCATGTACCTAGATGAATGAAGTAAAATACCTACTATATGAATAAATAAAGTTACCATTCCAAGGTATGTATAATTTTTCATAAATTAATATATTGATCATGACTTCTAATATAGTGATTGAACAAAGAAACAACCTACCACATAAATTCATGAACATACCACATGTACAAATGAGCAGACCATGTAAAGAGATGAACCAATCATGTCACCTTACTGCATCAGCTAACCATGTAAAATTTTCATGAGATTAACTAATTGTGATTTAAGTGATGACATCTTGTTATGTCTAACTTATTAGTGGATCATTTTAAATCTCCAACAGCTAGTTTTGAAGCATTAAATGTAGATCTAGTGCATTAATGAATAATTATTATTCTCTAATGGATACTTTAATGAAGATCTATTTAAGAGATATATTTTATCATGTGGTTATATAGATGACCACTAAAAGCATTTTCTCTTATATAAAAAATAATAGAGAATCCTTTACACATGCACCTATGATATAGAGAAGACTCCACAACACTCTGTTTTTGATGTAAAGCATGTTGGATGAAAATGGGTATTTAAGAGAAAACTGGACATTAAAGGTCAAGTTAGCACCTATAAATCAAGGCTAGTGGCTAAAGGATTTAGACAGCATCAAGGAATTGACTATGATGAAACCTTTTCACCAGTTTCCATGTTTAAATCCATAAGAATCATACTTTTTATAGTGGCTTACCATGACTATGATATTTAGTAGATGGATTTCAAAACAGTATTCCTTAATGGGAACCTTCAATAAGATGTCTATATGACACAACTAGAAGGTTTTTTGACACCAGGTGAATCCAAATGGGTTTGTAAGTTTAAAAAATCCATTTATGGATTAAAGAAAGCATCCAGGTCATGGAACATTCAATTTGATGAAGTCATAAATGAATTTGGTTTCATTAAGAATGAATGTGATCCATGTGTTTATAAGTGGTTTAATGGGAATGCGGTCATTATCCTAGTATTATATGTTGATGACATATTACTTATTGGAAACGATGTACCAGTCTTATAGTCAGTTAAGGACTGGTTGAACAAGTGTTTATCTATGAAGGACTTGGGTGAAGTAGCCTACATTCTAGGGATCAAGATCATTAGTGATAGATCCAAGAGGTTTCTTGGACTAAGTCACGGTACATACATTGAACAGATACTAAAGAGATTTAGTATGGAACAATCCAAGATGGTATTGGTTCCAATGTCACATGGCCTACAACTTTCTAAGAGAATGCATCCTCAGACACAACATGAGAAATATATAATGATTAAGATCTCAAACGATTCATCTATAGGATCCATCATGTATACCATTTTATGTATCAGGTTTAATTTTTCCTTTGCATTGAGCATGGTAGGAAGATATCAAGAAGATCTAGGAGAATAGCATTGGAATTCTATTAAAACTATCCTTAAGTATTTGAGAAGAACTAAGGATATGTTCCTAGTGTATGGAGGAGACGAGGAGCTTGTCATCAGAGGGTGTGCTAATACTAGTTTTCAGACAGATTAGAATGATCTGAAGTCACAATATAGATATGTTCTCTATCTTAATGGAGGAGCTGTGAGCTGGAAGAGTTCAAAGAAACCAGTTTTCTCTGATTCTACAGTAGAGTCTGAATATATAGCGTCTTATAATACATCCAAGGAATCCGTCTAGATTCAAAACTTTGTCCAGGATATTGATGTGGTGCCTAGTAGTAAATATCCTATCACATTGTATTGTGATAATACTGCAGTGGTGACTCCTGAAAAAGAACCAAGATCACATCAAAAGGCAAAGCACATAATCTAAAAGTATCTCCTCTTGAGGGATTTCTATCAAAGGGGTAAAGTTGCAGTGAGTAGAGTGTCCACGGAAGAGAACATCACAGACCCCATGACTAAAGGACTATCTCAACAGAATCATGAATATCATATGAGATCTAGTGGGTTAAAGGTTGTTAGCAGTTGTCTCTAGTCCAAGTGGGAGTCTGTTGGAGTTTGTGGCCTAGAACCAACTACTTTGTACTTTATTAATTAATAAATATTTTATCACATATTGATTGTTCTTCTGCATGACAATTCATGTAATAATGTCCTAAGGATAGTTGTTGCACTAAAAGGTCATAGTGGATCCCTACTATGATGAGAACCTGGAAGTGCCATAACACTGTTCTTGAATATATGTTTTAAGCTCAAATGATGTTAATTGAGGGACACAAATAATACAGACCATTATGGGTGAGGACTCATAAAACATTGAGGCACCTTCTCATGGTGTTCTCCCTTGGTAATATCTAAGAGGATATTATGAGAACAAGACCCGCCAGTAGGAAATCCATATTTCATAGTGTCATTGGATGTTCCTATCTGCAGACATGTGTATTGGTCCTTAGAATTTAAGATTATTATTAATGGGTATTACAACTCACGCACTTCGATGTATTGATGAAAACTATGACGACACACTGTTCGTAGTGAGGTAGGATATGTTTGGTGTGTCATGAGTAATACTACATTAATAGATAATGCGAGAAAGGATTTGTCCCTTCTGTTCCATAATGGATGTATATATCTCAGGACCTTTAATGGAATTGATATAGCCTAAATAAATCCATGGCCATGGTAAGGAATGGGAAATTTCAATTTTGGGAAGTCAAAGAAAAAATAATCGAGCACAAGGGTTTATGGCACCAGCATGCAACTCACTTGATTCAAGATATCGAGACAAAGGGATTACATTACACAGTAAGTGTTCGTAGGAGGTTACACATCATTTAGGTGTTAACTTCTTTCTCTATGGGTGCCTTGGCATGTTTCTATATGCCAACCTTGGACTTTAGGTAGGCTCCGCCTAATGCCACTAAGAAAGAGTCCTAGAGGGTCACACACTAAGTGTGTCCAAGTATCTCAGTTAAATATTAATTTAACAAGTTGAATAAAAATTATTCCCGATTGTGGTTTAATAATTATTCAAGGATGTCTGGTTACATTTATTTCGACACTAGTTATTCGAGAGAATATATTGTGGGAGAAATAATATATTTATTAGAGAGTAATGAAATGATGTTTATTTTATAAATAAATAGCCATTATTCAAGGTCTAATAAATGTGGTGGAGGAAATAAATAAAATGGAAAAACAAAAGTACATGCCGTGTATATTAATATACACACCATGTAGTTTTCTAGAGATTTGTGAGAAATAATAATATTTATTTAATTAAATAATATTAGGTGTAATTCGCTGGGCGCATTTCAAGTAATAATAATAGTCAACTGTTATTATTAGACATGGGGTCTTACTAAGAATTAAATGAAATGAATAAATTCTTTTGGGTAATTAATTCATTTTATTATTCTAAGTAATTAAAATCCCAATTATATAATTCTCATTAGCCTGTCCATTTTTTGTGGTTGTGCACAACGGATCTAGAGAAATATCTCAAGCCAAGAGATAATTATTTTCTTCCAAGAACGCTCTCAAGCTACGAGAGAGAACCTCCTCCACTGAATCAAGGAGAGAAATTTTGCAAGCGGCTCTTAAGGCGATCAAAGATGAACATCACAAGTAAAGTCTCTTCCATGCTATCACCCATAGATCCCTTCAGAAACATTTAAAGATACATGGATCACATGTGGATCATCGCTAGAGGAATACTACACTTGGATTCTATGATGCAACAACGGATCACATCGGATCGTAATTGAAAACATCAATAGAGATAGAATTCCATTAAGTTAATTCTTGTCTTTTAATTAAATTAATTATAAACAACATATGATGATCCTATCTATGGTTCCATGACTCCATTCCTTTCTTTAGTTCTTCATTCTATTCTGAAGATCTTGTATTTTATTATCATGATGGATCTCGGATTGTTCGTTTTTAACTAAAAAATTAAAGTTGGGAACACCCACCAATGCAGTTCCACTACACCAAGAACCTACAAGTACAACATGGTCCAGCTTGGGAACTTCTCGCACAGACAAAATCCCCCACCATTAGGGGCCCGACCAAAGAAAATCCAAACTAAACAAAATACATTACACGGTTCACCACTTCCATGGGTATAACCATCATCAGATGAGCCTAATCAAAACCAAGACCTATTCGCAGGGCTGTCCCTATATGGGAAACCACGTAGAAACTCATATCCATAAGGGTAAAATAATTGAGACTTAGTAAAATGATACAACAATGAATCCTTATAACTGAGGAGGAACTCTTCCACCCACGCGACATGCAATAAAGGAACAGGGTCCCCATGCCTCTTTTCACTGAATGGGGACACTTAGAACGAGACAGTTACATAGGAAGTGATTTTAATTGCCTCCATTTCCAACGTAGATGATATAGATTAGACTAGGATCCCTTACACTCCTAGGGCTCCTGACTACGCGCCAACTTCACTCCAAGACCTACAGTTTGACATCTGATGATTGAATCATCTTCTGCCTCGCATTCAAGTACTAAAAACCCCCGATTGAAACTACTTATTCTCATGCTACAAGAAACTACACCATATACCAGATAAAACCACTAGAACGCAACACACCTTGGGTCCCACTTACTCTGAAACTACACTTTACCGAGATGGGGGTTATAAAATGCACACACACCGCCCCTTTTTACATAGAATAGGAAACATCGGGTGGGAGAACACTCGAAAGATACCCCTTCTAAAACATAGGGATTTAGAATTTCCCAAAAAGGAACATGATTAAATTAAAGTTTGAAAAGTACCATGAAACTCAACCTTACATTTCAAAGGGTACCCACACTACAGGATGTCACCAAACATGACCCTTGAAACTGAAAGAGACATTATAAGGAGGGGAACCTTGAACCAAGTCCCCAATAGTGTGAGATTACTATGAGTGGCCATAACAGCCCCTCACGTCCATATTTAGTACACAGGTAGATTATCACAAACCCTTTATTAGATGAAACCAATTAAAGATTCAAATACCTTTCTAAGATAGTGGCCAACACCAACAACCCAGATTGCTTTCTACTTTTCCCCTGGAATTACCGCTTCCAGGCAGGTCATTCAGGATAACGGGTGTCAAACTTCACCTTTAAAAACCCAAATGTCTCAAGGAAACTATAATTTTTTTTAATCCCTTTTGCATTCTCCCTTTCGCTATGAAGGGATTCACTTAACTGAAAAGAAGATAAAATTACTTAACCCTAAAACCAAAGAAGGAAGTTCTGACTTTGATCAACTCGAGGATCCGCCAACGAAGAATCACCCACGGCCACACTTCAATCATGCATTAACTCTTTATGGGGGTGCACACTATCCAACAAGGAAAACCAAGGACCCAATCAAACATGTCTATTGGACAAAAAATGACATAAACCAAAACCAAACACACAAGGGGAGTCACCACAACAGCTTTCCAAAACACCTCTCAAAAGAGACCACAAACCATTATTTCAAACCAACTTACCGATGAAACACAAACCAAAAACATCATTCAAACAAAGGGTTTTCAAACTCAATACACCTCACAAAAACATTTCTAGGAATAGAATAAGATACATGATGATTCAAGAGGAAATTAGTATCGATGGGAAACTCAAACATATGGTTGGCAGTCATACTCCGGTCACACCAATATCACGGAGAGTGTTCTAGGACAATCTCCCCAGCTCCACATGGCTTGCTAGGCCTTGATATCTCACGGAGATCATTGACCTAACTCTCTTTTAATTTCCCAAATATCAATGAACTATAAGGACCAAAGGAATCATTTGAAACCGAATTCCCCTGGTAACTCAAGTACCACTATGAGGTGTCTTGGCCAGGAACCATACTCATAACCAGAACATCAAGTCCTGACAATCCTAGCTCTGTTTTACCATGACTCTTCCCTAAGAAACAATACCCAAAAGAGCAAACCCGACTCTGATACCATTTTTTCACAAACCAAACTGGGTCTCCATCCAACCCGGTGCTTGACTCGGTCTGTGATAAGGCCCAAAGGGCATTCTCGATCCCCATGGGTAGGCAACTAGTGTCGAGCATCAAAATAAGACAGTTGGAAATGGTTTATACCATAATCTAAAGACATATAACTGAATAAAAACTAAAAAAATCATAAATAACACTAGAAATAGAAATAAAAATAAACTAAGCAGTGAAATATACCTCAAGTGACCTCATGGGTCACCACGAGACACAAAACCACACTCGCTCCAAGAGCGACCCAAACTAGGGGAACCTAAAACTGAAAAAAAAAAGTAGGTGTGAGAACCGAGATGCACAGTATGAATTCCAAAGAATAACAACACACTATGAACCTACCTTTAAAAAGAAACCTATTCATGCTATTTTGAAAATAAGACATAATAAAATAATGTTTTTCATTCTTTTCAAATCCAAGTCACAAGTTTACATTTTTATAAGAACATTTCTATTCCACTACATTTTCAAAATAAATGAAAATCATGCATTGAGTTTTAAAAGTGAAAGGTAAGTAATTTTAAATTGAAATATGGTTTTCCCAAAAGAAAGAGAAAGTTTGAAACAGCTGAAATGAAAAATCACATCACAAATCATCATGTCACAAATGAGCACCATGGGAAATTCCTATAGGTAACAAGCACAAGTGGGGCCCTAGAGACATCGTATCTCAGTGTAAACATGGAATTGGAACCACAACGATCTAAGTTCTCATGTATGATCCACTTGTAGGGAACACATCCATAACCTAGTGATATCCAATCATTAAAAATGTTTAGTTAGTGTTATAAAGTCAATCCTGTTAGAAAAAACTAGGACGAACCACTTTCATATCATCTATCGTACTAGTCCAAGTCCACCCAACTAGATACCTCGGGCTTCCCATGTGCTCTATTTCAAGTGGTGGTGATTTTTTATTAAGAAAACATAAATGAACATAACACTTTATTTATCTGAAACCCATTTTTGGAAATCACATTGGGGATTTTCTTGAAAAAAAATCAAACTTGTCATTACACTCTTATAACTAAAGCGACTGAAGGAAAAACACATTTGGAAATACTCATTACAAACACAAAACCATTTAGGAAATCACTTTTCAAGAAAATTCACTTAAGACCAAATGAGCATTAGAAATACACTACATTTTCCATAACAAAGGCATAATCATTTTTAGCAACTACAACCAAATTTCATAGCATGTGTATATTGCATAAATATAAAATATGTTTTTAAAAGAATCAATAAATCATGGGATTAAAAATTAAAGGCATGGGAATAGGGGGCCTACCGCAAAAATGTTGCTCCTTGATAAAGACCACCCAAACCGACCCTTCGTACTCACACGCGCATGAATTTATACATATATATATATATAAATACCCCTAGCTGCATTGCACATATTCCCCGTGCCATGAGGGAATATGTACAAAGAGATAATATATATATATGCCTTACCTATGAATGTACATATATGTGTTCTTGATACCCACAGCCTGAAACCACATCAACAGGACCCAACACTCTAGAAAACAAATTACCAACAACTCAAAACACAGTAGCAAAAACCCAATAATCACCCAAAACCACTCCATTTCATGATTTGAATTACTTAAATAATTTAATAGAACATTTTCAAGAAAACCACGCGACTTTACACCCAAAATAACACTCAAAATCATCTTTTAAATTTATACACATTCCAAAACCATTTTAAAAATTGATCCACATCACATGAATAATTTAATAAATCGCTTAAACCATTTATAAAACATTTATAAATAGAACCTCAAGGTTTTTCACCAATAACACCCTCAATTTCATGCAGAAATGTCATTTTAAAACCAAATTCACACCAATGACACATCAAACCATAATTAAAACCACCAGAACAGATGAATAAAATAATTGCACAGATCATAAGATGCTATTAAATGACACATTATGGGTTTTCATCAAAAACACACCCCTTTCTATATAAACATGTTACAAAATATCAAATGCGTAAAAAATCCTCTTAAAAAAACAATTTCACACCAAACCAATTAATCATAGAACACACCAGATTAATCAAGAAAGTAAAATAATTCATCAAATAATGATTAAACATGGATTCACCTTCCATTTATGAAGAAATTTCTAGGAAATGTTGTGAAACAGCAACTGTTCTTCACCCGCACCTCCGAGAGGCTAGATCGAATGCTAATAAAGGATATTGGACCAAAAAATTCAATATTGAACCCCTAAAACAACACCATACCTGATGGAGAAACCAAAAACTCAATTAACATGATCCAAAACCTTAGGAAAGGAGGAATAGGGGCTTACCGAGGGAAGTTGTGTGCGTCGGAGGAGAGAGGGATGCTGATGAGTGGTTGCTGGAAGAACATGGGTGTGTAGGGGGTCATAATCACCAGAAGGTACTTCCACACTAGCAAGGGGTCCAACCAAGGGAGACCAGTGCGTAAAGGGGAGGCATGACGGCGTGAGGTCATCGGGGCCTGAGTGAAGCTTCGCTGGGAGGGAGGAAAGGGCGTCGGCCATGGAAGAGGGGGGAAGAAGGCGGTGCGACATGGGTAGGAGGAGGGCTAAGGGCATGATGTGAAGGGTTTGAGGGGGAGGTGGAGGTAATGCCTGGTGGAGAGAAAGGGGGGCTTCATCTTCCCCTTTTTTAACCCTAATTAGATTCACAATAATAATATAATAAATGATAATAATAAAAACAATTATAATTAGTTGATATTTTTAATAATATTGTTAAAATTATTAATACCAATAATATTATTAATATTATTAACACTAATAATATTAATAATATTAATGATAATAATAATTACCATTTGTATTATTAATAAAGTAATTCATTAAACTTTATTTTATTTTTCTTACATTATCCTCATTTTATTATTCACCCTGTTAATTAATTAATTAATAATTATAATTATAATTTTTTTTGAACATCAGGCAGGCCGCACGGTGACCTGGAAAATCCACACAGCCTCGACCGTGCCTTTCCCATGTGTTGTACGCTGCTAATCCCAAAAGATTCATTTATCATAAAAATGCAAAATTTTAACCAGACTCGGCCCACACCTCGACAAAATATATCAAAGCTATATAAAATAATAAGTAAAAAAATAAGTAAATATATAAATAAATAAATAATCATATGATAAGTTTGGGTGTGACACTCAGGGTGAGAGTTACTTCTCATTATTAAATATTTTTGGGTATTTACAAAAATGTCACTCCTCCTCAATTATAAAAGGGTACTCACTCCCCTCACTTATTCACACATCTCAAGACATTTATATTGAAAAAAACCCTACTAAAATAACTCCCCAAAATACTCAGATACATTATAGATATTCTGTTCTTCCAAAAATATTAACCCTATAGTCCTTAAGAAGAGATCCAAAGGAGGCTTCTCTAAGAGAAGGTAATTGTCTTCACTAATCTCATTCATTTTATTTCTTATTTTACAACCTAAAATTATGTCTTAACATTTAAAATATAATAAAACTATTATCTACCATATAATTATATTTTATTATGTTTATGTTATAATATTTATCCATCTTGACTTCCATAAAATGGGAAATGAAATCGTTAATCATGTGTACAGTGGACCACCGCCTCGCGAACTAATGTAACTCATTTTCCATAAACACTTATCACAGTTGGATATAATGATGGATTTAATGTATATATATAATATTTATAATATAATTAGACTCCTTTATTTATAATATCACATATATCTTCTTACTTTCCATTTCATTTAAAATAAGATAATGCCGCTCGTGTGTAATGCGGACTACCGCCTCACGAAGTAATGTGATTCGTCTTTCAGTTATGATTTACATGGAAAGTAATAAGGATAAATTTAATGAATATATGTGATATATATAACATGATATAAATTATGAAAAATTAATATATCATTCAATTCTTTACCCTTTCACCCTTTAAGGGAATGATATCATAGCCCATGCGCACGTATGGCCTATCGTCTCCACAAAGCGGTGTGATTCATTTTCTATATCCAATTTTCAAGAATGGTTCTAAGGATTTATCTAATGAAAAAAATATTTATAATATTAATATTATTCTGGAGATTATGGAACTATATCATATGTATAAGGATCAAAAATTTCATGAAAAAATATGCATGAGAAAATAGGGCAATTAACACCTGAAACAATGAAAATAATGAAATATTATTAACAAAGGGGTGGTAAAATGTTATAAGAGGATCATATATGGTAAAATATATATTATTATATTTATTTAATATATTTATAATAAATCTATATTTATTATATAGGAGGTTCATACACATATGAAGTAATTTGAACTGAAGGTAAGGGTTTCTCGTCGCACTTTTACTTTTGGGGGACATATGTCATATTCGTCACTTATTACTTTTTTTAGTGTATATACTACCAATTTTGATATTTTATATCATAAATATATTTATATTCATGGTGTTGAAATTTTTATTTGAATTTATTCCTTTCATGGGGCTTTTGATTCAAACATTACCAAAATGGTAAGGGTGTATTTCACAATCACATCATTATTTAGAATTGTTTATGTTTAAGTATCCCTTGGGGAAATTATTTTATAATTCATAAAATAAATATATTTTATTATCATATGGTTATTCATGAAATTTTTCAAGTAATTATACCATTAATCCTATATTTGGTACTTAAAATGATTGAGAAATTTTTTTTAATAAAATCCAACTTTATTTCTCTCTTCAGTCAAAAATATTTTTTCTTCCCAAGCCATGTTTTAAAAAAATGTTTTTAAAAATGTTTTTAAAATTATCAAAATGATTTATTAAATAAATGTCTACCCATGTTTATATTTTTTACAAGGTTTTATGAAATTAATCTTCATGTCATTTTCCAAATAATTCTTGTTTGGATTTTACCGAAAATGTGAAAGGGACCTTTGTTTTAACGTATACGAAATAAACATGATTTTTCACCGTCATGACCACTCAATATTTTGAAAAATATTTTAAAAGTTTTCAAAGGTTATTTTAAAAATATTTTGTGAACTTTTTGTTTTACACAAATTTTCAAATTTAAAAGGTTATTTTCCTAAAAAATATTTTTAATGAAATTTTTATGGTATTTTTATTCATCAATGACATAATCCCTTTATTTTACTTATGATATGCTAGGGATATATTATATTGATATCATGATTATTATTTATTTGTATTTTTTATGATTATTTTGATTAAGGATGTAAAATTTCATTACAATTCATCATATTACTATAGATGGTTTATGATTATTTTTATTTGATTGGGATAATTATTAACATTGTTTATGTCAGTTTTTCAATACAGATATTTATGTTGATTATGTTTAACCCATTTCATATGAGTAATGCATTGTAATTAGTAATTTACGGGTGGGTTTTGGTTATAGATATCTCCTAGATGCATTGATGGGTCTCATAAGACAAATTAGTTAGCTAAATTAGATGGGTTTTTACCCACAGATTTAAACTATCTTGTGAAAGGTATTAACAATAAATTTAAAATGTTCATAATTATTCATTCCATTATTATGATATTGGCTATTAATTTCCATGTTTTTATTCAATTATTTAGAATATCCATGGATAAGTTTCAAGAAAATGTTATTATTTATATGGATTTATTTGATCATCATTTATTTCGACAATATTATGCTCAAGTTACTATTTAAATGGAATGTGTTTTATTTATTTTCCTTTCTATATTGATTATGTTTATTTATTCATGATAGATTCTATTATATGTTTACCCTTATTGAGCATCTAAGATCACCCCTTTCTTATTTTTTATTTTCCCCAAGATACCGATAAGTGTTTTTTGATTTATAGGAAGGGATGCACTATGGAGAATAATGTAATTATCAAATAAAAATATTATGTATTTTATGTTTTAAAATGTAATGTGAATTTTAAGTATGTATCTATTTTACCAGAACTACTAAAATATCTGGTCCTTTGGGATTTGATTTCTTGTATTTAATGTTAATGTAATAAAGTATACACCAGTTTCGAGTTACTTGGGCCAGGGTATTTATATGAAAAAAGTTTTGGCTAAACCCTATCATGAAAAAATATAGAAGTTACATCCTTTTTCTAAGATAAATACGGGCATAATAGCTTTGATGTGATCACCAGTGAAGTTCTCAAATTTGATGAATGAATTTTTTTATAGTTTGATGAGATGAGAAAAAATGTTAGTTCTTTGAAGGTTGTGTTGACTGAATATAGAGTTGGGGTACAAACTCTTAGGGAGAATTAAGTCTCAAAAGATGATCTTGAATCATTTAAGTGGATGATGGTATCATAATTAGAGTATATCAAAAGGATACCAATGAATCAACCAAATCTATTCTCTAAGAAAGATTTTAAATGTTTTAAAAAGAATACTCCAGTCACATTTTGATGCCTCTCAAAAATCCCTATATAATGGAACAAGTAAGCAAGGATCTAATGCTCAATTTTCTTTGGAAGATAAGCTGGAAGCAGTTTATCTCTCTCTTGATACTCTAACTGTAAGGATTAAATTTATGAAATGTGATTTAATTTATTAATAAAATCTAGAAGTTGTTAAGAGATATTTTTTTACTATCATATGAATCATTCCTAGTTCCAAGAGGTTCTCTCCAATGTTTTGGTAAGTCCTTAAAAGAGTTGGGTAGTTTTGTTCAGGATAATATTACATTAGTTAAGGGTAATCCATCTAATACCCTGAAGGAAATAAGTTTTATTATGACCATCCTTGGAAATATTTTTGATTCTATATCCAATAATTTTTCTTACTTGGAGGATAAGATGGTGTAAATTCAAAAGTTGGTTACCAAGTCTCAGTATTTTGACTCTTTATCATCTGAAAAATATGCATTTTTTGAGCTGACATAGGATCATGTTACCTCAAAGTTTAAGGAGGTTAGTGCGGTTGCTACTCCTCAAGTTTTTCACTTATCTCAGTCCCCACAACCAATACTTATAGTCTATTAAATGAAAATATAGACAGGTTGAAGAGGATAATCAATATTTTCACCAAGAAGTATGATATTCAGAGTTGTATAAGCATATTTGGCTAGAAGTCATGGAAAGGACTTACTGCCCTTCTGGACTTCTGTCACGGTGACATAGTGAAGTAGGTTGATATGTGCATGGATACACTCTTTCATTTGTATGGAATATAGTCTCTTGTACCTTCCATTCTAGATCATCATATTTCTTCTTTAGAATGCCTAAAATTGATTATTTATCCATCTAAATTATAAACAAAGTAAAATCAGAAGACCTATCCTAACGCCTCGGCACCTGATGTTGATCATACCACCTTATCAAAGACTCTTTTCACTCCTGTGGATAAGTACACCATGTACAAAGCTTGGGACACTTCTACTTTTATTTGGGCTAGTACCATAAAGATAGTATCATATGATAGAACAGTCATTATATGATAGTTTAGTTATGATATCTTTGTTGGTAATCTCTATGGAGAAAGTGGTGACACTACTCTACCTACCTCTTCTTTACCACCTAGAAAACCTCAATATTTCAATAAACCTTATCTATAAAAATCAACCTCTTGATATCCATTTGAAAAGTTGATATTTCATTATATTCTATTTGAATAATATTTTATTTTATGATATTTTTTTATAAATAGAATTTTTGTTACTTTGGTTATTTTTTCATTTCATTCTTTGAATGATTGCCTACTTTTTTTAGTCCATGGAAACCCTTGTTCATTTCAGTGCTTTATATTCAAACTGTTTGTACTTTTTAATTCACTATAATAAATTTTTTGTGTCTATCATTTTACCTTCCTTTTTGATATTACAAAAAGGGGTAGTATTTTTTGAAGTAGTTATGAGACAACACTATATTTTATTTCAATTATTCTCTATCTATCACTCTATAAGATCTTGTTGGTTGTTTTCATTTTTATGGGTTTTTAGATCATTAAAGGGGGGGTTGTTGGAAAAACTTATGTTATTCCACCATATCTCATAAACTCATATATATTTTGATTTTTAGAAAATCCTAATTTTTTACTAATATGTTTATTTTAAGTGTTTTAGGATCATATATCATGTTTATTCAAATATCCTTAACTTGTTTGAATTCTTTAAGTTGCATTCAAAAAAATCTCTAAGGACTTTCTCTTAGGTGCTTAGATTTATCTTGTGTGTTAAAGATTTATCTTATGGATAGTCTCATAGATTATGCTAAAATTCAGTTTTTATTAAAGGAATTTATCTTATAAAAGACTGATATAAGTTAATTATATTATAGAAAGGAGTCACACATAGAATTATAAAGCAAATGAATATTAATCTAAGTCATTTCTATTCCATGGATCTCGATTTATCTTATGAAATGAAAATTCATAATTAAATTATCTTATGCACTTGAAAAGTCAAAGAGTTGGTTAGTCATGAATCTTATAGAGGCTAATTTATACTATGATGATGGAATTATCTTTCTAGAATAGTAATTCTAGATCACTTATCTTATACGAATCAAATTATATTATGAATGATCAATTTTTTATCCTCAATTCAGAGTGTATCCAAAAGAAGAAGATATTTCTCTCTAAAAAATCTCTTAAAGAATAAATATCATTCAGGATACTCATTACCGTTACAATGACTTTTGGAAATTCAAATTATGATTTTACGTGTATCAGAAAAAAAAAGGCATCCAAATAAGGAAATAGTGATTTAAATAAAGCGTTTATTTCCAAGAATAGAAAGTTCCGAAAAAGATATAGTCTGCTAAAACTTTCTACCTCTATTTTTTTAAATTTAAAGAATAAGGATATGCGCTAATTAAGAGTTTTTCATTTATATTTCAAATATATTATTCACTCGACTATTGAATTTGATAGGTGGGTTTAGTTCAAATTTAAAAAAAAGATCTGAAAAAGAAGAAAATGGATGTGTGTGTGTCACTCTACTTTTCAAATTCATGATCAATCTTTTCGCATGACTAATATTAAATCATTTACTATTATTTTGATTTTAATGTTTATCTCCTAAAATCGAAGAACCAGTAGAGATAATCTTTGAAGCTATTCTATCTCTCTGAACGTTTCTTATTTATATGTCAGTTACTAATTACAACTGTGTACCGAACTCACATCATTATATTATTTTCTTCTTTGTAATGTTTTCACTCATTATTCTGAGTGGCCTATGATTTTGGACAGGTATCTTGAAGGGAGATCCTAGTTAAAATATCTTGGACCTTTGTATGGAGTGACAGCTGCTTTCACTCAACTGGGTAGCCCCCAAAAAATGGGTTGGTCTAGTGAAAATCACCAAACTCAAGGAGTAGGGTGTTGGTAGAGTAGAGTAGGGGATCTTTATGCCCCAAAATGCTATAAATATTCAGTGTTCTATCTTTTCTCTTATTATTTTTCATTCCATTTCTTATTTTTGATAAGGGGAGATCAAAATTGTTCATACTTTAAGAGAGAATAGTTTTAAGTGGAAAAATATTTAAGAACTCAATTCACCCACCCACTCTTGAGTCATTGTGAAATGCTTATTCAGTAAACAACACATACATAATATTAAATATCATTATATCAATATTAGGTAGAAGGGGTTACAAACCAAAAATAATATGCACCCCCAAGCACCCAATGGGTTAAACCTCATTCATCCTCATAAGGAATGACAAACAACACTACTACAAAAGCTGCAATAAACAATGGTAGCGTTCATCAGTTCTATATAAAAGTGATGATAAAGGCACCCTTTATCAATACTTTTTTTAGCACTAATTTATCAATGATTTTTTTAGCACTGATAAAAGGTATATTCCATTAAAAAAATATACCATTAAAAATCATATATTAATATATATAAATATATATTGATAAAGATATAACATATTTTATTAAATATGATTTATGTATGATTAAATATACATTTTCACTTGATTTTTAGTTAAAAATACAATATAAAATAAAATATATATATATATATAATTTTCTTAAATATTATTTATATAATATGAAATATATATTATAAATCATATAAATTTATATTTCATATATTTAGTGAAAATGGTTTATCAATTTAATTAAAAATATTTAATATTAATTAAAATAATATTTACTAATTAAGACATTTTGTTTTATCAATTTCATTTGTTTTTTCAATTTCACACGTATTCATATAAGAAATTAATTCAATTTTATATATACAAACATACACAAATAATATAAATTTTTAATATTATCATTTTATATTTTTATTTATTGATTTTTAGAATTTAATATAATATGTTTTTAATTATTAGATTTTATTCATTTTCTATATTTATATATAATATATACTATTTATTACTATTTATAATTAATATATATATATTAAATTTATTCATCTATATTAATAATTATTTCATTAATAAAATTTTTAATATTTTTGTAATTTATTCTTTTTTACTTTTTATTTGTTCAATATTTTTTAAATTTAATTCATTTTTAATATTTATTTATATTTATTTATTAACATTTAATGTTTTTAATATAGTTTTAATTTACATATAATTAATATATATATTCATTTTCATTTAAACAAATATTCATTTTTATTTTTTTAAAATTTATATAATTAATTGCTTATTCATTTTTTAATACCTTTTCAATCTATTCATCTTTTAATTAAATTTCACTATTTTTTAACATGCATTCATTAAATATTATTTATCAATTAAAAATGTTAAGTTTTTTTTACTTTTTTTATAATTTATATATTTAAAATATTTATTCAATTAATATTTTTTGTAATTTATTCATTTTTAATGTTTTTTATACATGTTTATTCATTAATATATTAAATATTTTTAATATAGAAATATATTTAGATATATATATATATATATATATCAATATATATAATATTTCCTTAAATACGATTTATATAATACAAAATATGTATATTTACATTAAATAAGTCATATATTTAGTGAAAATAGTTTATAATTAAAAAATAATATAGATTAAAAATATCAGCTAATTCTATCAAGTAATGGATGTTTAATTAAATGTTATTTGTCTTTTAAATTTAACATATATCAAACGTGTGTTTCATTAATTTCACACATACATATACATAATTAATGCATTCTTATATAGAATGCACACACACATAATATTTCTTTAATTTATTCAATTTTTAATATTTATTTTAGAATTATATTTATTAACATAATATATTCAATATATATTATGTTTCTAATCGGTGAATTTTATTCATTTTTTATATTTTTTATTCAATATATACTATTTATTACTTTTTAATATTTTTTCAAATTTATTCATTTTTAATATAATTTATTCATTAGTAAGCTTAATTGCTTTTTAATATCTTTGTAATTTATTCATTTTCAATTTCTCATTGTTTGATATTTTTTTAATTTTATCTATTTTTAATATTTATTTATACATGTTTATTCATTAACATTTAAGGTTTTTAATATGGTTGTAATTTATATAATTAATATGTATTTATTTTCATTTTAACATACATTCGTTTTTACTTTTTTTAATAATCTATTTAATTAATAACACTTTTTCATTTTTGTAATATTTTTTGTAATTTACTGATTTTTAATTATTAAATTTCATTCTTTTTTAATATCTATTCATTTAATATTATTTAGTATTATTTATTTTCTAATAATGTTCTCTATCATGTCTGACTTTATCTTCCTTATTTTACCTTTTTTTCTTTTAATAAATGGGATAGGGTTTTTGAGCCTTATTCAGGACCTCTTTAAAAAATCACTAATAATGTTGCCTATTTTTTACTTTTCTTTAGAATTTATTTAGTTTTAATATTTATTCTTTTAACATTTTTTTAATTTATTCTTTTTTAATATTTATTTATACATATTTATTCATTAACATTTAAGGTTTTCAGTATGGTTGTAATGTGCATATTTAATATGTATTCATTTTATTTTAATATATATTCTTTTTTAATTTTTTAATAATTTATATAATTAATAAAAAATCATTCATTTTTTATATTTTTTAAGTCTATTCATTTTTAGTTATTAAATTTCACTCATTTATAACATTCATGCATTTAATATTATCTACTCATTAATAATGTTAATTAATTTTTACCTTTTTTATTATTTATTTATTTTTAATATATATTCATTTAATATTTTTTAATTTATTTTATATAGTTTTTATCAGTGATTTCCAAAGAGTGCTGATAAATATAGGTTTTTTTAGCACTAAAATTAAAGCGCTGATAAAACTCGTCTTTATTAGTGCTTTTTGAAAAGTGCTAATAAAGATCAATTTTGTCTACGCTAAAAATCACGATAAATACCTATCTTTATCAGTGATAAAAAGTGTTGATAAATACCCATTTTTTACTAGTTCTAAGAGGTAGCACTGATAAATATTATTCTTTATTGGTGATTTCTATTCTATTACTGATAAATATTGGTCTTTATTAGCACTTTTTAAAAATCGCTAACAAAACCTTTACGATCTTTTAAATAGAACCCTAATAGAGGACCTGATTGCTCATGTTGTTTAAGCTCTCATGGAACTGAAACTTCACCACTGCTCTCCCTTAAACTCCTTTGATGATCGACACTTTCAAAACTCATCATGTCTGACTCGTTCAATATCTTCCATTATTTTGGCATTTTTAGTTCTTCTTTGGGTGTTTTTAATTTTTCCAACAGATTTGAATGGCATGTGCGAGTGATTTTACCTTGATCTCCCTAATCATCCACCCAATATCCCTCACCTCAATGCATTTTTGCTTCACCCTATCCCCCCCCCCATCATGTTTATTAATTTTTATTCTAAAATAAGGCTAAGTTTTGTTTGAATCCATTGTTGTACATGTTGTTGATATATCTAATTAGAATGTGCATAAACCTGTCATTATTTGATGTTTCTAGCTTATTTTTTAAAATTGTAAATACATTCTAGATTTAGAAATGGTTGTGTTGTTATCTATTAAATTTGTTTATTTCAAAATTTTCAGTTGATCTATTGAAGTTTCATGAAGAGTATATGTGTTTTTTTAAATCTGGTTGTGCTGAGTTTAAAATGAAAACTGATAATTGGTCATTTTTTATAAGAGTTTTGTGTGTTGAAATTTTTAATAAATGTATCCTTTTAAGTTAAACTAAACTTTGTTTCATATAAACTAGTTTTTGATTTTTTTTTTCTTCAGAAATTGAGTGGGTTTCTTAAATATGTCTTATAAAAAATAGTTTTAAATTATAATTTTTCCAATTTATATAGAGTGAACCTTTAAATAGGATGAATATTATTTTTTAAAATCATGTTGATTAATTTCATAATAAGTATATATGGTATTATTTTCTAATTTAAAACATTTTTAAAAAATACCCCATGGCTAAAAAATATTTGTAGATCTTATTTTTTACTAATTTATGGGAATGACATTTGTGAATATTTTATGATTATATTTTTTATAAATTTAGGTAAATTTATATATATTGATGTATATAGTTTATTTAAAAATCTATACCTTTAGTTTACATCACATGTTCTCCTGTATAAGTGTCTTTATCCTTGTGATATTTTCCTCAACATGCATCACCTCCCTCATGCATATCTAATATGGAACCACCATCACATGCTACTTCTCTATAGCCTAGTTCACCTTAGGATATAGAAGGAGTGTGTAAGTTCAGTTGATTGATACTTATAATATGTGACATTTGGATACTGACAAGTGTAAGTCACCCAAACTTTCCCACTCCTTACACACCCTAAGGTAATTTTGGATCAAGGGCTTGGATCTAAATTCAAATACGACAGATAATAAGATGAGTTCTAGGTATCCTTCCTTATCTCATGGATTAAAATCAAACAATGCTACCCATTTTCTTATAATTTATAGGAAAAATAACCTCAATACTTTTAATATTTACATTGTTGTGAAAATATATGATAGAAATTTTGTAACACATCCCACTAAACACGTGTTCAGTTAAAAAATTCCTTCTTGTAAGAGTGATAAAAAAGTGAGCATACACAATAGAAAGTTTTGGATCATTATTAAGTAGGTAAATTCACCTTTTTTCATTCATAGTTCCCCAATTTTGTAAATTTTCACTCATATTAGTTACTTCCCACTGCTGACCCCATTCAAAATATCCATATCTACTTCTATCTTTTTTAAACCTCACTTCTAGTTTCCACTCCGACAACTTTCTAGAGTTTATTTTCTATGTTGGTTCCACTAAGGTTGAGTTTTTTTAGGTGATCCTAGGTAGTTGGGATTATACTCCAATAATTAGTTTGATATAGGTATTTCTCTTGATCCCATTGGGACACTTCTTCAGCTTGTATTGAATTTTATTATTTCATCATCTAATAAAAGATTATCAGCTTTGGTTCCTAAGTACCCTATCACTGAAACACCACTTAACCCACTATGTACAAGCAATGAAATTAATAAACATCAACACCTCCCTTTTATTGGACTCCCACCTAGAAAATTTATAGAAAATATCCTAAAATTACCGCCTTTTTCCCACAAAACATTAAATCAAGAACCAATAACAACAACCACATGTTTACCATAGGTTATTTATTTTCATTCCACCCTAGTGAAAAATGAGAAATTTTTAGGAATCATCTCCAATAATATTGAAATGTTGGGTTCCCCTTATTATAAGTATTTATAACTTTATCCTTTGATTATGAATACCTTATGTGTCTTTATTTATTTATTTATTCTAAAAATGAATATTTTATGAACCTAATAGGATGGATATGAATAAAAAATGGATGGTCTCTAATTGTATGAAAATATAATATAAGGTTGGAGTTAAAGAGTTCATCAAATTTTAAATGGAGCATGCATACAACACTTATAAAACCCTTTATATGTGTTTATGTTGTTGTTATTCAAGAAAAATTAGTTTGGAATATTTGGAAGAACATTTAATTTGTCACATAATAGATCAGAGATATAAATATTAGACTAAACATGGGGAAAAACTAAATGTACACACTGATTGGGATGATATTATGATTTTAGAATCATTTGATATGAATACAAGTGTAAATGATGATGCAAATTGTATGAAAGAAATGAAAATGGAAATTGAAGATTGCCTTTTTGATTGCCCAAAGTTGTTTGATAATTTAAATAATTGTACTAAGAGACTATTATATTTTGGTTATGTTTCATATAAAACGTTTTCAGTTGTATTGAAGTTATATAATTTGAAAGTTAATAGAGGGTGGGGCATCACTAGCTTTATAGAACTACTCAGTCTTCTAAATGATATGATACTAGAAGAAAATTAGCTTCCTTTTCAAACATATAATGTTAAATGAATACTAAGTTCAATGGATATGATCTCTAAAAATATGCATGTTTGTCCAAATGATTGCATATTGTTTTACAAAGACTATGAATCATTCAGAAAATTCCCTGAGTGTGGGATGAATCGATATGCGAAAGATGAATCAATTCCTTAGAAAGTTGTATTGTAATTTACTATAATTTCATGGTTTATAATACTATATGGTTGTTAGGAAACTAATAGAAAAATGACATGGTACTCAGATACAAGAATTCAATATGGGAAACTATATCACCCAACAGACTCTCCTCAATGGAAGAAAATTGATTATGAGTATCTTGAATTTTTAAATAAGATGAGAAACCTTCATATTTAATTATCTATAGATGTAATAAATCCTTTTTTATACATAGTATTACTCATAGTACATGTCTAGTTATGTTGGTAGATTATAACTTTCCACCATGGTTGTGCATAAAGAAAAAATAAATTATGTTGTCTCTGCTTATATCTAGACCAAAACAACCTGGTAATGATATTGATGTCTATTAAGCTTCATTGATCAAACATTTAAAATTTATGTGGGATATAGGTGTTTTATTGTATGATGCTTATATAAATGAATAATTCACATTGAGAACCATGTTTTATAAGACGAAAAATGAATTTCCTACTTATGAAAATTTATCAGGCTATAGCATTAAAGGAATTTAGGGGTGTCCCATTTTTTGAAGAATGCACACTCTCAATTTGGTGGAAACATTACTTAAAGACTTTGTTTTTATGACATCATAAATTTTTACCTCAGTAATATAAATATCTATCTTGGAAAACAACATTTTATGGGAATATAGAACAAGGTACAAAACTATCTCCACTAATTGGTTATCAACTATTTAAGAAAGTAAAAGATATTTCCACTATTTTTAGTAAACCCTTTTCAAAAAACCTTATGAAATCATGTTGTAAAAGGAGAATAATTTTCTTTTTATTTTCATACTGGAATTAATTGTATGTTATACATTTTCTTAATATCATGAATATAGAAAAAAAATGTATTTTATAGTGTTATTGGTACGCTACTATATGTTCCTAACAAAACAAAAGATGGAATAAATGCTATATTGGAAATGATTGATATGGGTATAAGTGAATATTTTTCACAAGTGAGGGGTGAAAGGTGGAATTTTATTTCTCCAGCATCATACACTCTATCTAGATAAGAAAAATTGAAATTTTTAAATTTTATTAATGGTGTAAAAGTTACAAAGGGGTATTCATCAAATATCAATAATGGTGTGTTAATGACTAATTTGAAGTTATAGGGTCTAAAATCACATGATTGTCATGTTTTTATGCGAGATTTGATTTTCATTCTTTCTAAAAATGTATGAAATGCATTAACTAGACTTTTTTTCTTTTTTAAATCCATGTGTTGTAATTTATAGACCTGGTGAAGTTTCCAATCATGAATAATAAGATTTAAGTCATATTATGTGAATTAAAGGTGTTCTTACCACCATAATTATTTGATATAATGTCCCACCAAATAGTACACTTGGTTAGATGGGTTCAACTATGTGGTCTTGTCCATTGAAAATGGATGTACCTCATTAAATGATATATGAATATTTTAAAAGGGTTCATTGAGAGCCAAATCCATCCTAATAGTTTTATTATATAACAATATATTGTTGAAGAAGCTATTGAATTCTATTCTGATTACCTATCGTATGTTTATAGCATCAATCTCCTAAAGTCTCATCACAACAAACACCTTATGAGTGAAAGGATTTCCAAAAGAAATGTTGTTATAATTACCATCATAGAGTGAGACCAAGATCACCTTTATATTTTATATAATAGTTTGGAGTTTTATCCATATGTTGAAGCCCCCAAAGAAATTATTAGGCATTTGAATCCATCAGGGTATAAAGGATGGATATTAAATATACATAATCAATAGTTTATAGGATGGTTCTGAGATTATATTTATAAAGAGTTGTCTTAAAATATGAATTCAATTGTCGAATGACTTCAATAGATCCCAGGGGACTAAATGTAAATGTTCTATATTACAATGATTTTTTAATTAATGGTTATATTTTTTATATAAAGGAACAATATGAACATAGAATTATGCAAAACAGTAGATTTATTCTTGTGGTGGAAGTGATGCACGTATTCATTTTCAAGGATAGAAATACAATTTATGTGAATATATCATATTTTGGCATCATCAAATAGATGCATGAGTTGGATTACACAACATTTCAGGTACTGATTTTCCATTAAAAATGTGTTGTTAATTGGAATGCAATGAAAGTCGATGAATTAGGCTTTGTGAAGGTGAATTTCAGTGTGGAGGGTATGAGGAAGAACCATTTATAATGGAACCACATGCAGTGTAGTTGTTTTATTTCTTACATCCAGCAAATAAGAATTGGTCAATTTTCTTATTGGAGACTAAAACAACTGCAGGGTCAGATGAAAATTCAATTGAGAATGGCCCTTTAATTATAATATCATAACCATTTCACAACATCCCCAATGTAGACAATTACATGTATGTTAAATGGGGTCATAAAGAGGGGATTTGGATACTCTATAGAGGATCCAAATCCCTTTAACCTGTAAAGAAAAAAATAGAGAGTTCAATGAGTAGGTTAAATTTTTTTTAATATATGATGTTTTTTCTCAAAATATTATGTTTTCTATACTATATTTATGTAATCTAAATTAAATTTTTTACTTCTCATATAGATAATGACTTATGAACATGATGATGTTACTAATCCTAAGAAAGAACAAACAATTGATGCTAAAACTATGGAATTATTAGGGGATCAACAACATGTTGATGAGAAAAACAAGAACAATGTAGCATAATTTTGTTAAATAAAATTATCAAGGAAAAAAGAAAGGGTATAAAATTTGAGGTTGGCTGGAATCAATGGGGTCAAGCTGTTGACCCCAACCAATGTTCATTAGTTATGTTGGGCTCATAATGAGAATGCATGTGCCAATGGATATAGATCTGTGGCACCATGTCTTCCCTATATTTAAGGAAACCCTTTGGGAAGATATTAAGGTAATGTTATGATATACTTTCTCTATTTTACCAAAAAATTATATAATAAAACATTGATTTAATCTTCATTATACCTTACAAAATTCACTTATTTTAGATGATTTTTGTAATAAATATGTCTTAATGATTGTTTTAAAAGCTCATAGAGGATTCTGGACACTTCTTAGAAAGCATCATCTCAGGGATGCTGAGGGGAAAGTAAAGTATTGCCTACCAGTTTCATATGCACACATTATAAAACATGATACATGGAAATATTTCATTAGTCATTGTGATGAGAAATCAATTCAAGAGAAATGTAGTCAATAATATTTTATTTGAAACTATTTATTTTATCCACTTTGATTCAAAAAAATTAATTTATAAAACATCAAAGAAGTGTTGAAAATAAAAAATGTGCACCAAAACCAATGTACCCCTAGAAAAAGCAAGGATGGGGTACACTTAACTTGAAAATAAAATGGCATGTGTTTTAAATCTATAATAAAATTTTTATGTGATATGAAACAACATATGTTTCTTTGTTTATATGTCGATTGATGAATAAAAATTTGAATCTACTTCTATCCCATGTTATATACTATGGAAGGAGGCTCGCATAAATAAAGAAGGTAAACTAGTTGATGAAAACAAACATGCAATATGGGATCTATGTTTAAGTGTGACATAATAGTAGTTTGTTGTGCTCATTATTCTTTATAAAATTATTATAAAAAAATATATATTTATGTGTATATGTTTTTATACGGTTTAGACATAAGAATTATCATCAATTTTACCTAAATAAAAAATTACTTTCAATAGATTTTAAGCAGATATAACAATATGGATGTGTTAGAGGTGTAGGTTTTAGAGTGTCACCTCAAACATATTTTGAGAAGACAAATCCTCTCAAATATAAATATGAGATGATGAAAGGATATAAATAAAAAATAGATTCTTTGAAAGATATTATTGTCTAATCTAGTTTGGCAGACCAATTTATAAAAAAGGATCAAAGTGAATCGATAGTGGAATAAAGATCAATACATGAAGAGCTAAATAACCACACTAGATTTGAGACTGTCCATTCTCCTTAGAAACTTACCTTACCTGATGTAATCAATTTTTTTATTACTCTTTCTCCTAAATGTAAATAAAATAACTTTTGATAAATTTATATTATTAAAATTATATAGGGTGAAGTTGTATGTGATTTGTATTTATCAAAACTTGTGTATCACCTTGTTGTGAGGGGTATGGTGTATAAAGTCCTGGGATACATTCTACATAACAAACAACTCCCAAAAAATTACATGATAGTGGGGATTGAAGTACCTCATGAGATGAGTGTTGAGTTTTATGTTCCTCTTGATGATCTAGATGTTAATATGGTCAAAAATGTTATTGGAACTTTCATATAATGGTCATTTAATCTTATAAAGATACACGAGGAATATCCTTAATAATTTTTTCAATGGATAAACCATTAACAGTTGATGAAAAAAGTTCTAAAATGAGGTATGGTATTACAGATGGATAAAAAAATTGGGAAATGAATGTTCGGATCAAGACAATCCAGTGAATCAACCAAAAAATCAAAAGGACCTTCTAGGAGTACCTTCTCCCCTTCAGTTTCATTGTCTCATTTATTAACATTACAAGTTCATACTGATAAAACATTCAAATAGGAAAATATTTTCTATATTCCTTATGAAGAAGAAATATTTAGAGATTTCATTACAGGAATGGTTGGTTGAGATAGTATAAATGAGATTATCAAGTTTGAATGGCTGGGAGGATCAGTTGTGAATACATACATGAGGTACATTTTCATAATCTGACTGTCTAAAAAATGATCTACTATGTTCATTGCAGTTAATAACTATTCATATTTTCTATACGTGTATATATTACTACAATATAAAGGGAAAAACCTCCAAATAATTATTTAGAATCATAAATCCCTATATCATTTCTATGCATGAACTTTATTTATAATTGAAAGAAATTGAAAAGAAAAAAAGATGAACTAATCAAGTCACTTGAGAAGAAAATAGTTGACGATAAACTCTTATTGATGCTTACAGTACAGGGGTAAAACTCTACAGTCTAATCATATAAAATATATTTTTATTTTTTCCATTACTTGTTTGTTTTTTAGGAAGCACTAGATGCTCATCATAATCAATTTGGTTACCCCAAATGCTTATTTTTTGGATCCAATGCATGGATTTCCATCAAACTGACCGCACATGATGACTATTGTGAATTTTTAATGCACTGCAATCAATATTTTATAGATAAAATTCAAATTATATGTTTCATTTTTTGTTTTAATAATAATTTTGTCATGATATGGTGATCTATAAATGTAGTCTAAATTATGGTATGATGTTGGTGATTGAACATAAGAAGCCTGCAGATTTCTTTAAATGGAAACAGATTATGGTATATATAGTAAGATTTAACTATAAAAACATATTTCAAAACAACTTAATTGTTTTGGTCAATGTTCCAGTAGTTTCTGAAGCAAAATAATGAAAATGATTTTGGATATTACATTTGAAATTTTATGAAAGATATCATATTACATCAAAAGACTAGCATCCCTGAACATTTAATTTCCAAAGGTAATTGCAATTTCATTAAAAAAATAATCATTTTTTTGTCTATATTTTCTCAGTACTTCTAAGATTTACAACAATATACGTACTCAAAATAAGAAGTAAATTTTTTTAGATAATAGTGGGTAGAGTACAAGGTGTCATAATGTTTTCCAACATCAAATTTAGGTGATTACCTATTATGTTTGTGATCTAGTTCCGACTATGATCTTAGTGATATATTTGGGATGTGAATCATTAGTATCATAATTCTTATATATTATTTTTGATTTGTTTCTCAAGGATAAGTATAATGAAGGGTTACACTCTATGGATTTTTGTAGAGCTAGTAACATGTCCAAAGCTGCTCATGATCATGAGAGATTGGACTTTGAGGCTACAAATGAGATAAGGGTGATAGTTAAATGACTCAAGAATGTATACAATCATCTTTAAATGGTGACTTCCTATTACTTATTTTGTTAATATTCACATATATAATGTTTTAAGATGAATAAAAAATATTGTAACGGTTGAAGGCTTGTTGTTTTAAAAAAATATGTGATCTTGAATTGGATCACATCCGTGGTGAGAGTTTCTTATCACCAAGGATGTGATCCAATTCAAGAGAACCTATTTTTGAGAACAATAAAAAATGGTGTGATGTGTAGGAATCAGCTTCACCTCAATTTGATACATGGTGTGCTCAGTATGACTTCAAATATATGTTTTTAGTTTATAATTGACGTTTTAGTTCAAAACACACATAACATACTCAAAACCAAGAAAATGAGATCAGATTGTTTTCAAATTTTAGAAAAATGATCCATAATTCATTTGTGACATGTAGGAATTGGTCAAACATCAATCTGATACATGATGTGGCTGATATGACTCAAAGTGCATGTTTTTAATATAAAAGTGTCATTTTAGTTTAAAACACATTTCATTAGAAAAAATGAGCAAATGATCTCATATTATTTTCAAACTTTATGAAAATGTTCTATAATTCATTTTTTATATGTTGTAATTGACTACATGTCAATTTAATACATGATGTGGCTGGTATGACTCAAAATACATGTTTTCAATATAAAAGTTTCATTTTAGTTTAAAACATGCATCGTATAACCAAAACCAAGAAAATGAGCTCATGTTGTCTTCAAAATTTAGGATAACAATCCATAATTCATTTTTGATGTATAGGAATTGACCAAAAATCAATTTGACAGATGATGTGGTAGGTATGACTCAAAGTGTGTGTTTTCAATATAGAAGTGTCATTTTAGTTTAAAACATGTGTCACATATCCAAAATTGATAAAACGACCTCATATTGTTTTCAAACTTTAGGAAAATGATCTATAAGTCAATTGTGATGTGTAGAAATCAACTGAACCTCAATATGATACATGGAGTTCCTGATATGACATGAAGTGTATGTTTTTAGTTTAAAATTGACACTTTATTTCAAAACACATTTGACATACTCAAAACTAGGCAAATGCATTCAAATTATTTTGATACTTTAAGATAATGATACATAATTCATTTTTGACATGTAGGAATTGACTACACCTCAATATGATACATAGTGTGCCTAGTAGGACTTGAATTATATGTTTTTAGTTTAAAATTGACAATTTAGTTCAAAACACACATCACATACTCAAAACTGAAAAAACGAGATCGAATTATTTTCAAACTTTAGTAAAATGAACCATAATTCATTTGTGATGTGTAGTAATCTACCTCACATTAATCTGATCCATGATGTGACCAGTATGAATTCAAGTGCGTGTTTTTCATATAAAAGTTTCATTTTAGTTTAAAACATGTGTCATTATCCAAAAATGAGAAAACAAGCTCAGATTGTTTTCAAACTTTAGGAAAATGCTCCATAATTCATTTTTGATGTGTAGGAATTGACTGTATGTCAATATGACACAAGATGTGGTCAGTGTAACTTGAATGCATGTTTTCAATATAAAAGTTTCATTTTAGTTTAAAATGTGCATCACATATCCAAAACTAAGAAAACAGGAGCAGATTGTCTTAAAACTTTAATAGAACGATCCATAATTCATTTATGATGTGTAGGAATTGATTGTAGATTAATCCGGAAGACTATGTGGTAGGTATGACTCGGAGTGCATGTTTTCAATATAGAAGTTTCGTTTTAGTTTAAAATGTGCATCACATAACCAAAACTGAGAAAAAGAGATCATATTGTTTTAAAACTTTAGTACAACGATTCATAAGTCATTTGTGACATGTGAGAATCAACCACACCTCAATCGGATATACGGTGTACCCAGTATGACTTGAAATGTATGTTTTTAGTTTAAAATTCACATTTGAGTTCAAAACACACATGACATACACAAAACTCAGCAAACGTATTCAAATTGTTTTGATAGTTTAGTACAATGGTTTATAATTAATTTTTGATGTGTATGAGTCAACCACACATCAAGCTAATAAACAGTGTTCCCGATACGGCTTGAAGTATATGTTTTTATTTTAAAATTGACACTTTAGTTCAAAACACGTGTCAAATACTCAAAACCGAGAAAACGAGCTCAGATTATTTTGAAACTTTAAGACAATAATCCATAATTCATTTGTGACGTATATGAATTGACCGCACGTCAATCTGACACACAATGTGACCGGTATGACTCTAAGTGTGTGTTTTTAATATAAAAGTATCATTTTAGTTTAAAACACACATCACTAGCCAAAAATGAGAAAAAGAGCTCAAATTATTTTCAAATATTTGGAAAATGATCCATAATTCATTTTTGATGTGTACGAATTGACCACATGTCAATCTGACACATGATGTGGCTGATATTACTCGAAGTGTGTGTTTTCAATATAAAAGTTTCATTTTAGTTTAAAACGTGCATCATATAGTCAAAACTGAGCAAACAAGCTTGGATTGTCTTCAAATTTTAGGGAAATGGTCCATAATTAATTTTTGACATGTAGAAATTGATCGCACGTCAATCCAACAGATGATGTGGAAGGTATGACTTGAAGTGCGTGTTATCAATATAAAAGTGTAGTTTTAGTATAAAACGCTCGTTACATAACCAAAACTGAGCAAACGAGTTCATATTATTTTCAAAATTTATGACAATGATCCATAAGTCATTTGTGATGTGTGGGAATCAACCATACCTCGATATGATACATGGTTTTCCCAATATGACTTGAAGTGTATGTTTTTAGGTTAAAATTGACATTTTAGTTCAAAACGCACATGACATACTCAAAACTGAGCAAACTCATCCAAATTGATTTGATACTTTAGAACAATGATTCATAATTCATTTGTGATATGTAATAATTGATCATAGCTCAATCTGATACACAGTGTGTCTGGTATGACTTGAAGTATATGTTTTTAGTTTAAAATTGACACTTTAATTAAAAACACACATCGCATACTCAGAACTAATAAAATGAGCTCAGATTGTTTTCAAACTTTAGGAAAATGATCCATAATTTATTTGTGATGTGTAAAAATCAACCATGCATCAACCCGACACACGATGTGCCCAGTATATCTCAAAGTGTGTGTTTTTAATATAAAATTGTGATTTTAGTTTAAAACACGTATCACTAGTCAAAAATGATCAAAAGAGATTGTATTGTTTTCAAACATCAGGAAAACACTCCATAATTCATTTTTTATGTGTAAGAATTGACCGCACGTCAATCTGACACACGGTGCACTACTACAAAAACGGGCAAGGGAAGCGCTACCCCTTTATCAGTGCTTCTTTTAGTAGTGCTGATAAAGGAGGGATTTATTAGTGCTTTTTCCTATCGTTGATAAATTTTATGTTTAAAAAAATCATGAAAAATAAAATATTGTTATATAAGTATATTTATATTGATATAAATATAATATATATTTTTTAAATATGTTTTCGATAAGTATAAATAGACTATTACATTTAATATATAAGAAATCTAGTGAAAATGGATTTAAAATATTTTAAAAATATTATTAATTAATAATTTTCTAATTATTATTGATTAAAATCATTTAATAACAATTTTAAGACACAAAAAAATCAAAAAAAATTAATAAAAGATCTAAAATAAGTTGAAAATGTAACTCAAACTTCAAACGGCCATAACTTTTGATCCGGGTGTCCATTTGAGCTCTACAGCATATCAAATCGAATACTGCGATGAGATATACATGCTAGTGATTAAAGAAAAGCTTCTATCACATTTTTAGAGGCCCAAAAAGGTCCATAAGGGCTCAAAAACTGAGTTTTTAGTCATAATACCACGATTTGTTAACATTCAAATGCGTATAACTTCTGATCTGAATGTTCGTTAGGCCTGTAACACATATAATATTGAATATTGTTTCATTTTATTCGATTTGACTGGTTGTGGAGTTGAAACGGGCTTCTGTATTAAAAGTTATGGTCATTTTAACATTCTATGGCTTTTCAAATACACATATATATGTATTTATTCGTAAATATATATGTGTCTGTGTGTGTGTGTGTCTCTGTGTTGTATATATGTATGTATATATTTATTTATTTATTTATAAACAAACATAAAAAACATATTTCATAAATTTATTTAAAACTAATCTTATAAATATATATTAATATAAAAATAAATATACGGATAAAAAATTATAACTAAAAATATATATTAATATGCGAATGAATATATATATACTAATATATGAATAAATATATTTATATTAATATGAATCTATATTAATATACGAATAAATATAACTATATATAGATACATATAAATAGATATATCATTAAATAGAGAAAAAATGAAATGGTGTAGTGGTAAAGGTGCAGCTGCGAAGGGGGGAGGTCGTAGGTTCGAGTTCGGGTGGAAGCAAAGGGGTGCGCGCGTGTGGGGATGCGTGGGAAGGGCAGTGTGCGGGAGAGTGTAAGGGGGGGTTCCACCTAGAACTTTATAAAATCGCTGATAAATACCCCTTTTATCAGCGCTTTTTAGAGCGCTGATAAAAGGGACCCCTCTTTATCCTCGCCTCGATTAACAGTGCTGTTAATCGACTTTTCTAGCGTTGATAAAAGCCATATTTGTAGTAGTGATGTGACCGGTATGACTCAAAATACTTATTTTGAATATAAAAGTTTCATTTTAGTTTAAAATGCATGTCACATAGCCAAAACCGAGTAAACAATCTCATATTGTTTTCAAACTTTAAGACATCAATTCACAATTCATTTGTGACATGTAGGTTTTGACCGCACGTTAATATGACACACGATTAATTGATAATATGATTAATATATACAATAATTTACAATATAATTTATCCTATATGGATTACATAACATTAAAATTATAATTTTTTTATTTTTTATTTTCTTTTACTAAAATAAATATTGGTTTTATTGGAAGGGAAAACTTTTGTACAGGGGTTGATTATTGGAAAAGTTTAGTTTGATTGTATATGGGTTTCAAATTTTTTTATTAATTGTAAATATGGAATCAATGTAAATATTTTGTATGTAGATTTTTAATTGAAATGATGGTGCAATGTGATATTTGTATTCCAATCCGGTTTTTTGTATATTACTATTCCTATTTATGTATTCTAATTGTGGTTTGTTTTTATAGGGCTCCTGCATGATTGCTGCAGAGCTGCAGTTTTGTAGTAGCTGATATGACCTTTATCAGCGCTAAAGAAAGTAGTGATAAAGACCACCTTTATTAGTGCGAGTGAAATAGATGATAAAGACATCATTTATCAATGCTTAAAAAACCCACTAATAAAATATATTTTTATTAGTGCTAAAAAGAAAACACTGATAAAGATCCCCTTTATCGACTCTAAAAA
The DNA here is from genome assembly GCA_963277665.1 of Viscum album. Lineage (NCBI taxonomy): Eukaryota > Viridiplantae > Streptophyta > Magnoliopsida > Santalales > Viscaceae > Viscum > Viscum album. Next base: position 1,115,548,546 of record OY728141.1, read on the forward strand.
AACACTGATAAATACACCCTTTATCGGTGATTTTTTTAGCACTGATAATAGAGGTCTTTATCTACATTTTTTCTAACATTAATAAAGATCGGGCGCTTTTAATAGCACTTCGGTAGTCGGTGATTTTTTTCACTAACAAGTCCCTTTTTAGCGTCATTAAAGGCCTTATCTGCGGTAGTGCCATAACTGGAGCTATTTTATTACATAATCATGGAGTAAAGGTCCCACTAAATGTGGCCCAAAAACCTGTGAAGGAGATTCCTAAAGGCCTAGATGACCATCCAAACATCACATTGTGTCACTGCTCCTTACACTGTGTCACCCCCCGCCACCATCATCACGTTGTGTTGCTCCGACGCGTCATGTTGCTCAGATTTAATGACGATTTTAACCGCCACTAAAAAATAATCACATATGTTCTGCGTTATTTATGTTGCAAAAACACCAGAAGTCACAAAGACAGAAATGGTTTGCAGATGAAGAAAATACATAATAAAGAATCACACAGGACAAAGATTTACATGGTTCGAAAAATGATCCATATGTCCACGAAGAGGCATAAACATCACTATAGTTAGTAGCACAAAATTACAGAGAGTTTCAAAGTTCTCAATCACATATAAAACTCTAGTCCGAAATGGGTTAATAAGGAGGATGAAACACCATTCCACCAACCGCATAGAAGGTCCTTTGTGCTATAGTAAATGGTGGCTGGAAGTCTGCATCACTACATAGCCTTGACCACCCAAGTCTAAGCTACTACAGTGGTCAGCGGTTGGAAGTCCACAGAGTTACAGTGCCCTATCGGTGTCGCCGATTAGCTCTGCTACAGTTGGTCAGAGCTACTATAGTGCCTCCAAAATTATGGTTGAGGTGTGATTGAGTCGTGGTTGAAAAGATATATACTTAAAAATATATGTATTAAAGACACGAAAAAATGATAGAAGTGATGTGTAGTCTTGTATAATTGTTTTATTTATTTTTCATTAAAAAGGAATAAATTATGACAATTTAATAAACAATTGAAATTTGAAGACAGTTTGAATTTTGTTTTTTTGGAAGGGTGGTTGATTTTGTAGGAATATGAAATGTTATTTTAAAAATTATCATAAATGCATGGTTTTTTTTCTAAATTATGATATATTTTTATTATCATGCAATCATTTCAATGACTTTAAACTAATTTCATTTTCATTATAAACCAAACATTTTTATTTTTTATTTCTTCATATTATTATCTTTTATTTTTCATTAATTAATTTTATTTGTTATAAAAAATATGTATAAATTCTTAATTAAATTATTCTAGAGTCCCATATTGAAAAATGAAACAAAATTTACCTTTATCAATTGAAAGTAAGTAAGAATTTAATATTACAAAATTACAAAATTTTCAAAAAACAGTCTCCCTAAAAGTGGGAGTTGGAAAATATTTTATCACATTTCCAACCTAATGGCCGTCCGGATCACCAGTTTTTTTTTTGTCATTGAAATGAGCAGTATGATATGATTATGATAAAATTAATGTTATTAAACTGAAATCAATATATCTTCTAAAGTTGGATTTTTTCTGCTAATGTGTCACTCATATACCGCTCCACGTCATCCTTGTCATCCATTTTTGTGTTTCGTCCCTTCATACCACTCCCCAACTCGGGTATGACCTCCTCTGCAATTAGGGTTACAACCGATTTCCTCATCTCCCTCCCCAAAACCCATCTACAGTCACACCTCCGGCTTTTTCTCTACCACCGCATCCAGCTGCTCTGACTCTGAATCCACCACCTTCGGATCCTCTGCCAATGACTGCTCTTCATCTGGCTTCTCTGCCTCCATCTGTTATGCCTCCGCTGCTCCCATCTACTTCTCCGACTGCTCCGCCGCCGCCTGCTCCCCATCTGGTTACTCCTTATCTCACCTTCTCCATCTGGCTTCTCTACCTCCATCTGTTATGCCTCCGCCGCTCCCATCTACTCCTCCAACTACTCTGCCGCCACTTTCTCCCCATCCGGTTACTCCTTATCTCACCTCCTCCTGCTCGTGATTTTCCACGAATCTTATTAGGGTTCCCGGTCTATTTCCCCGAATCCCCTCTCCAGTGAAGCCACTGCCTCCGCCTCCGCAACCGCCTCTGATATCTCCCTGAAATCTCCTTCCACTGGGGTATCAGCATCATCCTTGACATCCTCTCGGCTCCCTCCCCAACTACCCTTTCCATACACGCCTCCACCTCCGCCAGCACCTCTGATCCCTAACATCTCCTTCCACCGGGTTATCAGCATCTTCCTCGACACCTCCTCCAAACCTCGTTACCATTCTAACGCCATCCTCGGCGTCAGGTTACCCGAATACTAAGCTTCTCGGCTCACAGCCTCAGACTCTGGATCGCAACCCATCTTCCATTACGCATCTTTTTCGAACTTCAACTATGCAGTTATTTATTATTGGGTCACCGCCTTCGACTATGCATCACAACCCCTATTCCATCTCGCATCTGCTTTGCAGTTCATTTCTGTGATTATTTCTTCTCGGCTGGGTTCCTCCGACTATGTATCACATCTCATATTCCCTCTCGCATCAACTTGGCAGTTCAGGTATGAGATTAATTATGTATTCCAAAACCTAAATCCTTTATGTATATTACGTATTCTCGGCTGGGTTCCTTTTTGTATATCCTTTCTTCTACATTTCTCATATCATTTCTCATTTTTTTGTCTGATTCATGGGAGTCTATACAGATTTACCTTTGCAGGTTAACATAAGGTAACTAAAGTTTCATACTAATTCATCATATTTTAATACTACAAGTATAATTTCTCTTAAGAATTTGCCTTCTGTTCTTCATAATAATGTTTCGTTATTTACATTGTTTGTAATATGATCACATTACAACCTTCAAGTTAACACATTTAATCTGATTGTCCATTTTGTTTAGGGAAGAAATGTTTGATATACAGCGGCTGATGCATGGGAGTCTATACAGATCTATAACTTATGCAGGTTCTAGTTCTAGGAAAACCAAAAGTGTTATATCACTACAGGTGTTCTTTCATTTTCCCATTTGTTGTGTTTATTATGTTTTCTTAGGACTTATACAGGTTGATGTTCTGGTTTGGGGAATGGTTCCTTCTTTTGAGAACTAAGGTTAATCAATTTTCTCCTTTTTGACTCTCCCATGGTAAGTATATGGAGTAATCAGTACTGCATGGCTACCACTATAGTTGACATCATTCAATTCATTTTCTATTTCAACCATTTTTCCAGTTATTATTATATAAAATTTAATTACTTATAACATATTGAATATATATATATATATATTATGTTTCATCTATATATAGTTCATTCAATATAAAAAACATGTTCCAAACAAACTTTTAATGGATACAGTCACATATACATATAGTATACTTGGATAATACAATTCAGATTCCAGAATCAAATATATTGATACAAGTGTTCTTTCATTTTACCATTTTTTGTGTTTATTCTTCTCTCTTAATACTGATTCAGGTTCAAGTTCTGGTTCAATGCATGGTTCCTTATTTTGAGAACAATGGTTAAGCAATTTTCTCCTTTTTGAATCCCCCATGTTAAGTATAGGGAATAACCAGTATTGCATTTTTACTACTATAGTTGATATCGTTGAATTCAAATTCCAGAATCAAATTTATCGATACATGGTTTGTTTAGTTCCTTATATTTCTTTTGACATTGTTATATTACTGTTTTATTTTAGACAACATCCGCTTTCAATGCGCTATTTACAACCTATATTAAAAAATTGAGTGTATAATAATGCCCTTTCCTTACTTTTGTTTAGGGAAGAGATGTTTGATATAGAGTGGCTGAATCATTGGAGTCTATACAGGTCTATGATTTTTTTAGTTTCTGGTTCTAGGCCAACAAAAAGTGTTAAAATCCTCACATGAGTTCTTTCATTTTTCCATTTTTTGTGTTTATTATGTTCACTTTGGACTTATGCAAGTTCAGGTTCTTCAATTTCACTATGGTTACCCAACCATTCCTCCACATTTGGTTTTCTCTTCTACAAACAAATTACAGTCAGTTTATTTATCCTCTTAATTTTTCAGTATTTCTCTTTGGCTAAGAATTTTTCATGTCACTGTTTTTCTCATTCACTAATTACAACTTATATTTAAATGTCATGGATTATTGGTGACAATCAAATTCAAAACACTGAGTACATCAGAATGGTTACAGGAATGGTGTTATTTTTTACAAAATGGTATATTTGTTTACAAAAAAAACAGTGATTTTTTTATTGTACATCAATCATTTCATATCCAAATCTTATTAGTTATTGTACAACCCAAGAACTCTTGGGATTTCTCTTGGGGAAGTCATGCCTGGATGCGGTATCTGAGCTATATGGATTTTCAACTATCCAGACTATGTCATCTTCTCCAGGTATTTCCTCTACATCAAATAATTGAGCAAGATCCTCCACATTTGATCTTTGCCTCGGTTTTTTATGTGGTCAAGTCATCTGATTTTCCTGAAATTTTTACTGATGTTAACCTGATGCTAAATATTCATTTTGGTGGTTTGTTATCTGTCATTTTTTTTATCAGTTTGTTATGCTACATATAGATTTTCATTTTGTGTTCTGTTGAATGTTAGCTGTGTGGTTTATTTAATGTTAGAACCCATTTTTTGAGATTCTGGTTTCTAGATGCTAAATCACTTTCAGGAGATTCCCAGTGGCTGGAAGCTTGCAAGGGTGAAAAGAAATCTGGTCTCCCCTCCACTTACGTGACACCACCAAATCCTGCTTACATGGGAAATGCATCCTTATTACCTTGGACTGAACATTACAAATTTTCTTACAGGTTGAAGAATAAAATATTTGAGATTATTTATATATGTGTGTATCCCTATTAGTTATAAATTGATATTTATGGATTTATTATTGAATTGTATCCTTATTGCGAAAAGTGGTGTTTTTACAGATATATTACACATATTTCAAGGTTTCTTATTAAAGTGCTCCATTTTTTGTCACACATAGTATGTTTTCATAAACATTATTGTATGTGCAGGTAAATATATTGGATGAATGTGTACGTCCTCAACTCATGGCTTATTACATGTTCTTTGACCACTATAACTCTTAACAACTAAAAAACCAGGTACACCAGCATATTTGTTTTCTAGAAATGTTTTCTTATGGGTCATCAAGCATTTAACATCCAAAAATTAATAGTTACTTTTACTTTTACTAAATCTGAATTGTCATGTTTTAGAGCAGTAAATATTTTTACACAACGTAGAGTCTACTATTTTCTTTGATTAATGAATCATGTAATTTAATTCAGAAACGGATAACTTTTTAGAGCAGTGGAACAAGTTTGTGCATGTGAATCATGCATTTTTTTAGTATTGGATCATATTATTTATTCGTGCAGTGCATCATGTGCTTTATTATATCAATGAATCATTTTAAGAGCAACAAATGAGGACATTTAGAGCAGTTTCTATGTTAAGTAACCAATAGATAATTCTATTTGTAAAAAATATTTAATTCTCAAGATGCAGTGAATAACCAAACCATCCATGAATAGTCTTTTTAGTCACATTAATATCTTCACTGTATGTATTTTATTCCCATACTGTAGCAATAAAAAAATATTAAGCCTCACAAAATTTATTTAATCTATTTTCATAACAACATAATGCAGGCCATTACCTTGGGCTGAACATTACAAAATTTCTTACAGGTTGAAGCATAAAATATTCGAGATTATTTATTGATAGAGCGCTGTCGTGGTCTCCCTCAAATTATTAGTGTGATTTGGGGTACTTAGGTGCAGTAGAGTGGCTGACCAAGGTCGTCTCTCAAAGGAGTAAGTGAATTTAACAACTTATTATAGGTATTCTAAAAAGAAATAAAATAGAATAGAGTAAAAACACTACTTTAAAGGATTGGGGTTTGTTGTAGTTTATGAATCTAGAAGAAGTTTTCTGGAAGAAGATTGTATAATTTTTTTTTTTAGTTTTGAAATGAATTTCAATTTAAATGACACAACAAGAAGATGTTTTTTTTAGAAAACTATTTAAAAAGCGTAATCGATCTAACTCTACCTCTTCACTTTATTATTAATCATTATCATTTAAATTAACATTCACTTATTTATGATCCCTTAATTTGTTAAATCCCGAACCCTATGAGAATTAACTTTACCACAAAGATGATGTGAATTTAAACCTAGGCTAACTTCGGAACATGCAATCGCAGCACCCTGCTTTGATTGATGTTCTAAGATTAGCTTATGTTCAGTGTTAAATTAAGGCACATATCCATTCTGGAAATGAGGATGAATTGTGTTTAGGGATTATATTTGAACTCTACAAATTTATCCCGTGTGGTCTTGTATTACCGATTAAGATCGCGCTCTCACAATTTACACAAAATCCCGACCTCGCGTGTTTTTGTGTTAATTGTTCAATTGCTTGCTTAGTTTCTTACAATTTAAAAACACAATTCATGAATCATATTAAGTGAATTACAGTAGCTCAATTATTCAAAATAATTAAATGAAGAGGTTAGAAGATAGATCGATTACTAAAAGACTACTCTTCCATGGGTGGCGTAATCATCGTAGAAGCGTTTTGCATGTGCAAAGGTTTATAATGCGTATAACCCAATAACGCTTCTACTCAAGAATTCCAGCCCAAATAGGAAGATTAAGAGAAGAATAAATTTAAACAAAACAGAAGAAAAGAGAAGAAATAAAAGAAGAACAATGAAGTTTATTACACAAATGAAAACATTACAAAATGAAGAAGAGAAGGAGGCTTCGATGAGGGGATCCGTGCTTCAAGAGCTACCCCTCTTACAATGGTTGGATAATTTGGGTGAAACAAATTATCCTCTTCCTCCAATCTCCCAATTCACGTCCCCAACCCCTCAAAATGAGAAAAACTCCAATTTATAGAGGGGAGGGGAGGAGAGGTTACAAGTGGTTTCAAGTGTGAATGTGGAAATTCGGCCAAATATTTTATTCCAACTTACACCGCCTATTTGACCACCAAAACGCATGAATTGACTGGCCTTCCAGAAGGATAAAATGTGATTATATGGGTCCTCTATCGCCTCTCCAACTTTGGGCTCAATACAGGCCCATATGAAGGAGTTATGGCCGAAATACAGAAGCTTCTCCATTCTGGCGAGTCCAGCCCAACTTTGACTTCATGACCCATTTTCAACACTCTAATACACTCTTTAGATTTAGTGTCCTGAATAAAAGTTGTAGATAATTATGTTAGGAACACTTTTACAAAGTTTAAAATTCAAATAATAAATATAAAAATATTTATCTTCGAAATACTACAGTGAACTATAAAGGGTAAAACTGGAATTTTCATCAAATATTCAAATGAATGATCTAATCCCAAATATTTTGTAAATAAACATATTTAACACAATTTGAGGAAATTATATCATTTATTATCAATAAAATATTCAATAAAATAGTGTTTTATCAACTCCCCCACACTTACCCTTTTGCACTCCTGGGCAAAATCTCATATCAAGTAAACATCAATATCAAATCAAAACCAATTTTAAAACACATATCCTTAAGATCAAACAATTTCCCACCAAGAATCAAAAGATATCATGCCTCATTAAAAACTTTATTTCAAGGTCTCCATTTATATCATTCAATATATTTCCACTTCATTTATCCTCTCATGCACAAAACACTTACCTCGCTTGAATTTTCTCTCATCACTCAAATATCAATTTTTTTGCAATGTCTTTCTCATCCAAACTCATACAAGGGTCACCATAGGCTTGATAGATTCCTACATCACTACCCGATGTGAGTCAAGGACATATGTTTATCATGAGGACTTTTTAGGGTTGTTCTGTGGCTTTTGGTTGGTAGGATTAAGATGTGAAAAACTCTGAGGCTGAATGAGGAGGGCTTGACTCTTTTAAAGCAAAATTGCATTAATCTAATTTTCACTTAAATATGGTCTTCTCTTCAATACCCATAGTATCAATTCAGCTCCATCATCATGAAAAGTCATGAAAGGTTTACACCATTAATCATTTCAGCATAAAAAATGTCAATCTTCTCAAACATGATTTTCTTGAAAGCTCCAGATGGGCACAGCTTTCCACCTTAATTAGAAGCTCCAGAAAAGGCACAACTTCACTTGTCATGAAAGCTCCAGAAAAGGCACAGCTTTCAATATAATTACTTTCTTTAGCAGTAAACACATCTCTTTAGAATTTAATTTTCCACCCAAAGTATCACATAATGTGGTGGTACAACACAAGATAGATTCCCCCACACTTAAGCTCAACTAGATTATGCAATTTCACTTCAAGAGTTGGTTGGATAGGGAAAATTGGCTTGTAATGTGGCTTAACCTAACAGGATGTGCATGGATTCTAAGGGCTAAAAGGATTAAATATTCAAGGTAGGCCATTATAAAAAAGGATTCTTTGAAATAGGGGCTTTAATACAATATAAATGCCTCAATCATTTAAACATAATTACCTCAAACCCTCAAGTTTTGACAGGAATAGATCAAATTCTGGTTAAATCAAGTATGGTTTGGTTCTCTCAAGAAGTGAGGTGAATGTAAAGAATATGAAAATAATGGTTTAGAAGCCTCACAGGAAAGTGATTTCAAATATAAAGACAGTGAGATTGGCATGGGATTCAAAATTCAGCGTACTTTCATGAAATTACTAAATATTTGAACTTGAAACAAAGTCATTTCAGCATTCATTTAAGCTTATTTTCAAGGGGTAAATTGTTTCACTTATTGATATGGATTTAAAAATGGTGATGAGAATCATTTTAGCTCAAAAATTTCAAAAACACAAAGAAAATTGAAAAATAAACACACAAAATTTGAAAAACACATTTTTTTTTGGTTTTTTTTTAACAGGAAAGCAATTGAAATTACTAAACTAAAAGGTTCCCTCCCCCACACTTAAAATATTGCATTGTCCTTAATGTGAACCTATGAGATGATATATGCACATGAAATGTAGAATTTTTAAATAGGACAAATAATATAAAAGTGAAAGGGTTAGGAACAGCCTGATGTGCTCAAGTGATGATGGGGTCATGCAGTGTGATAAAATCCACTGCATCAATAGGAAGTCCCTCAATGTATCTCTTCAAACGTTGCCCATTGACTGTAAAGCTCCTTCCAGTGTCCTCTTTTGTGATCTCCACTGCACCATAAGAAAAAACATTAGTCACAACATAAGGACCTAACCATCTGGAACGCAACTTACCAGGCATCAGCTTCAGTCGTGAACTGTAGATAAGGACTTTCTCTCCAACATGAAACTCCCTTTGTTGGATCATTTTGTCATGAGATTATTTTGATCTTTCCTCGTAGAGCCTTGAGTTCTCATATGATGATAATCTAATCTCCTCAAGCTCTTGAATTTGCAGCTTCCTTTGGATTCCAACTTGGGTCAAATCCATGTTGCATTTCTTTATAGCCCAATAAGCCCGATGCTCGACTTCCACTGGGAGATGACATGCTTTCCCAAAAACAATCCGAAATGGGGACATACCAATGGGGGTCTTGTATGTTGTCCTATAAGCCCACAATGCATCATCCAAGCGCTTGCTCCAATCCTTCCTATTTGGCTGCACGGTTTTCTCCAGGATTTGTTTCAACTAGCGATTTGAAACCTCATCTTGGCCATTTGTTTGGGGGTGGTATGGTGTTGATGTTTTGTGTGTCACCCCATACTTTCGAAGGAGGGAAGCAAAATTCCTATTGTAAAAGTGTGTCCCTTGGTCACTGGTGATGGCCTTTGGTACTCCAAACCTGCAGAAAATTTGAGCCTTGACAAAATCCACTACAACATGAGAATCGTCAGTCCTGGTGGCCTTAGCCTCCACCCATTTACTCACATAATCAACAGCAACCAAAATATACAAAAATTCAAATGAACTAGGAAGAGGACCCATAAAATCAATTCCCCATACATCAAAAATCTCACAGAATAGTATGGGTTGTTGGGGCATCTCATGTCTCTTAGAAATGTTCCCAGTGTGTTGTCAATGAGAGCATGACTTACAAAACACATGGGCATCATGGAATAATCTAGGCCAATATAATCCAGAGTCCAAAACCTTCCTAGCTGTCTGTTGGGGTCCAAAGTGTCCACCACAAGCAAGTGTATGACAGAAATGAAAAACAGACTCAAACTCATGATCGGGAACACACCTCCTAATGACTTGGTCACTACACATGTGCCATAAGTATGGATCATCCCAAACATAAAATCTTGACTCACTCTTTAATTTTTGGACTTTATGTTTCTTTAAATTTGCAGGTATTTCAGAAGCAACAAGGTAGTTAACTAAATCAGCATACCAAGGATGCGTACCTGAGATGGTATAGAGATGCTCATCAGGGAAAGTGTCCCGAAGTGGTACCTGATCCAAGGTTTCATCCTCTAGTGTGTGAGTAAGCCTACTCAATTGGTCTGCCACCATGTTTTCTGACCCCTTTTTGTCCTTTATCTCGATGTCAAACTCTTGAAGAAGGAGCATCCAACGGATAATTCGTGGCTTTGCATCTGGCTTCTTCAGGAGGTACCTCAAAGCTGCATAGTCAGAAAAAACAACTACTTTAGAGCCCAATAAATATGAACGGAATTTATCTAAAGCAAATATGACAGAAAGAAACTCCTTTTCCATGGTTGTGTAGTTTGATTGGGCTGAATCTAGTGTCCTCTATGCATAAGCGATCACATGTGAACGTCCCTCCACCCTCTGAGATAAGACATCTCCAACCGCGAAGTTGGAGGCGTCACACATAAGCTCAAATGGAAGGTCCCACCGTGGGGGCTGTATGATTGGTGGAGTGGTCAGACACTTCTTCAGCTCATCAAATGATACCCTACATGAATCATCAAAATTGAAGTCAATATCTTTTTGAAGCAATCGAGATAAGGGTAGAGAGATCTTACTAAAATCTCTGATGAAGCGTCAATAAAATCCAGCATGCCCAAGGAATGATCGAACATCACGCACACATGTAGGATATGGGAGGGATGAAATAATGTCTACCTTAGATTTATCAACTTCAATGCCATGTTGTGAGACTATATGACCTAAGACAATTCCCTTTTTGACCATGAAATGACATTTTTCAAAATTTAAGACCAGATTCTTCTCAATACAACGATGCAACACATCACCCAAACTAGAGAGACATTCATCAAATGAGGACCCATAAACTGTAAAATCATCCATAAATACCTCCATGCAGGTCTCAATGAAATCTGAGAAAATAATCACCATGCATCTCTGGAAGGTACCTGGGGCATTGCAAAGTCCAAATGGCATCCTTCGGTAAGCAAAGGTACCGAATGGGCAGGTGAATGTTGTCTTCTCCTGGTCCTCTGCTGCAATGGGAACCTGAAAATAGCCAGAAAATCCATCCAAGAAACAATAGTGTGTCTTCCCAGCTAGTCTCTCAAGCATCTGGTCAATGAATGGAAGTGGGAAATGGTCCTTACGAGTGGATTGATTTAGTTTCCTATAATCGATACACACTCGCCAACTGTTTTGTACTCTCACAGGAACTAACTCATCATTTTCATTTTTTATAACAGTGAAACCAGTTTTCTTTGGTACAACCTAAACAGGGCTAACCCATTGTGAGTCAGAAATAGAGTAAATGATACCCGCCTCAAGTAATTTTTCAACTTCCTTCTTAACAACTTCTAGGAGGGTGGGATTAAGTCTCCTTTGTGGCTGTCTCACCGGTTTATCCCCATCCTCCAAGAGAATCCTATGCATGCAAATGGAGGGGCTAATACCTGATATGTCTGCCAATATCCAACCAATTTCCCTAATGTTATCTCTCAAAAGATTCAAAAGTTTTTTTTCATGTTCAAAAGAGAGATTGTTAGCAATTATGATAGGTAATCTATCACCACTGAGCAAGTATGCATATTTGAGATTTGGGGGCAATGGCTTGAGTTCCAATGTAGGTGGGTGATGTATGGATGGAGAAATTGATGCAACAGACATATCTACACAATGAACATCAGTATCAGAATAAAAATCATCACAATCAGAGAATAAAGCACCAAATCCATCAGCATACTCAATAGCCATGTCATAATCAGAGTTCACATGATCAAAATCAGAATATGATTCCATTTCAAAATCAAATCTTAGAGAGTCTTGTTCTTTAAAAATGGGTGTAGAAGTATTCTTAGACATCAAAATAGAACCAATACTCATAATCTCCCTAAGCATAGGACAATCCAATTCCATGATGTTTTTACTTGGTGGTTCAAAATGGGAGATAACAAAAGCAGAATGGTCCTCTAAGGGGTACTTCATGGAATCCATAACATTAAATATCACAATTTCATCTCCAAACTCCATGGAAAGTGTACCCTCATTGGCATTTATAATAGTTTTTGCAGTTTTGATGAAGGGTCTACCTAAGATAATGGGGGCATGAGAACTTACCTGATCATCCTCCATGTTAAGCACATAGAAGTCTGCTGGAAAGATCATGTCTCTTACCCGAACAAGTACATCCTCAAGAACTCCCGCTGGATATGCCGTAGCTCTATTCGCCAATTGCACCACTACTCTTGTTGGCTTCAACTCACCAACCTGCAAGGAAGAGAATACAGAGTGAGGCATCACATTTATTGAAGCTCCTAAATCACAAAGAGAATCAGAGAAGTGAAACTCCCCTATGGTACATGGGATGGTGAATGTCCCGAGATCCTTGCACTTTGTTGGCATTGCTAGATTGGTGTAATGAGTGCTGAACATTCCTTCCAAGGTTGATCCTCTCATTTTCCTTGAGCCCTCTTTGATTGGTACAAAGTTCTTTTAAGAATTTCGCATACCTTGGAATTTGCTTAATGGATTCAAGTAGAGGAATGTTGATCTCCACACGCTTGAATGTGTCCAAAACCTCCTTTTGCATTGCTTCTTCAGCCATATTCTTGGTTTGAACAACCCTGTTTGGAAAAGGAAGGGGTTTAGGAGGTACATCATCAATCTTTTTCTTACCTTTATCTTTCTCCTTGGATTGCTCATCAGTTGGTATGGAATGCGGCTTCTCTAGAGTAGAGGTGAATCCCGATGTAATGGTAGGTCCAGATGTATCATTCATTTGCTTACCACTTCTCAATGTGATGGCACTAACATTCCCCTTTGGATTTGGAGTGGGTTGGGAAGGTAGATTTCCAGAATTCTTACTCACAAGTTCATGGAGGGAGGTGGCAATCTGACTCATTTGAGTCTTCAACTCTCTCAGCTCCGAACCTTGACTCTTCATCTCATTCTGTTGATTAAGAACAATTTGTTTCAAAATATCATCAGTGTTAGAGTCTACCTTGTGTTGGATATTCCCTTGTTGCTGACTCGTTGATGTTTGAGCTTCGAATCTCCTTTGGGGTTGTTGGAAACCCTGTTGGTAAGGTGGAGGCTGCTGGAAGTTTGGTTGAAAAGGGGGCCTTTGTTGTTGTCCAGAGCCATACCTCATGTCTGACTGATCTTTCCACCCTTGGTTGTATATTGTATCAAACTTCTTTTGGGGATATGGTTGTTGTTGTTGCTGTTGAAATGGTCTCCCAGGAAACACTGCTGCACAATCTTCTGTCTCTTGTAGTTATGGGCAACAGTCAGTTGGGTGGCTTGTCTCAGTGAAAATTCCACATGGCCTTGAAGGAGGGGGTTGGGATGTCTTTTGAGCCAATGTAATCTGCCTCACCATAGTGGTCAATTCTTCCAACTTAGTATCAATCAAATGACTTTCAAGAGAAGAAGGACTTACCTGATGTACTCCTCGAACATGTGGTGTACCTCTATCACTGAATTGTTGGGAGTTTTGAGCCATCTTGTCGATCAATGCACATGCGGCTGCTGGTGTCTTGTCCACCAATGCTCCTCCAGCTGCGGCATCCACCATGCTCCTCTCCATAGGTGTGAGTCCTTCATAGAAGTATTGAATGAGGAGTTTCTCACTGATTTGGTGATGTGGACAGCTTGCACACAACTTCTTGAATCGCTCCCAGTATTCATACATTGACTCCCCTTGTGCTTGCTTGATCCCCGATATCTCCTTTCGAATGGATGTGGTCCTTGATGCTGGAAAAAATCTTTGCAAGAAAAGACGTTTCAAATCATTCCAACATGTTACATCTTCTGGTTTCAAATAATACATCCAATCTTTTGCAGCTCCATCAAGTGAGAATAGGAATGCTCTTAATTTGATTTGATCTTCAGAAACATTTCTTGGTTTAAGGGTTGAGAAAACCACATTAAATTCTTTCAAATGTTTATTGGGATCCTCACTAGAGAGGCCATGAAACTTTGGAAGTAAGTGAATTAACCCAGATTTTAGTTCAAAGTCCGATTCGAGATTTGGGTATGCAATACAATTTGGTTGATAATTAACATCAGGTGCAGCCAATTCTCGAATGGTTCTATTAAGTTCATTTACATTGTTTCCAGCCATTGGTTCCTCTTTTATGTTTGAATTTGAATTGCTTCCAATTTCAATGTTTCCAAAAGAGAGGAATTCACCAACTGGTTGAATATTGAAACTTCCCATAGACTGAGAATTTCTGATTCGAGCCCTAAGGCTACGTTCAATCTCAGGGTCAAGATCTAAGAGATCTTCGGGATTAGTTCGTGTCATAGATCAAATAAAAATGAAAAGAAAGAAAGTGGACCATAGTAAAATAAAAATGAGAAGTTTGAGTTGATGGTCCAAAAAGAAGTAGAAGAAAATAAAAGAAGAGGAAGAAAAATCAGATTGGGTACAGAAGGAAGAAAGAAGAGAGGAAGAGAATAAAATGTAAAATAAAATAAATACCTCTAATTGGTTGAAATAATTACTTTCCTCCCCGGCAACGGCGAAAATTTGATAGAGCGCTATCGTGGGCGCCCTCAAATGATTAGTGTGATTTGGGGTACTTAGGTGCAGTAGAGTGGCTGACCAAGGTCGTCTCTCAAAGGAGGAAGTGAATTTAACAACTTATTAGAGGTATTCTAAAAATAAATAAAATAGAATAGAGTAAAAACACTACTTTAAAGGATTGGGGTTTGTTGTAGTTTATGAATCTAGAAGAAGTTTTTTGGAAGAAGATTGTATAATTTTTTTTTGTTTTTAGTTTTGAAATGAATTTCAATTTAAATGACACAACAAGAAGATGTTTTTTTAGAAATCTATTTAAAAAGCGTAATCGATATAACTCTACCTATTCACTTTATTATTAATCATTATCATTTAAATTAACATTCACTTATTTATGATCCCTTAATTTTTTAAATCCCGAACCCTACGAGAATTAACTTTACCACAAAGATGATGTGAATTTAAACCTAGGCTAACTTCGGAACATGCAATCGCAGCACCCTGCTTTGATTGATGTTCTAAGATTAGCTTATGTTCAGTGGTAAATTAAGGCACATATCAATTCTGGAAATGAGGATGAATTGTGTTTAGGGATTATATTTGAACTCTACAAATTTATCCCGTGTGGTCTTGTATTACCGATTAAGATCGCGCTCTCACAATTTACACAAAATCCCGACCTCGCGTGTTTTTGTGTTAATTGTTCAATTGCTTACTTAGTTTCTTACAATTTAAAAACACAATTCATGAATCATATTAAGTTAATTACAGTAGCTCAATGATTCAAAATAATTAAATGAATAGGGTAGAAGATAGATCGATTACTAAAAGACTACTCTTCCATGGGTGGCGTAATCATCGTAGAAGCGTTTTGCATGTGCAAAGGTTTATAATGGGTATAACCCAATAACGCTTCTACTCAAGAATTTCAGCCCAAAGAGAAAGATTAAGAGAAGAAGAAATTTAAACAAAACAAAAGAAAAGAGAAGAAATAAAAGAAGAACAATGAAGTTTATTACACAAATGAAAACATTACAAAATGAAGAAGAGAATGAGGCTTCGATGAGGGGATCCTTGCTTCAAAAGCTACCCCTCTTACAATGGTTGGAGAATTTGGGTGAAACAAATTCTCCTCTGCCTCCAATCTCCCAATGCACGTCCTCAACCCCTCCAAATGAGAAAAACTCCAATTTATAGAGAGGAGGGGAGGAGATGTTACAAGTGGTTTCAAGTGTGAATGTGGAAATTCGGCCAAATATTTTATGCCAACTTGAACCGCCCATTTGACCACCAAAACGCGTGAATTGGCCGGCCTTCCAGAAGGATCAAATGTGCGGATATGGTTCCTCTATCACCTCTCCAACTTTGGGCTCAATACAGACCCATATGAAGTAGTTATGGCTGAAATACAGAAGCTTCTCCATTCTGGCGAGTCCAGCCCAACTTTGACTTCATGACCCATTTTCAACACTCTAATGCACTCTTTAGCTTTAGTGTCCTGAATAAAAGTTGTAGATAATTATGTTAGGAACACTGTTACAAAGTTTAAAATTCAAATAATAAATATAAAAATATTTATCTTCGAAATACTACAGTGAACTATAAAGGGTAAAACTGGAATTTTCATCAAATATTCAAATGAATGATCTAATCCCAAATATTTTGTAAATAAACATATTTAACACAATGTGAGAAAATTATATCATTTATTATCAATAAAATATTCAATAAAATAGTGTTTTATCATTTATATATGTGTGTATCCCTATTAGTTATAAATTGATATTTATGGATTTCTTTTTGAACTGTATCCTTATTGCGAAAAAAGGTGTTTTTACAGATATGTTATACATATTTCAGGATTTCTTATTAAAGTGCTCCATTTTTTTCACAGTTAGTATGTTTTCATAAACATTAATGTATGTGCAGGTGAATATATTGGATGAATGTGTATGTCCTCTAAGCTGGAACCTTTCACTGAACACATGGTTTTCTCTAAACTGAAACTTTGCACTGAATCATGTGAAGGCGATGTTGCAACAGCTTCTTGATCCTACCATTTACTGGTTTTCATTTCTATATGTGATTGGATAATACAATTTGGATTCCAGAATCAAATTTATCAAAACATGGTTTGTTTAGTTCTTTATATTTCCTTTGACATTGTCATATTATTGTTTTATTTCAGACAACCAATATGTTTATTTTATTAATCTGTTTCAGCATATATAGTACCCAATTTACGTCTTCTACTGTTCGTTTCCATTATTAGTGATTTCCCATTTTGTGATTAGGCGTTTTTTTCAGTCAATTTTATTTGTAAGTTGATTTGTCATGTATGATTATTGTAAAACAGAATACCCATTTTATTATATCATTTGATTTTCCAGTTTACCAGATTACACAAATTTACATTAGGCATGTTTCATTCCAGTAAAACAGAATTCAAATTTTATGAAATCTTATGATCGCTTCCGGTGAAACATAATAACCTATTTCTGAATACTGATGTTTGTTTCCAGATTTCTCATTTTTTTATTATACATATTATGTTCCAAAAAAATGTTTATCTAATTTTATGATATCTCATGCTTTTTCCCTGCTACAAAAGAAGAGTATAGTGCAAAGGCCGCATTCAGGTTTGGGGCTGCAATTCAGCATCATGTCACAGATATGCATATGAAAATAGATATGTCAACTGTTTTATCCCAATGGCATTATTATGATTGTGCCTACTATTATGTTCTTCTGTTGCATGTCACTGTTGTTTTATTGTGGTATCTCATGGGATGTATACATTTCAGTGTGTTTCTTTCTGTTGGAAGAGAAGTCTACAACAATGTCGTCCCATGCCAGGAGCTAGCTGCATCGTCAATTCATGAAGGGGAGACCACACTGGAAAAGCCTGATGTGGTGGTGAAGTCCAAGTACACTGTTGGATCATTTCATGGTATCATTTTGAAGCAAGTCATCCCTTTTTCTCTACATCAATTAATTTCATCATTTATTAGTATGTACTAATTATTTTAAACATTTTTTGTATCTACAAATTGACATATTGGCTGATTTTATAGGCTGTGAGCTTCTGGAATATTACCTCTTATCCCACTGCAAAAACTCCAAAGAAATTTAAGCCCAGGTTAAACAATAACTCTATTTTCTTGAACTGTTTTTAATTTGATCTTGAAGCTTTTTACATCCATATTTCATGCATTGTTATACTGTACTTAAACTCATAAACAGGAAATCAGTGAACCATTCCACCAATTGATCGTTGACGTTGTTCGGATTTTCTCGATACGTCAAGATGATTGAGAGCACCTCTATACTTTTTTTGGTCAAACGAAGGTACTCTTCCTTCTCTGCATTTGAAGTTGTTATTGTACTGTTACTTGTAGGGTACACAAGAGAACACAATGGTTGCATGAGTCCTCACTGCAATGACTATTCCATGTGCATGGGATTACAATCCAACTCAAATTGATTCAAGAAGATCAACTGGTTCAGATTCCAGCATCAGTATTGACTACAATGATTATTCCATGTGCAGGGGATCACTGACCATATTGATACCCTGACCAGCATCCATATGATGGTAAGAGTGTACACCCTCATGTAATTGAACATGCTGGATTTCTTTCCAGTCCGATGTGAAGTCTACACTTTCTGCAGCAGGAACTTATTCTATGCATGTTTGTCTCTAATTCTAATTTATATAAAGTATTGTTGAGTCATTTTTACTTCCATGAGAGTTCGCTTGCAATAAATATTATTTGTTCATTAATTTGATTATTATTTTCAATATTAAGTTTTCCAGTTGTATGTATTCTATTTTACTATAACATAATATGTTTTGCAATCTAATCAATTATTCCATATTTTGTTGTTTACATCACTATGTCTTCAATTACAACATTATTTATCATCATTATCCAAATTACAAATGTCAATTTCAATGTTCTTTTCGTTCATTTAATTAAAATCTCCATGGTGAAAATAATTTCTTATTTCTTATAGATTATTCTTCATCTTTTGATATGTATTTATAGTATTCTACATTCATAATGATGTTTTCATATTTTGTCCAATTGTATTCTGATAATAATTATCCTTATTTTTTGATTTCAAACTATTGAATATTTATGTTCATTATTAACATTGAAATGTAGTATTGTCTTCTTAAAAAAAGCATTGAACCATATCACCGTGCGAACGTATAAAGAATTTTTTTATATCACCGTGCGAATGTACGGGCGAGTACTAGTTATACATAAATGAAAAGTTTGGATGTGGCGCACGCAAATCAAAATATTAATTTATCAATAATTTTATCTATTTTAAACAATATATAAATTAGAGTAATTTTTTTATTTTCTTTTACAAACATTTCCGTACAAACACGCAGATAAAATTATAATCATTTATTTCCTAGGTTTCATTCTCCCTAAATATCATGACACGCTATCCTTTTTAAACTATTTATTTTATTTTATTGTATTTTTTATAAAATATATATTATGCTGTTAATATTCTCGTGATATACGACGAACGAGTGATCGTCAGAAAAATATTTTCTTCAAACTCTGCACTTCCGGGAATGGTGAATCCGCGACCCTTCTGATTTCGATTTCGATTTCGATTTCGATTTATATAAGAGGTGGGGCTGTTTTCCATATTATTCCCCTTTAGTTATTCACGCTGCTTTCGTCCTCTGCTGCTGCTTTTCCGGCTCCACCGGTGTGCCCGGCAGCGGCGGCGGCGGAGGTTTCCTACAATGCTTCCCTACCCGACGCTATCGGCGGCGGAGGCGGCCCTCGGACGGTCCCCCACCTTCGCGGAAACCCTATGGTTCAATTACTCTGCTCGCAAGTCCGATTACTTTTTGTACTGCCACAATATCATCTTCCTCTTCGCCATCTTCGCCGTCGTCCCTCTTCCCTTTGTTTTCTTGGAACTCCGGCGTCCCTGGATCGTTGATAAATTCAAAATTCAGCCAAATGTTCGCTTTTCGTCAGCTGAAATGATGCGATGCTTTAAGGGCGTCATGCGCCTCTTTTGTCTCGTCGTGGGTCCTCTTCAACTCTTCTCCTACCCTTCCGTCCAGGTAAGATTTCAGGGGGTGTCTTTGTATGACAGAGAATGCTATGTAAGTTCCTCCCCTAGAACGTAAATTCGGATCCCTGTTTGAGGAGAAATACCTTTTCTGCAGTACTTCTCAAACTCTGACTGTATGACACACTGTCATAGCTGTGCCGCACTCAATGACCGCTTACCGGTTTTCATGCAAAGCATGAACCTCTGCTCGCCATTCAGTATTTGATTTTCGTGAATTGGAGTTTAAATTGATCATCTTGTTCTTTGAATCTCCCAGAGTAAGATTTATGCGCTTGATTCAAGACATATGTTTTTGTTCGGCAGGTTTCTTTTTATTGGGTAATCTACTCGTTGACTTACGCAATTCTTTTCATGTAAGATCTCTGGCTCCTTAGAGCAACTCTAACCCAAAACACCACAATGCAGTAAAATATACTCTAAAATTCAGCATCTGCAGTAAAATAATCTCCAATGTGGTGTGTTTTAGTACACGGTTGGTGTGGCCCTCCAATGTCAAATTGGAGATTTGACTAAACATGACTACAGAATAGTGTGGGTTGGATATGTTCTTATTGGTACAGTTTTCATTGTACATGTTAAACTTTGAATATCCTAGATTTAGTTTTATGCACCTGATCCTAGATTTAGAATTCTGAGTATGTGCTTCGTCATTCAATATTGTTAAATTCAGAGACTAAGAAGCACACTAGTTTGGAATTTAAGATTGTTTCCTCAGCCCTATTGCAGATGATTGGGATTCGCACTAGCTTGCCACTGCCATCTGCATGGGAGATTCTGCTGCAATTGTTGGTATATTTTATTATTGAAGATTATACGAATTATTGGATACACAGATTTCTTCACAATGAGTGGGGCTACAAGAAGATTCACCGGGTTCACCATGAGTATACCGCACCAATGGCATTTGCAGCTCCATATTCGCATTGGGCTGAGGTTTTGTTACTAGGGGTTCCATCTTTTATTGGGCCTGCCATGGTCCCGGGCCACATGATCACCCTCTGGCTTTGGATTTCCCTAAGGCAGATTGAAGCTATTGATACTCATTGTGGGTATGCAACTGCCTTGTATAGTAGATGCCTTTTTTGCAATTGATATTGTCAACACTGTTTTTAGGCCATTGATAATTGCCCCAGGCTCCATTTGAGTTGTAGATGTAAAAATAATAACGGGTATCTTAATTCCTACATTATTCTTTGGCGAAGTCAGAAAATGATGGCTTAGTTAGCATGGAGGGTGACAGAGAACTAGGGCTTTTGTAGCCTTTTTATTTAATGTTTATAAAATGAGGCAATATGTATCCTGGTTCATCATCACTATTTTAGGGTTTGATATGCACTTAAGTCCAAAATGAACCTGATTGGTTTTGAATGTGATATGGATCAACCAAGATGAATGTGATTTGTTTTCAGTATGGTTAGTGCGTGACATAGTTTTGAAAATTGCTTATAGCATGTATCACTTGTGATAAATGCCTCTGTATAAGTGCTTCCAGATTGCTTAGGTTCCATTTATAAATTGCTAAACACTTATCACTAATGATAAGTGATTCTGTACTAGTGTTTCTAGCAGCTTATTTAGAAAGTGTTATCCTGTTACTTGTTTAAGCTGTTTTCTCCTGTTAACATCATTTTTCTTTTCAAATTACTTGATCATAATTGATAAGTGCTATAAGCAATTTTTAATAAGTTCTGTCAAACGTACGCTTAGTGAAAAAGCGTTTTTCTGCCACTTATTTAAATGATTTTCTTCTGGAATTTTGTGTTTTTCTAGAAACAGAACAAACAGCACTTAGTCAAAATTCAAAAAAATAAAACACTTTGTCAGACTGCTTATCTTAAGTGATAAACTCCATAAGCAGTGAGGGCTGTCGAACAGACCATTAGTCTGCACCACCTTAGAATGAAACTCAAACTTCAGGACTCATAATTTCCTAAAAAAAATACCATTTTTTAAGGAATTTTAAGTTTATAGGGATCCTTGAAGCGGATCACTATCTACTATGCCATCTTTATGATTTGTTTGTGCATAATGATATAGTGCTGTGTTGTATCTTTGAAGCTGTTAGTGTTCCTCACTCGAGCGAACTTTTGAAACTCCTGGATCCTTGGGATCCAAGGTCTTGTTTAAAGAGAATAAATGGTGCTAAGGCGCTAAGGCCTCGTTTGACAACATTTATTGAAAACTGTTCACAGCACTTATAATTTATGTTATGTTGATAAAAAAACACTTACTCACTTATGAAAGTTTCCCAATTTTAATTTAATGTCTAAAGATCCATAAGAAGGTTTATTGCTTCCCACTTCTCTGTCCTCATAACTAGGTATGACTTTCCATGGAGCTTCACAAAATATATTCCCTTCTATGGCGGTGCTGAGTACCACGACTACCACCATTATGTTGGTGGGCAAAGCCGCTGCAACTTCGCTTCCGTCTTCACCTACTGCGATTTTTTATATGGAACAGACAAGGTATATATTGAATCCTCGATCTTGTGAATGATAAAGTACACGCTTAGTCAGAACTGGTTGAGTTATTTTTGTGCATGTTCTTTGAATTTGTCCTCCAGGGCTACCGTTACCACAAGAAGATCCTTGGAAAGGTAAATCTGCAACACTGTTCATATTTTTTTTTCATATTCTGAGGAATCTTCTTCTTCAATTTGAGTTGATCTTCATTGAGGTCGAGGTGTTTTGTGGCTGTGATGCTTCAACCTTGATAGTTTTTTTTTTTTACCTTTATAGTTTACTGTGGCTGTGTTTGGGTCAGTAACCTGTAATCCCCTCTCATGGTAAACTTGTTTTATTCTGCTCAGTTGAAGGAGGACATGAGCAGAGGTGGGAGGCAGAATGAGAAGATGGAGCTAAACCCTACCCAGGAGCTAAAAGCTGATTAATGCCTGTATTTGTAAGCTGACTGGTAAGGATGGATTTGCTAGAGAATCTTGCTCAAGGAATTTGGATTACTTCACATGATTAATGGAATCCAAATTCCTCAAGTTGGAAACATTTTTTTAAAAAGCTGAAAATTATCAATAAATTAATTTTTTAAACTCACTTGTATCTCCCTGTGCATATGAACAAATAAAAATGGCCTTTATTCCAATATAAGCTGATACAATATAGAAAGAGAAACTAATGATAGAATACTTATTAAATAAAAAAATATAATAGATAACAATTTGTGGAAGTAGATACACTGAAGGATAAGATTTTTATGCCAAGGAATCAGCAATGAGTGCACACACATGAATGTAAACGTTTTTAGTTGATTAATTTTGTATGTTAATTCTAGACAATTTGACTGAAAAAACTCTAAAAATGAAATTCAAGATATGTTACAGACATGAATGTCAAAACTGAAGTAAAGTAAGATACTTTGTGACACTATTCAGCATTAACAATGTTATTGGAAGTTTATATATAAGCTAAGAAAACAACATATTGTAATAGAAGCTAATATGCTTTTGAAAATCTAATTGGCAAAATCTAAGAATGTTGTAAAAAGACCACACAAAATTGAGGACGATGAAGTTGAGTAACATGGGAGTGATGAAGTTGAGTAACATGGGAGTCATGGGCGGGCATGGAATAAAATGAAAGTCAATTTTTTGATAAAATAAATAGGAACACTTTTAAATAAGCATAAGGAGATTTTGGAAAGGTGGAGGTTGAGAGATATGCAAGAGCCAAGTTGTAACACCCCGATCCGAATCATTGGGTCCGAGTTGGAGTGTCACATGACCACATGCATTCCTATCCATACACTGGAGGATGCCCACTAACAACAATGATCTAAGTTAGTCACCGCCCACAAGCCCCTTGCCCTTGCTCGGATTCCTATGCATGAAGTTTGCACACACATGGAAATACCCATACTGGGTGTGAGGAATAAACCTAGTAGACCGCCATCAATGCATCTTTAACAAGTATGTTCATGTGTAAGAGATGTATGTCATGATAATAATAAATATGTAACAAGCATAATAATCAACAAGTATGTTCATGTGTAAGAGATGTATGTCATGATAATAATAAATATGTAACAAGCATAATAATCATATCACACGTATAAAGAGTTGTGCTCTAACCAAGCCGCAACAAACCCCCGACTGTACCTGCTTTGGCTTCATGCCGAAAGGATAACGAAGTGATGTTGGAAGTAACCAAACTAGCCACAAGGCTAGTAAACTAGTAGCTTGACATTCTCATGCGCTACAAAAAAGAGGGTTTCACAATGTTTTTTTTGTACGAGTGGTGGCTATGTAAACCGCCATGTATTTCACGGTCAACAATCTTTTAGTGGCATTTTTTCTTTTTTAGCGGCGGTTTTTATATGTATCATTTTTTTGGGTACTTAGCGATGATTTTTATTCATTTGTCAACGGTTTATTTTAATTAAAGATCAGCTGAAAATAAAATGGGGGAAATAAACATAACCACCGCTAAAGAACTCAGTAGCGGTTATGTTTAGCGACGTTTATCATAAACCACCGCTAAATTGATTTTAATTTATCTATTTAGCGGCGGTTTTCAGTAACCGTCACTAAATATATCACAAAAAAATTATTTTTTAAAAAAATATTTAATAAAAAATAATATGCATATAAAAAACTCAGTCATATAATAAACTAAACCATAAATGCACAATGAACTCATTATACATACACAATTATACATCCACAGTCATATATATACAACCTCCATCAACTCATAACCTCAGTAATCAATATACACACATAAAATATGTCCAACAACAACTATTAACCCATGACCATTATATGTTCATCCCACAACCTCCATTGCATCTGTCTACCTCCACATCATGCCATCAACTGGAGCTAATCACATAATGTCATCAACTGGAATAAAAAAGAAGATAGGAATCAGAACTGAACATAATAAATCAGAATTATAGTAGAATCATTGATAATATTTAACCATACCACAAAAACTAAAACCATCATGATTGTCTTCTGAAGAATATCGTAGATCAGAATGGCCAACCTTTTGTCTACTGCCGTCATCTATCACCTACAATACAAACCACAAAAGTTAAGAAAAGAAATGTGAAATAAAATTGACGTAGAATATATTCAAAATATTGCACATAACATTTGTTATTTTTTTAATCAAACAAAATACATTTTAACATAAAACAAATAATATATCATGGAGAGCACTTTGAAAATATAAACTTACTTATTTAAGATATGATTCAACACTTGGAATTGAAAAGGGGTAAGTATATAACAATCTAATCAAATTTTAAACCGATGTACGATGTGCTTGAAATTACTTGATAATTTTTTTAAAGAATTTAATATGGAAACATCTCCTATATTTCAAAAATAATTCAACGGTGGTTGTCCTATGATTTCACGTCAATCTTAGATCGTTTACTATGGTTTTGATTGTTACATGCACGTTTTAGTGTTTTAAAACACTAAAAGCACGTGTACAAGCATCCCAGGAAAACCATAACTCGAAATGACGTGTCATCGTTTCTACAATTTACAAATCAATCTATGGTCATTGTCTTATGATTTCACAGACATCAAACACCGTTTTCTTGGTTTTGACCCCCTGACACACATTTTTAAAGACTTTGGTGTTTTTTAAAACTGTTTATTGAGTCATTCCATGCACATTACACATTACAAATAATTTAACAGTGGCTGTTCCATGATTTCACATCAATCTGAGGTTGTTTGCTATGGTTTTGACCGTCACATGCATGTTTTAGTGTTTTAAAACACTAAAAACGCATTTACGGGCATCTCGAACAAACCATAACTTGAAATGACGTGCTGTCTGTTTCTACATTTCAAAAATCAATCTACGGATTTTTCATATGATTTCATGGCAATACGACACTGTTTTCTTAGTTTTGATCCCCTGAAACACATTTGTAAAGACTTCGGTATCTTTTAAAACTGTTTATTGAGTCAAACCGAGCACACCGCACGTTAGATGGATGTGTTTTCTGCATGTACATGTCCTAAACAATTCAACGACAGTCGTCCCATGATTTCAAGTCAACATGAAGTCGTTTGCTATGGTTTTGATTGTCACACACACATTTTAGTGTTTTAAAACACTAAAAATGCGTTTATAGGCACCCTGGAAAAATCGTAACTCAGATTGACATTTTGTCGGTTCCTAAATTTCAAAAATCAATCTACGGTTGTCGTCCTATAATTTCACATCCATCCGAGGCCATTTGCTTGGTTTTGACCCCCTCGACACACATTTTGAATGATTTTGGTATTTTTTAAAATTGTTTATTAAGTCATTCTGAGCACACCATACGTCGGATGGATGTGTTGTCTTTACGTACATGTCAAAAATAATTCAACGGTGGTTGTCTCATGATTTCACATCAATCTGAGTTCGTTTTCTATGATTTTGACCGTTACACGCACATTTTAGTGTTTTAAAACACTAAACATGCGTTTACGGGCATCCTGGGAAAACCGTAACCTAGATTGACATGCCTTTAGTTTCTACATTTCAAAAATAAATCTACGGTTGTCTTTCTATTATCTCACATCCATCCTACGCCGTTTGTATGGTTTTGACCCTCTGACACACGTTTTTAAAGATTTTGGTATCTTTTAAAATTGTTTATTGGGTCATTCTGAGCATACCACACGTTGAATGAATGTGTTGCTTGCGCGTACACATAAAAAATAATTCAATAATGGTTTTCCCATTATTTCACATCAATCTGATGTCATTTGTTATGATTTTGACAATTACACATGTTTTAGTGTTTTAAAATACTAAAAGACGTCTACAGGCATCCCAGACAAATTGTAACTTGGATTAACGTTCTGTCAGTTCCCTCATTTCAAAAATCAATCTATAGTCACTTTCCTATGATTTCACGGTCATCCGATGTCATTTTCTTGGTTTTGACCCCCTCATATATGTTTTTAAAGACTTTGGTATCTTTTAAAACTGTTTATTGAGTCATTCTGAGCAAACTGCATGCCGGATGAATGTGTTATCTATGTGTACATGTCAAAAATAATTCAACGGTGGGTTTTCCATGTTTTCACATTAATATGATGTCATTTACTATGGTTTTTATCATTACATGCACGTTTAAGAGTTTTAAAACACTAAAAATACATTTACGGGCATCTCGGGAAAACCATAACTCATGCATCGTCAGTTCCTACATTTCAAAAATCAATATATGGTTTCTATCCTATGATTTAATATCCATACGACACACAAAGTGGGCGGTATAACTCGAATATCATATTTTCAATATAAAAGTGTCATTTTACTTTAAAACGCATGTCACATAGCCAAAACTAAGAAAACAAGTATAGATTGTTTCCAAACTTTAGGAAAACGATCCATAATTCATTTTTTATGTGTAGTAATCGACCACATATCAATCCAACATACGACGTGGTTGGTATGAATCAAAGTGAGTGTTTTCAATATAAATGTGTCATTTCAGTTTAAAACATCCACCACATTTTCAAAATAAAAAAAAACAAGTTCAAATTGTTTTCAAACTTTAGAAAAATGATCCATAATTTATTTGTGATGTGTAAGAATCGTCCACACATCAATCAGACACACGAAGTGGGTAGTATAACTCGAAGTGACTATTTTCAATATAAGTGTCATTTTACATTAAAATGCCTTTAACATAGCCAAAATTGAGAAAACGAGCTCGAATTGTTTCCAAACTTTAGGAGAATGATCCATAATTAATTTTTGACATGTAGGAATTGACCACACATCAATCTGACACACTATGTTATCGATATGACTCGAAATATGTGTTTTCAATATAAAAGTGTTATTTTAGTTTAAAATGTCTGTCACATTATCAAAACTAAGCAAAAGAGCTTAGATTTTTTTCGAAATTTAGAAAAATGATACATAATTCATTTTTGATGTATAGGAATCAATCGAACGTCAATCAGACACACAAATTGAGTGATATGACTCGAAGTGCATGCTTTCAATATAAGTGTCATTTTACTTTGAAACGCATGTCACATAGCCAAAACTGAGAAAAAAAGCTCAGATTATTTTCAAATTTTAGGAAAATGATCCATAATTCATTTTTGACGTATATGAATCAACCATACATCAATCTGACACACGATGTGGTCGGTATGACTCATAATGTGTGTTTTCAATATAAATGTGTCATTTTAGTTTTATTCATGGAAGATGTCGTGTTCTTTGAAAATGTGTGAATGATATATGGAGTTTAGAATTTACCTCGACACAATGATCTATAAGGATGTCAATTTCTCTAAGGATCACACCCATCATCCTCTGAAATACTGAAACTAAAGCATTTTCCATTGCCGACCGCCACCGATCCTGTGTTTTCCTATAAAAGTCATGTTCTTGCACCTTTTCTTTTAATATTGAAGTTTCTCTTTGTGCTTCCTGATCAACGACATTGCTTCAACCCTCGCTGGGTGTAGTAGTAAATGATGACGATGCCCTACCAAAGATAGCTAATGGAGTAGGCCCAGAACCCATCCCCCATACACGTTCAGGATGCTCCTTCCCTAAAATGATTGCAACTGCATCATTCTGGGATACCAATGATGATTGTGAAGGGTTCACATCTCAGGATTCTTGGATTTTAACATGTTAATGCAACAATATTAACAATGCTTTTTTAAATTATCTAAACTTCATAATATTATCTAATAAATAATTTTTTCATTATTAATTGATGTTATTTCATTACTATAAAAACATAATAATGAAAAATAAATTATAACAACAAACAATCCTTAAACCTAATTAATTAGGGTTGACTACATGGATCAAATAACACCAATAGAGCTAATTAGTGCCGCATGATCCATGTATTTAACCCCATTTAATCGGGTTTAATGCTCGTTTGTTTTTATAATTTATTTTTCATTATTATGTTTTTATAGTAATGAAATAACATGAAATAGTAATGAAAATCACTTACTCCAATGTCTCTGGTAGGTTTCTTCTCAAAACTACTGTCAGGTTTCCTATGAAATTAAAGCCACATCTATGTCCATCCAACATAGTGACCTAATTCCTTAGCCTTTATAAAAATATATATACGAGTTATAAAAACACCTTGACTTATAATAAAACAATATAAATAATAATGGATAAAATAAAATCAAGGTTATTTTTTTCTTGAAAAACTCTAAGACCCAACGATATGAGGAATGAATTGTTTCTCATGATTCATGGTATTTTTTAGATAATTACTACAAAAAATAACAACATTAATAAAAATTATAATTTTATCATGTTTATGTTATTAACATACTTTAAAATATGCAATTACCTAATAAGACACATCTTTGTTAATATTGACAAAAATCTTCCACTTCTCATGAGAAATGCCTTAAAAAACTTTCTCATACATTTATATTTAGCTCAGAGATGTATCATTAAACTCATGTCATAATCTCCATTTAAAATCTCTCAATTTCTTGCCCAATTTTTTCAAAGTCCATGACAGTGAAACAAAGTCAGGGACACCAAAATGAAAAAAATTAGAAATAAAAAACATAATACTTTATAAGTATATTAATAATTTTAATCACTCATTTTAAATTAGTTATCAATTAATATTAAATTAATATTACATTTACTTGGTTATTGAAGACCTCATTTTTTCAAGCCGTGGGAATATGACTCCAATCTTTATAGTTAACGGGAAAGCTCACCATCTCGTAAGCAAGCTGCCCAAGAATATTTCCATAGATTTAGGTAGCATCACTAGTAGGCACCCCAAACTCATCAAATAAAATGACAATCTTGAAGTCTTTTAGGCCCCGTACATCAACTATGTTCATATTTATATCTCTTCTGTTTTTATATTTATCTATTTGAAAAGTTCATTAAACAATTAATAAAATATGTATTTTTTTGTACAATTTAACACATACCAGTAATGATAACTTTATAATATCCTCTAGATGGAGGGGTGACTAACTTCTCCATCACCAGAGGTGCATACGATGATGGGTTACCAATAACATTTGGAGAATATGTTAGCTCACTAGAAGTCTCTGGTACAATAGATCACTCAGATCCACTGAAGTTGACGACAATGATGGTGTGCTCTTAGATGTTGATCAACTAGGATCTCAATTTTTTTTGTTCTCCGCATTCCTATAATTCAAATGGTCTAAAATATATTAAATTTATAAAAAAATGTAGAAGTAGAAGATTTTTACAAAAAAAGGAAAAAATATAATAATGTATATATGTATGAAATACTTATAAATGAGAAATTGTAATATAGTTTCATTACCAATTTATACATTCAATTATCTCCATCTTCATTTTCTTTATTGTTATTAACCTCCATTGTGAAGAGTACTTCATTTTCACCCTCTCTTGCAAATTTTATAGTTTCAATATTGTCAGGAAAAAATTGTTCAATGTTTTGTGGTTGATGAGGTTCGCTTTCACAAAGTACCAATTAATATTCATCACCCATATCATATAAGTCTCTCTAATTTAAGTGTATAACAACATTCCAAACTTCATGTATTTCATCATCCACATAATAAACCATCTTTTCTTATAAAGAAAAGATAAATGGATCACACTCTGCACACTCATTGGTATGGATCAAGCGAGAGAAGTTGACAAAATTAAAATGTAATGAATCTTTTATTATACCCCTATCAATGTTGACCCACTTGAATTTGAATAAGACAACTAAAAATTGACCATGATAGTTTAATTCGATTATATTAATCATCTTTCCATAGCATCCCACCACTGCAAGTGTAAATACACCACTATTTTGAGTTTTCAAGTCTTCTTCATGATAAATTGTACGAAACTTAAAGCCATGAATATTGTAGGCATCAAATCTCTTAGCCTTCCTTAGAGTACCTCGATCCGAAAAATTCAAATCATTTGATATTTTAGCTTGATTATCAACATTAATTATCTAGAAAAGAAGATAAATGGTGTTACTTTTAACATAGACAAAATTACTTCTCATCAATAATATGAATATAAGTATGTACTTACATGACAGGTTAACCATTCAATAATCTCCTTATTAACAAATTTTGTTAATTCCAGGTCATTTCGAGCCCAAACCCTTAGTAGCTTCTTTGTTTGCAATCTAAATTCTTCAATAAATACATCTACAATCAGACTATTGAGTAGAACATATATATGTGATTATAGTAACTCCAATTCAGTCAGTGTAAAATTTTAACCCTTTCTAATTGGTTATCCAATAGTTGGAAATACACATGTCTAGTTTTTAGAATGAGAATTAGTAGTTATGTCATCAACACATCCAACATGATTGAATCTAGTCTCAATCCCATCCAAATACCTAGAATAGAAGGTCAAACACTCTTCAGTTATGTAACCTTCAACAATAGAGCCTTCTGGTTGAGCTTTATTCCTCACATATGATTTCAAATGGCCTAAGTACCTGATGAAAAAAAGAAACATATTAAAAAAATTTACACAATGATTTGATAAAATTGAATTCATTAATGAAAATAAAAATAATATTAACACACCTCTCAATTGGATACATCCATCGATAGTATACCTGACCTCTAAGTTTAGATTCTTCAACCAAATAAATAGTCAAATGAATCATGATTTTGAAGAATTAAGGGATAAATCACTACTGGAAATTCGGGCTATAGCCACGATTTAAAACCCTGGCTATAGGTCTTCAAACTGTGGCTATAGGTAATATCCACGGTTTGAGGAATTGTGGCTAAGTTTGGCATGGCTATATGCATAGAATTATATCCACAGTTTGGAACCGTGACTATAGGTCTAGAGCCACGGTTCAAACCGTGGCTATAAGTATACATCCACGGTTCTAACCGTGGTAATATCTCTATAGCCACAGTTTAGAACTGTGGCTATACTAGAGGAGGGACACAATTTATTGCCACGGTTAGAAATCATGGCTATAGGGTCTGAAAAACCATAAAAAGTAGCCCCCATACCCCTGCACAACCCCCCTATAGTAGCCCACCCCCTGCAGACCCCTACCTTCTGGACATTGGACACCCCCACCCTACATAAACCCCCCTCCCCTGGAAAACCCATCCCCCCTGGACAACCCCCCCTGCAAAGCCCCCCTCCTGGATAGACCCTAGACACCCCCATACCCTAGACACCCCCCAGACAGACCCTGGACACCCCCCAGATAGACCCTGGACACCCCCCAGACAGACCCTGGACACCCCCAGACAGACCCTGGACACTCCCCCAGACAGACCCTGGACACCCCCTGGACAGACCCTAGACACCCCCAGACCCTGAACACCCCCTAGACCCTGGACATATCTCCCTGGATAGCCCAGAGCTCCACTCCCCTGGACAGCCACCCCCACCCTCCTGGACAGACCCTGGAACCCCCCCAGAACCTGGACACCCCCCACACCCCCCAGACCTTGGACACCCCTAGACCCTGGACAGATCCCCCTAGACAACCCAGACCTCCACTTCCCTGGACAGCCATCCCCACCCTCCTGGACATACCCTGGAACCCCCCCAGAACCTAGACACCCCCAGACCCCCCAGTCCTCCCCACCCTGCCCCCACCCTGCCCATTTCCCCTCCCCCCTACCCTGTTAGCCCCCAATTTTTCTCCCTACTAGCCCCCACTTGCACCCCCCTGCCAGTCCCCTCCCCCTGCTAGTTTCCCCCCCCGCCCCTGCCAGTCCCCTCCAAATTAAATTATACACGAAAGCTACTTACATAATAATAATTAAACAAATCCAAATAAAAAAACACATAACCTCACTTACATGAGTCTCCCTATAAGACAAACTATCAAAGAATTCTGGAACCAACTCAAAAGTACCTACAACACAAGGTAGAACATAGTAGTGCTCATCCCCTAAAATTATGGTAAAACAAAACATCTTAGAATATCCACACAAAATATAACTCAATAAACAAGAATAATGCAGCCCCCCTGCTGGATCCCCCTGGATAGCCCCCCCCACTGGACCCCCTGGACAGCAGCCCCCCCTGCTAGGCCCCCCTGGACAGCAGCCCCCCTGGACCCCCCTGGACAGCCCCCCCTGCCGAACCCCCTAGACAGAACCCCCCTGCTGGACCCCCCTGAACAGATGCCCCCCCTGCTGGACCCCCCTGAACAAATGCCCCCCTACTAGACCCCCTCGATAGCCCCCCCTACACATCCCTTGCACACCCCTTGCCCCCTTGCACCCCCTGGATAGCAACCCCCCCCCCCCCCACATCCCTTGCACCCCTTGCACACACCCCCTCACACCCCCTTGCACCCCCTGCTGGACCCCCCTTACACACCCCTTGTACCCCCCATGTTGTGTGGCTAGTTATATGGAGGTGTATAGGTGTGTGTTGTGGTTCTTCCTAGTTTCAGGTTGGGTGGGGAGGGGCTACTTAGGTGGAGGGGTGTATGTTCGTAGGGAGTGGTATGCAGGTTACTTTGGATGCTTCTTAAGGTTAAGGCTGGGAGATGCTGGGTTTATCCAATAGAGACTTACAAATATTCTCTTAGTGGGCTTATAGGTTTCTTGTGGAGGATTTAGGAGGTGGGGCTATGAGTTTTGTGTTGCTGTTTGGAATTATAGGACCTTTGAAGATGGGTTTTAGCTGGGGGTGTTGCTGTTTGGATTTTTCTACATGGTGTAGTACAGGATACACTTACATGGTGCATGGTGCTGGTTGGTTTGTGATTTATACTATGGTTGGTAACATGTTTTGGGTGCATAGGGGTTGGCTTTCTGGTGTTTCTTCTTTGTTTTGGATTACTATTGTAGGCTTCTGGTTCTCTCGATTGTCTAGTGTGGTGGCTATAGTTTGGGGTGGGTCTTTAGGTGGTGGTTTGGAGTAAGTTTAGTTGTCTTGTGCTCGGTTTCCCCATCTTGTGTATTCTGGTTGTTGATGGTGTAGGGATTTCTATGGTGGATGTTCTAAAATTCCCTTAAGATGCTGGATACTGCAGGTTGGGAGGCATGTTTCTAGCAGATGGGTGATTTTCTTTCTAGGGTGGGTGCATGTTGACTACTTGGTGGGTCTAGAGGTTTTGGATTCAGGGTGGGTATTATCTCACATTTGGATCAGGGACTGCTTGGGGATTCTTTAGGTTGTCTGATGGGTTAGGCGTGGGTGATGCGGGGCACTTCAAATGGATGGTACTAGTTGACTGCTGGTTTTTTAGACTTTCTTATGGTGGGGTGGTCCATTTTGATGAAAGGTGTTCAGATGGTGATGGATGGGGCCAGATAGTGGTTTAGGGATGATTTGGTTTCTAGCTAATATTTTGGGTGTTGTGTCTACTATAGGTGCTTATTGTGGTTAGATATGGTGTGGTTTAGGGTTCTTGTGCAAGTAGGTGTTGGTGTAGTGGCCATTAGTTGCCATGGTTGTCTAGAGGTTTTTCACTCTAGGCTTTGTTTGGATAGGGATGCTGGTCTGGTTGGTTGATATTGGCTATGGGGCTGGGGGTTCAGTGGTTCTATTTCTTTGGATAAAGCTATACTTTTGGATGGGTGATAGATTTTGGCTACTTGTGTGTGTGTGGGTGCGTGTGCGTGTGTGTGGGTGGTTGTGAGTGATTTCATGAATGTGTGTGTGTTTTTGGTTTCTATCATTTGTGACTACTTCTTTTTGGGTTTTTATATTTCTCCTTTAGCTGCCTTGTTTCCTTGGTTATACTTCCCCTAGGAGTGCTTGTTGGTTTTGTGCTTGGGAGATTCTGCGATTCCATCTGCTGGTTTGTAAGTGGTGCATATGCTAGGATCTTATGCTATTTGGTGGGTTTCTAGTGTGCTATTGATATGATACAATATATATATGGGGTATTCATTATATGAAATGTGGAAATACAAGTGATGGAAGTTGTAAAAATGGAAATTAAAAGAAGTGAAAAGGAAATAAAAGGGGAAGGGGGATAATCAATTAGGACACCAAGGACACTTTCTCCTTAAATACCTAATTATAAAGCACCAAAAAGGTTGATCACTCCTTTGATAATCCTTACATGAATTCACCTAAGAACACAAGAAACACAAACATAATAATTTTAGAAAATCTCAAAATTCGTAATTAACCTTCAATGGGTACAAAGAGGTGGCTATTTATAACCAAATGTGAGGGATGCATGTCAAAATACCTGGCCCAAAAAACATCTAAACCCTAACCCACGATTTTGAATATCTTTACACATGTCCATGGATTTAGGGGGCAATATATCCACCGAGAAGACTTTTTGACATCTCCATAAAAACTTTGGAGATTCCCACCATGACATTGGAGGTCGGGGGATGGTGAGGGCTAGAACTAGTGGCTGGGGATGTTTTACAGGTGGCAGAGGGCTAGCATGAGTGTTTTGCAGGAGGATGGGGGGTGGTGGCTGGTTTGGTGGTTGGTGCGGGCTGGATTGCAGGTGGATGGGGGCTGGTGCGGGCTCGAATGCAGGTGGAAGGGGGATGGAATGCTGGTGGAAGGGGGCTGGTTGCAGGTACTGGGGGGATGGTGGGGGTTGATTCGAAGGTGGCAGGGGGGGCTGTTGCGGGATGGAATGCTGGTGGCAGCGGGCTGAAATGAAGTTGGAAGGGGGTTGGTGTGGGATGAATGTGGCTGGAGCATGGCTAAATCACGTCATTACCGCGGCGTGACCGCAACATGATTGCGGCGTTACCGCAGTGTGTTGGCCCGGTCCAGCGACATCCGTGGGGTAGCATCTTCCATCCAGGAGCGAAGGGAGCAGGAGGAGGTGGGGAAAGATTCCGGCCGTCACCCCGCTGGCAGAAATTGTGATTAGTTAGTCTCAACATTGATTACAAGACTCATGGAATACTATCATTGTGAACCATCACGGGGTGTCGTCCTGGAGTAGGGCCAAATCATGGCATTACCGCGGCGTGACCGCGGCGTGTTGGCCCGATCCAGCGACATCCGTAGGGAAGAATCTTCTGGCCAGGAGTGAAGGGAGCGGGAGGAGGCGGGACAACATTCCAATCGTCTCCCCACCGACATAAATTGTGATTAGTCAGTCTCAACATTGATCACAAGGCTCATAGAATACTATCACTGCGAACCGCCGTGGGGTGTCATCCTAGAGCAGGGCCAAATCACAGCATTACCGCGGTGTGACTGCGACATGACCGCGGCGTGACCGTAGCGTGACTGTGGCGTGAACGCGGCGTGACCGCAGTGTGATCGCGGTGTGTTGGCCCGGTCGAGTGACATCTGCAGGGCAACATCTTCCGGACAAGAGTGAAGGGAGCATGAGGAGGTGGGGAAAAATTCCGGTCGTCACCCCACCGGTAGAAATTGTGATTAGTCAGTCTCAACATTGATTACAAGACTCATGGAATACTATCATTGCGACCTGCTGCGGGGTGTCATCCTAGAGCAGGGCCAAATCACGGAATTACCGCGGCGTGACCGCGGCGTGTTGGCCCGGTCCAACGACATCCGTAGGGCAACATCTTCTAGCCAGGAGTGAAGGGAGAAGGAGGAGGCGGGGCAACATTCTAGTCATTGCCTCGCCGAAAGAAATTGTGATTAGTCAGTCTCAACATTGATCACAAGACTCATAGAATACTATCACTGCGAACCATCGCGGGGTTTCGTCCTGGAGCAGGGCCAAATCACGACATTACCGCGGCGTGACCGCGGTGTGACCGCGGCGTGACCGCGGCTTGACCGCGACGTGTTGGCTCGGTCCAGCGACATCTGTGGGGTAGCATCTTCCGGCCAGGAGTGAAGGGAGTGGGAGGAGGTGGGGCAACATTCTGGTCATTGCCCCACCGACATAAATTGTGATTAGTCAGTCTCAACATTGATCACAAGACTCATGGAATACTATCACTGCGAACCGCCGCGAGGTGTCGTCCTGGAGTAGGGCCAAATCACGACATGACCGCGGCGTGACCGCGACGTGACCACGGTGTGACCGCGGCGTGACCGCGGCGTGACCGCGGTGTGACCACGGCGTGACCGCGGCGTGACCACGGTGTGACCACGACGTGTTGGTCCGGTCCAGCAACATCTGCAGGGCAGCATCTGCCAGCCAGGAGCGAAGGGAGCGGGAGGAGGCGGGTCAACATTCCGACCGTCGCCCCGCCAGCAGATGATAGAAAAAATCAACTATTTAATATGCTATAACAAGGGATCGCCAGAGAGGGTTGTAGGGAGCAGCACAATGACGCAACATCTAAAGGGAAACAAAACGACAGAAAATAATCACACACCCTACACAAACCATTTACAAATTCATTCACTTTTCCTAAACATGGGAATTTTATTTATAATATTCAAAGCGTGAAAAGGAGTGTCATGGTCAAGTCATATGCCAACTCGGGCAATGTCATTTGAGTTAAACGAGTATGATAAGCTAATTTATATTATTCAAAGAAAACAAAAAATAACTAGCCACAAAACAAACACCAACAAGAGGCATATGAAATACTCAAACCAAATCTAAACATGATACAAATAACTATCACTACTCTTTGGTTTAGAAGACAACGCACCTCCATTGGAGGGGTTTTATTATAAAATCATGACATTTCTTTATTACACAATTTATTTAATTATATTTAACATTTATTTTAAAACTAATTCAGCACAAATCAAATGCAATAATTTAAGCAACTAGATCAACATAACTATCACTGTGAGTTTTTGCAGACAGCGCACCTCCGTTGGAGGGGTTTTATTATAAAAACATGACTTTATTTATCAAATGAAACAATTATATTAAAGAACACTTATTAAAGATATGAAATTAAATATAACTAAGCAGAATTAAGAAAGAAGAAAAATTCAATTTAAATCATTCTTGAATTAAAGAGGCTAGAAGAGGGATCCTACCTCAAGGTGGAACCAAACCGTCCACTTCAGCTCTTGGAGCTTTCTAACTAAAAGTTGTTGCTCCCCCCACTGGGTATACGCACCTTCACACACATGCAAGGACACCTAGCCCCTATGCACACACCCACATGGCCATGAGCATGTGCAAGGGGATCCTTGAACATATGCTTATATGCATATACCAGTCTCCACTCACCTACGTATGCATTTATATATATATATACATGGGAACACATAGCCCCATACGTGCATAATCACTGCCATGGTTGAATATACACATAGCGGGGGAACCCACATACATATACTTTCTTACCTATGCACACGCAGGTGAGTCGCCCTTAACTTGGCTACTCGAAACCAATGAGCAGGGATCAACACACTACACAAAGGATATTAGGAACATTAAAACACATAAAGGATGCTACATAACCAGTGAGAAACCAACCAACGACATTAAAGCCTTACCTCGATTGGGAGAACCAACACGAAATGATCCAACTCCCTACTGAAAACATATTATGGAGTCAAAAACACTGAAATCCCCAAATACATGAGGTGCGAGACAAGTAGTAACCATATAATATTACCTCAGATCAAAGCCGGCGGATTGAATCAATTTGAACCCCATTTTCCCCCTTCGCAGAATATAATTACCCTTTGTCCACAGAAAGAAGTAAAAGACCTAAGTGGCCAATGTGATAAAGAAAATAAAATAAAAACAAAACTAAAACATACCTGTATCCTGTGA
This sequence comes from Viscum album, assembly GCA_963277665.1. Classification (NCBI taxonomy): domain Eukaryota; kingdom Viridiplantae; phylum Streptophyta; class Magnoliopsida; order Santalales; family Viscaceae; genus Viscum; species Viscum album. The sequence goes on from OY728141.1 coordinate 1,115,587,180, forward strand.
CTATACACATCACCGCCCAACATATAAGAACCGTAATGCCCTATGGTTCAAATCATGTTCCTGAAAGCAAGGGGAAAATAGATCCATGTTTCAAAATGATACTATAAAATAGTACATTCTTATTAATTAACAACTATTCTTCCTGTTAATGATATATAATTAGTTTGGCTCGAGTTTCATCTTAATTTGGTTTTGTTCGATACAAGTTTTTATCCCACCTGATAATAAAAGTTTACTAGAGGACACAATTTCTAATCAAATAGAATATATCATAACAAAAAATGGATCCACACCTATGAAGAAGGTTGAACATGATAAGAAATAATGTTTGATCATACAGTCTGATGAGTTATAAAAGGATAAACCAAAAAAACGAAAAACATTGAGAGTTCTCTAATTTCTCAAGTGAATATGCAATTTTCAAACAATAATAAACATGTGAAAGAAGAGAAAAGTGGACATAATGGACTGTATTTTTAAAATAAAAGGTGTTAAAGCCATACCAATAACAACTAGTGCTATCATACAAAATATGATTTGTTGCAACTAATATCAAGCCATGATTTAGTGAAAGCAATCTGTTATAAATAGGAGGGAATATTTGGAGAAACCTAATCATAAAGAAATGGGGGAGTTAGAGATGGATTGTAATGGTTATTCAACCTTATCTAAGATTAAAGAAACCTATAGATACTAACTACACCCCCCTGCCCCACCCCCTTGCCCCATTGCCCCACTACCCCACCCCCTCCCGCCTGCCCTGCAGACCCCCCTACAGACCACCCCCTGCCCCTGCCCTACAAACCTCCCCACTCCACCCTGCCCCCTCCACTCACTCCCTCCCCCCCTGCTCTGCAGACCTCCCCCCTACCCTGCAGACCTCCCCCCTGCCCCTCCCCCTGCCCCCTCCACCCTGCCCCCTGCCCCCTACCCCCCTCCACCCACCCCCTGCCCCCTGCCCCCTGCCCCCCTCCACCCACACCTTGCATCTTACAGAAGGTCCTCTATAATGTTTTTGTAATCTAAGGAGGGATCACACATGTATGATTAAAGGAACAACAAAAATCTAAAATAATTTTACCTGAATGATCACTTGATTTCATGTGAGGTGTTTGGAAGATTCTGTGTTTACATCAGTTTGAGCATCAATTCAGGCTGAGAATCAATTATGGAGTGGTTTTTCTGAGGGTATCTACGAGCAGATGAAAATGACCACTTGATGTTCACTTCAAACTCCCTTTGGTTGTGCCAGCAACAACATGGTGGATTTCTTTACAATTCAGAGAATGGGGAAGACATGAGGTGCATGAATTTTAATGATAGGAAGAGCATCTGGCCATAAAAAAATTAATTCAAATTAAAAAATTAGTTTAGTATTTTCAAACAGCTTAGTCTATAGTTCCTAGATAGAATATAAGCATAAAAAATCTCTATATTATATGAAATCTGGAGGACAAATTCAGACAAGATTCAATGACATCAACTTATAATAATAACATTGTCCACAAGATCAATTCTTCTTATGGAAAATAAGGCCTCCATGTCAAAAAAATATGCAATTTATGATATAAAATCATAACTTGAACTAAACTTTTGTGTTCTAAAAACCCAAATAGAGAACCCCTTTAAAATCTATATCTTAGAAGTGAGACCACCTCATCAATATCAATGAACAACATACTGGTTTCATGAAACTTATGGTTCACTAACCTGCAATTAGAAATATAATGTCGTGTTTGAATTTTGATCATCAAAAATACAAAATGATAAAACGATGTTATATTTCATTTTAAGAAATACTTCAATAAAAAAACACTGGGATGTGGCATTTGTTCAAAAATATAATATACCATTAAGATCAGTATATCATACCATCTGAGGATGATCAGATTTTAGTAAATCTAAATTTATTTAGGTAACAAACAGTAGTTAACACCTTCAAACCTTGATATACAACATAAACATTGTTCTAATATATGATTCAATGTCACAAGGCAGGTCATAGAGTATTGTTTTCATAGAGTATAATCTATTTTTAGGAATGCAGTTGTGTAGAAAATGAAAATCATGGAACTATAGTCAGATCTGGAATCTTATCTTGATAACATCAAGGGGTGAAGTTATAGTCTGAGAAACAGCATCGGAAAAGGCCCCCGACATTGCAACAATAAATGCATGGTTAAGCTGGTTGGTATTCTCCATATACTCTGCAGACGCCTACAACTATAGATCAACATTCACCATTTCTAAATTTAATGTTATCGTCATTCGAAACAATTTAAAAATACCAAGAAAGAGGCACGAAGATCAAGAAAAAGATATGAAAATAATAAAGTCAATAAATTGAATGAAATAAATCATACAGTATGAAAATTGGAGGATGATTTGAGTGTCTCTTGGAGTGGATTGTAGTGTTGATGGAGGTGGGTTTACCTAATGCCTTCGATGGAAGTATCAGTGAAAAAACATTGTATTTGAGATATTTACCTAAATAGTCTTACTAATGTCCATTACAGAGTGCACTAAATCACATCTTGGATAATAGTGACTTGGAGCCTACACATTAAATATATTTTACAGAAACCTTCAAATTAAATGGGAAATGTCTCACATACAATTTAAAGTGGAAGGTGGAAAACATAAAAAACATTGAAAACAAAGTAGAAACACGAACCTGGATGTTTGTTTATGCTTCTAAAAACAGTATAATTCGATCTTCAATAGGTGCATGAGGTGCTGTACATATTTTTTTCTGCCCATAAAACACAAGAATTTTTTTATTAAATAGTAAAATAACTAAAGGAAATAAAATAAAATAAAAGGGATTTTTTTTAGGTTTCGAACCCTGAACATGGTCTGTTGTTAACCTGTCCATAGCTGGATAGTTCTAGCAGGTCAACCCCAGCCCATTTGCGGGTGTGGTCATTAGAGTAGGAACCACCTCATCTTGTTTCTATTGAGTGTTGATTGTAGTTCCCCTTGAACTTCAACTTGAGTGAAGTCAATACGATGTCCATTAAGACCTCTCATTAGCTCTTCCCAGTATGCACCCCCTTAGCATCAACCAAACTACTTAAGTGATAGTTCTTATACAATAATCAACATGAACCCAAATGTTTAATGAGATATAACACAGAAGCATAGTCATGTATATAAGAGTTCATAACGAACAAATGTCAAAGCCATGAATTATTGGTCTAATACCAGCCAAATAAGCATAATGAATGAACTGTTTAATCGCAAACCACAAACAAATAGTAAAAATGAAATATGACATATCAAATTTTTTAATCCAGATAATGGTATTTACATATTTATCAGGAATTTCAATATGGACAACCACAAGAATGAATAATGAGAAAATACACCTCTCAACATTACAGTTGTATGGTAATAATAAATAAATGAACATGCCAAAATGTTACCTTTGAGTAGTAGGGTGCATTAAGAGTACATTGCCTTAAGAGTACATTGTCAAATAGATTAGTCTTATGGATGGTAAAATTGACATCGTTGACCTGTCACCTGCCTTTTGGAATAGTAAGTAGTGGCCATATTTTACATGTGATGGCTGGTAGGATTGAAGACTTCTTGTATTTATATAACCCATCTATTAAACTAATATGTTAAGCATCATTCCTCATTGATAACATAACAAATAACAGTTTATCCTGAATGAAAAATGAATGTAAATAAATCAAAAGAAGAATATAAATAAAATGATTTAAAGGAAAAGTATAAATAATTTTTCTATGTTATAAAATGTTTTCATTTTGTATATTCTGAGTTTTTGTATAACAAAAACATTTAAGAATCTATAAATGCATTTATAAGAAAGATCAAGATCCATATAGAAGTAAAACTGCATTATCTTGGTAATCCATAGTTTCAAAAATGAAAATTATCAATTCATATCGAACACTTTCCATAAAGGTATTAAATTAAAGGAACACTAAAACTAATTATCAAAATACAGACCTTCATATCCAACAATTTATGTCCCTATACACACAAAGATGATCTAGATATTGAACCGCACTAGAAAATTAAGATTTTAAAATTTCTAATAAAATAAGAAGATTGGATGATCTTACATACAAAGTAGTCCAGGAATACCAGGTAAAACATTAAACTGAACCATCACTTATCCATTAAAAAAACATGTTCTTCCATGTGATCTCATCTCCTGATGAACAAATGATTCAAAAAAAGCATGTATGGATTTACAAATTAAACCATAATTAAGAGAGGTAGAGCCTAGAAAAAATATTCTAGGAGAAGCTTGACAAAAGATAGGGGTGGCCTCTCTTGAAAAGGAAATCGATCTACAAACTAGTTGAGTAAGATAATCGCAAAGGATGATGAAAAAACACAATAAATGCTTCCAAGAAGTGACTTTTACTTCTCTAAACATATTCAAACCTACTTGAACCTATTCTAAATCCAAAAAAATTATTGAATAAGTACATTAAACATCATAAAACATCCTAGGACTCCAATACCATATATTTTATTATCAATAATTCTTATATCACCATCACTGTATATGGTTCCATTATATGTTCAACATCATCACATCAATATGCCTTCAATTTCTACTCATACTCTACCCATGTCTTTTATAAATACAAGAGGAAGGGAGATCTAAATAACCATCACATGAAATTCAAATAACAGTACAACCTTAAAATCAGAACATTGATGAAATAATATGGTATAAAATACCTACGTTGATTGGAAGCCATGAGGATGGCACCACGGTGACAGGTCGTCAGAGAGTTGGGCGCCGCAGTGAGAGAGGTATCCGGGGAGGAGGGTGCCGCTGTGAGAGAGGTCGTTGGGAGGAGAGCGCCGCGATGAGAGAGTTTTTCGGAGAGGAGGGATCCATGATGAGGAGATGTTGGGGAGGAGAGGTTGGGAAGGAGAAGTCGTCAGGGAGGAGGGAGCCACGGTGAGGAGAAAACGTTGGGGAGGAGAATTAATCGGGGGAGGAGGGCACCACGGTCAGGAGAGGTTGGGGAGGAGGGAATCCCAGTCAGGTGAGGTCGAGGAGGAGAAATTTTCGGGAGTAGAAGAAGCCGGGAGGAGAAAAAGTCGGGAGGAGTGCGAGAGTAGCGAATCGGGGGACCCTGATACCAAATAGGAAAACACGCGGTATAGCCATGGTTATTAAATTAAACCATGGAAATTAGAAAGATATAGACACATAAGAACAAATCATTCCTTGAGAAAGATTTCAAGTCACCGAAGATTAAAAGATCCTCCCAGATTTTGTAGGGACATAAATATAAGATATTAACCAGATTTCTTGAATCTGGTTTCCGAATCAAAATTAAAAGTGAAGGAATAGGTCTCACAATGAAATGATGTAATTTGAGACATGTCGCACCATGAATAAAGGTGTCACACTCTAACAAGAATTTTTCTAGACTCCTATATAAAAATGATCACATAAAAATACAAAGGAAGAGAGATACAAAGGATAAGAGGAGAGACTAAAGTTAAAATAGGGAGTTCTAGGTCACTAATGGAAATAAAATGAATATTAAAAAAGCAATCAACTACTAATAACATGTATGTGGTTACTTGAAAAAGATTTATCTTGTTCATTGGTAAATTATAATAGAGTTAGGTGGGATGGAATGAGATCAACACACTTCCAGGATCCAACACCATTAGAAGAAAAAACCTAACATCACCATCATCTTCTAACTCTAAAACATCATTCTATAGAATTTTCCAACCAAAAAAAATAATAAATCGAATAAAAAAACCAAACAACACCTAAATAACATCACCACCACCAACAAGAAGAAACTCCACACAAAGAAAGACTGATCAAAAACACGTGTGAATACAAATTCCTCCCTACTAAAGAATCAGTCCCACCCAAGGGTAAACAATTTTATATAACCTAAATCTTTTCTACTCAAAGACTAAACCAACTAGGTGGTTCTTGTTGACCATTCTAAGCACTTTGTTTTTAATCTAATGATGTATGAGCTATTGTTAGGAGGTTTTCTGGTTTGAAGTTATATAAAAAGAAACTATTTTTCTTTTCTATAGAATTATCATCCTGTGTTAATCATCTGGTGCCGAAGTTGATGCATGGGAAGTGGCTCCCCATTTCTCATATTTGCTAGCAAACACTAGTGTTCAATTTTTCCAAGACAGGGTTAATCTTTTTCATCCTAGTAATAAATTTGTGTTCAATGGACCCATGTCAAGCCTTGGTGTAATTGTTTATCTTTAAAGTGTCCATGTTATAGAATATGACTGGTATTTATATTTTTCCTTATATTGTGTTTTTTAGTAACATAAACATTTCATCAACAAGTCAGATAATTGTATTTATATTTTTGATTTATGGAAAGAATTTCATATCCTGTGAGCTTCCTCATTCAACTGTTCACGTGGATCTGTTACCCACATTCCTGATCTCAAATTTCATAAATACCCATCCACTTATTTTATTTTAAATAAAAATTATTGTTAGTTATCTAGCTGTGATCACAGTTTATAATTTTCAAATATTTTCATTTGAAAATTCCAGAATATTAGAGAAGTGATCAATTTTAATTATCCATAAACCCATCTTGAATCACACCATAATCATTAGTTTTTATTTTTTAGAATTTAAAAACAACACAACATCATTCTAGTTAAGTTTTAGAAGTATCTTCAGGAAATTCATCTTTTCCTAAAATTTTTTTCTATGTAGTTGACCCTTACAAAACTTCCTGTATCAACAAATTGACTCTTATGATTTGTCAAATGACTTGTGAATTCTTATCGATGACCCTTATTATTTTTCAAATGAATTTTATGAATCAGTGTGGCTTACTGCCTTTTCAAAAATTTCAGTCTGTGCATGCAGCATATGACTCGTATGAAAAATCAGAGTTACTCATACGCACTACCACATCTTAGCTAAATTTCAGTCATTCTAACTTCCGGATCTTTGAAATATTTAATTTCTAAAAAATACAAAACAAATTCTCATGCACATCATGAAAACATACCCTAATTGATAACAAACCATTATTGAGAAAATCCCTAGTATCTAATAATAAAAAGAACCTACAATGAAGTGCAGTTATGAAGTTCTCCAGTTTCAAGTCCACTCTTCAGCTAAGGAATACCAACATCGCCACCGCGCCTAACACTGTAATGACCTGCGTCGTTATGGTTTGGTGAAACTAAAATAAATCGGACTTACTTGGATCTGGATCACGGAGGTAGTATTTCTGTGTCAGAGGATGAAGATCACTGCAGAGGATGGGCCTTGATAGGAACCACATGCAGAGGAACGCCGACGGGGAGGTGGGTGACTACATCATCGGAGGAGAATCGTCCCAAGGTGGGTGGCTGCGTCGAAGGAGTAGAATGGTAGAAGTTTTGGGTGACAACGTCGAGTGAGGAGGTTTGTAGGGAGTAGGGCAGAAAGGGAGGGAGGTGGAGATCATGAGTGGAGAGCAGGGTAGAAATGGGGTGGGGATCGCGAGCGTACATGAGTAAGGTGGTGGGGGATCACGAGCGTATAGAAAGAATAGGGGTAAAGCCACATGTATTTTTTGACCCATGGCGTTACCTTAACCTATAACCACAATTTTATTAAACCATGGCTATATAAGTGTGGATAAATATTCAATTTCTAATAGTGAATAACATATCTAAATGAAAAAGTGTCAAACAATTATTTCTTGAAGTTTATCAAGCCTAGTTAGATTTAATGTTTTCCACAAAGCTCTCTAAAAAAGGTACACAAATCAAATAGAACTGTAGTTACTTTTTTAGGTAATGTATTATACAATTCCATTAGAAATAACAACTCCATCATAATATGCGATTCATGACTTTTCAATCCATTTAACTTTCGATGTTTTAAGTCAATACACCTTGAAATGCTACTTGAATATCCATATGACACTTTTACATTATTTAAAGTTAGAATGAATAAGTATTTATCATGATTTTTCATCATAGAAATGGCCAAAGGATACTTTTCATTCTCACTTCCCCACAAACCATGCTTTATATTCATTGATTCCAAATCCTTATGAGCATTAAAGTGTTCTTTTGATTTACCCTGCTCATTAAGCAATGAAAAAATTAAATTATCACAAATTTTATTCTCAATATGCATTATATCAAGATTATGAATTATCAAATTAAACTCCCAATAATTAATTTTTAAAAATATACTCATTTTATTCCACTTTTTTGTTTCAGCTGCTTCAGATATTGTACCTCGCGCCCTTTCCCCCTTCTTTAAACAGATTACATTTTCCAAATTCTATAGCAACATTCATTAATTTCCCTAATATTTCTGAACTAGATAAAACCTTTAATGGATTTATCAATTAATATCTCTATTTAATTTTTTCTTTTTAAATATGAATTTATGATAAGCATCAAGAAATCAACGATGACATAAAATACACCATTTTAAACTACGAGGTAATCATTAAGGTTCAAAATCAAAATTACAAACTGGAGAAGACAAACCAGTATGAGTATTCCAACTGGATACATTTAATAGTCTAGGAAAGCCACTAATTATACACATTAAAACAACATTCACTTTAAATAGTTTTCTCATTGAAGCATCATATGTTTCCACACCATCATTCCATAATTCTCACAATTCTTTGATTAGAGATTGAAAATTTACATCAATGTCATTTACAGGAATTTTCTTTCTAGGAATAATCATTGATATAATGAAGTAATTCTTCTTCATACATATACATAGAGGTAGATTATATAGGATAAAAAAAACTGTCCATATTTTATAATTAGTACTTAAAGTACCAAAAGGGTTAAAACCACCAAAAGACAATCCCAAACATACATTCCTAGGATCCAAAGAAAAACATGGATACAATGAATCAAATACCTTCCATGATGTTGAATATTTTGGATTTATCATCAATCCATCATTGTTACTATCCTAAGAATTCCACTTAATGTCATATGAAATCTTAGGTGACATGAATGATCTTTTCAAGCATGGTTTTAAAAGAAATTAACACAATAACTTTATGTGAGTTTTCTTCTTATTCTGTTTTTTCTCAGTGTTGCATTGATTTGTACTCTCATTGTTTCTCATTGACTTCCATATTCTTTTATGAAATATTATGAATTCTTATTTGTTGGGCAAAAATCCCTCAAGGTAACATTGAAGTATTTTTTGGGTTGATTGTGTTTGTTGACAAAGCAGGTTTCCATGGATAATTGTCGAGTTCTTGAGAATTTGTTGAAAATCCCTGTTGACAAAGAACGATGAAAAAGGAATGGACGATCTGGAGGCGGTACAAAAAGAGCAGTATAAGGTGGCGTCGTTTCCCAATGTTTTCTAAATTTTTGGGGTCCAAAATTTGGAGTTTTGTGAGCATCGCGAAAATAGGATTTCCATGAAGAGCATAATTTAATATGGAAAAGGCATGAATTTTGAGAATATAGGATGCATGATTTGGAAATCGCGAAGACCAGAAGAATGGAGGCGGTGAGTCTTCGCGATTACGTCAAGCTTCGCGAACGGCAGAGGCTGAAGCGCATCGCGGCGGTGAAGGGATTTGCGAGGGAGCTTCGCGGCGAAGGAGAGAAGGAATGTTGACGGTGATTCTTCGCAATTACGTCAAGATTCGCGAACAACAGAGGCGGAAACACATCGCGGCGGTGAAGGGATTTGCGAGAGAGCTTCGTGGTGAAGGCGTGAAGGAATGTTGACGGTGATTCTTCGCGATTACGTCAAGCTCCGCGAACGGAAAATTGCCGTGGTGCTTCGCGATTTGGATAGAATTCTGGCTGAAACTTTGGAGCTTCGCGATTTGAGATGACGTGGCGTTGACTTCGCGCGGAAGGGGCGAGGATCGGTGGAATCACCTATAAATAGAGGCCAACCCCCTCGAGAGAAGTAGAGAGAATTTTCAGAGAAAATACATTGCTCTCGGTTCGCAGAGGTGGTTTGCGAAGGCAGTGTGCTTCACGAAAGGGGAGCTTCACGGCGGCTATTCTAGCTCCGCGAAAGGCGTGTGCCCTGCGTTGGCTCAGTGAGCTTCGCGGAGAGGTAGGAGCTCTGCGACGGCCTAAGCATTGCGAAGGTCTGTGCATCGCGAGAGTGCTTCGCGATAGAGCTTCGCGAAAAGGCAGGAGTTTCACGAAGGCTTGTTTGAGCTTTGTGAAATTGGGAGCTTCGCGAAGTAGGGTGCTTTGCAAAGGTGTTTCCAAAAGGGATTGCCCAGTGTTCAGAGGCAAAGAGGTATTCATCAGTGGATGAAATTTGGACTTCAATAGAGCATCTATCAACAGTTGAAGATGCATTATTTCATGCAAATGAAGAGACCTATAGGTCTATAAACTATGAGTGGATTCCCTTCACAGAGCAGTGAGCTTAGGAAGAGGAAGTAGGTGATCCTCTCCACCGGAAGTGAGCCAGAGAGAGAGAAATAGGGAGTGAACCTTGGGAAAGCAGTGAGCTGACCCTAAACTTTATAAAGGCAGTGAGCCTGGGCATAGAAGTGATCTAGACCTAACTTTGTAATCCACATCTAGTGAAGTATAGTGGAATTTGGTACGACCAGCAACCTGTCGGCGTATGCTCCTTGGACGTAGCCCTTAGCGGTGAACCAAGTAAAATTGCTGTGTCCTGTGCTTGCTTTAATATTGTGCAACAGGAAAAGAGAGAAGAGTGTTTTGCTTAACAGTGAAACAATATCAGAACGGGCTTTAATTTTAAATTAGTCATACCCTGATTCACCCCCCCTCTCAGGGTATTCAGCCTTGTGGACCTAACAATTGGTATCAGAGCAAAGGTTGACAGTTGTTCTTCTCTCAAATGGAGGTCACTAATCATAGAGGGATTTCGATCTTCGATGGATGTAATTTTCATATATGGAAGAATCGAATGCAACACTATTTCCGATCTTTAGGAATAGATGTGTTTTCAGCAGCTATGCATGGTATCACAGCTGATATTACTAGTAGTGAATTATCAGAAGCTGAGCATAAAGAGTTGGATGATGATTCCAAAGTAATCAATGCCTTAGGGGGAGCCCTTTCCAATCCCATATATACAAAGGTGATGTCATTCAAAACATCACATGCCATGTGGGAAAAGCTTTTGAATATTTATGAAGGGGATACAAAAGTCAGAGAGGCAAAGCTACAAGTATTGTGGAACAAGTATGAAGATCTGAGAATGAACCCGAATGAGTCTGTTGATGCATTATTTGATAGGTTAAATGCTGTGGTAGAAGACATGCGGGGTCTTGGAGAAATTATCGAAGATATAAAAATTGTGAAGCGCATATTGAGAAAACTTCCACCTCAGTTCAATCCAAAAGTTTCTGTTTTGGAAGATAAAGACCCAAAAGAACCGACATTGGATAACCTGCACAACACTCTTGTTGCATATGAAATGAGAAACGATGATAACGAGACCGTGGAAAAGGGGATATCCAAAGAGGTGGCATTCAAGGCCATGAAGAAACTCACCATTTAAGATTCTAATGAAGAAGAAGAGACAGATGAGGTTATGTCATTCCTTTCTTCAAATCTGCAAAGAGGAAGATGAAAGTTTAAAGGTAAACTTCCACTAGCATGCTTTCGATGTGGAAAGGTTGGTCATCTTGCGGCAAGATGCCCTAAGAAATTTCATGATGATGATGATGATGATGAAGTTGAAATTACCAAGAAGAAGAAGACTTCAACGTTTGTGAAAGGGAAGAAGAAATTTAAAAGAAATTTCTTCAAGAAAAAGAATCTTCTTTCACAAGAATTTGAAAAGTTCAGATGAGTTTGAGGATGAAGAGGTTTAGGAAATAGAAAATTGCAGAGATCGTGGGGTAAATGCCTTGGTGGCGATTGTTGGTAGTTCTCAGAAAAAGGAAGAAGATGACGCTGAGGAAGAAGAAGAAATTGAAGGGAGAGTTGACATGGAAGCTGAATTAGAAGCAGCTCTTGATGAGATAGATGTTTGGAGAGCAAAAACAAAGAAATCCAACAAGGTGGTACATGATGCCAAACTCTACATGCAACAACAAGAAGAAGAGAAGTCTGAGCTAGTGAAAGAAATTGAAGATCTTAAGTCTTACAGTCCAGAGCACACAGAAAAGGTTGATGAGCATAAGCTCAAGATTGAAGAACAGAAAAGGGAGATCGATTTCTTGAATAAAAAAGTGAAAGATCACGTCAAGCGTATCGAAGATCTTGAAGAGGAAGTTGTCGGTCTATGGAGAAAAGTTAAAGACCAGGAAAAACCTTTGAATCCTAAAACATTCTTGGGAAAGAAGGTCCTCACGAAGACTGAAAAGAAGAAAGAAGAGCCTAGTAGTTCAGCAGGAAAGAAGAAGCAATTGAGCTCAGAAGTTAAGGCTGATTCATGGCTTAATCAGAAACAAAAATCTGTGGTAGTTGAAGTCAGACTGCAAGCACCCGTCCCAAGATTGAAGGTGGATTTGGGCACAAAGCAGAATCAGAATATTCAGAGATCCCAAGGGGAAACTCGTAGTGTTGAAGTAACATGAAGGAATGCACCTTATATCAGGTGTTATTGTTGTGGAAAGATGGTACATTCACAGTATGTATGTTCCATAGCCAAAATATATCAAAGGGAATAAGAACAGATATGGCAGCTAAACAGAGAACGGTTTTCCAGAACATATTTTGAAGGACACTGTTTTTGGTGCGGAGGATTTGGGCATATGGCTAGGTACTGTACTTTGACCATTCAGAGAAATGTGCCAAAGAAGAATCAAAACGTTCGCAAGCAGCAGGTCAATAAACCGACAGGTGAGTTAAAAATGCAGAATAGATTTGCGGCTTTGCAAGATGAGGTTGGTCCATCATACTCTGAGAAAGAACAGAAGTCTCAATCCATGCCGAGTGTGAAAGAAAAAGTATGGACCAAAAAGAAGAAAAATAAGAAGGCCGTGGTGGTGGAGATTGCCCTTAAAGCATCAGATCGATCTGGTGTTTGGATCCTTGACAATGGTTGCACATCCCACATGACGGGTAATAAGGATCTTGTTACAGGCATCAAATATGACAAAGAAGGAGTTGTCAAATTTGGAAATGATGAAGGCCTGAAGATTGTTGGCTCCGGGAAAGCCAAGTTTGGGGGCAAAGAGATGAGACGTGCTGATGTCTTGGTAGTAGAGGGTCTCAGTCATAACTTACTCAGTGTCAATCAACTATGTGACTCTGGGCACTCTATCCGATTTACCAAGAAGACGTGTGTTGTGAAATGAAAAGATGGAGCAACTGTTCTGCAGGGAAAAAGGTCAAAGGGAAATCTCTACCTTGTAGGTGGGGAAGAAGATACATGTCTTTTATCCAGAGAGGAAGAAAACCAGCTGTGGCATAAGCGACTTGGTCATTTATGCTAACCATCTATGGAGGATCTCGTAAAGTGTGATTCTGCTAGAGACCTTCCCAAACTATCACGTGATCGCACTCATATGCGTGATGCTTGCCAACAAGGGAAGATCATCAGAAATACATACAGGCCAAAGGAACAGAAATCAACTAGAGTGCTCGAACTGGTTCATGCTGATGTATGTGGACCAATCTCACCACGAGCTATAAATGGGAAAAGGTACTATGTTCTTTTCATTGATGATTACAGCAGAATGGCCTGGGTATTTGTCATTACCCATAATATAGAAGTGTTTAGTTGCATAAAACAGTACAGGAGGGAATCATAAAGTATGCTTAGGCAGAAAATTTTGAAGTTCCATACAGATAACGGTACAGAATTCACAAACAGTCAAGTGGAAGAGTATCTCGAGAAACACGGGATAAGGCATCAAGTTTCATTAGTAAGAACTCCCCAACAGAATGGTGTGGTTGAAAGAAGAAATCGGATCATCAACAACATGAACAGAACGATTCTTATTGACAAAGACCTACTAGAGAAATTTTGGAAGGAAGCAGTGTTGACATCGGTCTATGTTTCAAATAGGTCTCTGTTGTGTCCGAAGAAAGGGAAGACTCCGTATGAACTGTGGTACGGAAAGAATCCAACGTTGAAATACTTTTGAATCTTTGGAAGTAAGTGTTTCATTATCAACAAAGAAAATCATAGGAAGTTTGAGGCACGAGGATATGAGGGGATATTCCTTGGCTACTCAGGGAAAAGCAAAGCGTATAAATGCTTCAACAAGAGGCTGGGAAAAATTGTTGAGAGCAATGATGTCACTATAGTTTAAAATGAACAGAATAATCAACAACAGAGTGAACAGTTCCTGGATGAAAGTGATGATGAGGTAAGAAACACAGGGGGAGAAGAAGTGGCAGAGGCGGACTCAGAAGAAGATACTGATGATGAACAAGAAAGTGTCAAGTCTGTGTCTGCAAGGAAGCCAAAGAGTTGAGCTAAAATTGATAGGCAGAATATCATTGATGATCAGACAGCTCCAGTTCAGACTCGAAGAATGAAGTCATTACAGCAAACATCGTTTTTATCTCAGGTGGAGCCAAAATGTTTTTCCGATGCAGTTTAAGATGAAAACTGGGTTCAGGCTATGAATGAAGAGCTTGATCAGATTGAGAAGAACCAGACATGGGAGATTGTTTCAAGGCCAGCAGACAAGAATGTCATCGAGACTAAATGGGTCTATCATAACAAGATTAATGAAGATGGCACGGTGATTCGAAACAAAGCACGACTAGTGTGCAAGGGGTACTCCCAGATTGAGGGAATAGATGTAGATGAGACATTTGCACCGGTTGCAAGGCTGGAGACAATCAGATTATTTTTGGCCATAGCAGTGCAAAGAAAGTTCAAAGTGTTCCAGATGGATGTCAAATCCGCATTCTTGAATGGGGTTCTGGAAGAAGAGGTGTACATTGATCAGCCATATGGTTTTCTCATTCATGAGGATGAGAACAAAGTTTTCAGGCTGAAGAAGGCATTGTATGGGCTGAAACAAGCACCAAGAGCATGGTACTCAAGACTTGATCAGTACTTGAAGAAGCTTGGTTTTCAGCGTGGAGGAGTTGATTACAATCTATATTTCAGTAATGAAAGTAATCAAAGGATGATGGTGTTGGTTTATGTCGATGACATAATATTTTGCGTATTAGATGAAGCTCAGTGCAGACAGTTTTCCGAATTCATGAAAAATGAGTTTGAAATGTCAATGATTGGAGAGATAATGTTTTTCCTTGGTCTACAGGTGACACAAGGAAGGAATGGAACATCCATTTATCAATCTAAATATGCCAAGGAGGTCCTGAGAAGGTTTGGAATGGAAAATTCCAAGGAGATGATGACTCCGGTTGCTACCCGGATGAAATTATCGAAAGATGAAGATGTCAAGGCAGTTAATATCACAGAATACTGGCAAATTATTGGACGTTTGTTGTACTTGACTGCAACATGGCCTGATATTGTTTTTTCCACATGCCAAGCAGCGAGATATCAGATCAATCCCAAGGAAAGCCACATTCTTGTAGTAAAAAGAATACTTCGGTATATCCAGGGCACAGTGGATTTCAGCTTGACATATACTGATAAATCTTAGACAGAGTTATTGGGCTATACTGATGCAGACTGGGCCGGTTCAGCGGATGATAGGAAATCAACGTCAGGTGGTGCTTTCTATCTTGGTGGATTGTGTATTTCATGGATAAGCAAGAAGCAAGATTGCATTTCATTGAGTACCGCGGAAGATGAGTATATTGCGGCCACTCAAGCATGCACACAGTTATTATGGATGAAGTAGCAGCTTGAAGATATGAGAGTTGAAGTGAAGTCTCCGATCAGAATCCAGTGCGATAACTCAAGTGCTATAAATCTTAGCAAAAATCCCATCCATCATTCAAGGACAAAGCACATTGAGATTAAGTATCATTTTATCAAGGAGAAGGTTGAGCAGGGAATCATGAAGTTGGAGTACGTGCCTACAGAGCTACAGGTTGCAGACATTCTGACAAAGGCCTTACCCAAGGAAGCTTTTGAGAGGCATCGACTGGCTCTGGGAGTTCAGTCGATTCCCCACACTTGAAATAGTGTGGATGTGGGACCCCCCCTCTCCCCGAGGTATGATGTGTTTTTCCCTAATGTGCTGATTTATGTTCTCTACTCTGTTACAGACTAAAAAGGAGTGACCTTTGGGTTCATTGACAAAGGGGGAGAAAATAGTGTTTTTTAAAGGGGGAGAAAATAGTGATTGTTCAAGGGGGAGACAGTGCGGAGATTTGATAAATCATAATTGATACGGGGAGAAGCTGACAGGTGGAGTAGCCAGAAAGGGGGAGCAATGAGAAAGGGGGAGAGTTTTTTTTAAATCTGACGATGCTAGAAGTGATCGATCAAAGCATAGAAATCACGACAGCTGAGGATCGTGATAAAAGCAGAACAATGGTGTTGGAATGGTGTGAGACGGTGTCCAGCTATCACCAATTGGTATCAGTGTGGTTCAACAATTGGTATCAACTTAAGAATTCACCAATTGGTATCAGTGTGGTTCAACAATTGGTATCAATTTAAGAATTGTTATCAGGGTGGAATCGACAATTGGGGTCTGACATGAAGTGATTCATTGATGAAATTTTCATACTACTCTTGTTTCTCACGCCGAGCATTGCTCATGTGGGCTTAGAGTACGTGTTAAGTGAATCCTTGAATGCTATCAGAATCGCAAGAGGCAAATGGTGGTAGCGACTGGAAGAAGACTCAGTGAGGTATCAACATGCAGAAAATTATTCTGAGCAGAGTTGTGAAGAGTTGTCAACAAACCCAAAGGGGGAGATTGTTGGGAAAAAATCCCTCAAGGTAACATTGAAGTATTTTTTGGGTTGATTGTGTTTGTTGACAAAGCAGGTTTCCATGGAGAATTGTCGAGTTCCTGAGAATTTGTTGACAATCCCTGTTGACAAAGAACGATGACAAAGGGATGGATGATCTGGAGGCGGTACAAAAAGAGCAGTACAAGGTGGCGTCGTTTCCCAGTGTTTGCCAAATTTTTGGGGTCCAAAATTTGGAGTTTGGTGAGCATCGCAAAAATAGGATTTCCATGAAGAGCATAATTTAATATGGCAAAGGCATGAATTTCGCGAAGATAAGATGCATGGTTTGGAAATCGCGAAGACCAGAAGAATGGAGGCGGTGAGTCTTAGCGATTACGTCAAGCTTCGCAAACGACAGAGGCTGAAGCGCATCGCAGCGGTGAAGGGATTTGCGAGGGAGCTTCGCGGTGAAGGCGCAAAGGAATGTTGACGGTGATTCTTCGCGATTACGTCAAGCTTCGCGAACGGAAGAGGCTGAAGCACATCACGATGGTGAAGGGATTTGCGAGGGAGCTTCGCGGTGAAGGCGCGAAGGAATGTTGACGGTGATTCTTCGCGATTACGTCAAGCTCCGCGAACGGAAAATTGCCATGGTGCTTCGCGATTTGGACAGAATTCCGGCTGAAACTTTGGAGCTTTGCGATTTGAGATGACGTGGTGTTGACTTCGTGCGGAAGGGATGAGGGTCGGTGGAATCACCTATAAATAGAGGCCGACCCCCACGAGAGAAGTAGAGAGAATTTTTAGAGAAAATCCATTGCTCTCGGTTTGCAGAGGTGGTTCGCGAAGGCAGTGTGCTTCGCGAAAGGGGAGCTTCGCGGCAGCTATTCTAGCTCCGCGAAAGGCGTGTGCCCTATATTGGCTCAGTGAGCTTCGCGGAGATGCAGGAGCTCCGTGACGGCCTAAGCATTGCGAAGGTCTTTGCATCGCGAGAGTGCTTTGCGATAGAGCTTCGCGAAAAGGCAGGAGTTTCGCGAAGGCTTGTTTGAGCTTCGCGAAATTGGGAGCTTCGCAAAGTAGGGTTCTTTGCGAAGGTGTTTCCAAAAGGGATTGCCCAGTGTTCAGAGGCAAAGAGGTATTCATCAGTGGATGAAATTTGGACTTCAATAGAGCATCTATCAACAGTTAAATATGCATTATTTCATGCAAATGAAGAGACCTACAGGTCTATAAACTGTGAGTGGATTCCCTTCACAGAGCAGTGAGCTTAGGAAGAGGAAGTAGGTGATCCTCTCCACCGGCAGTGAGCCAGAGAGAGAGAAATAGGGAGTGACCCTTGGGAAATCAGTGAGATGACCCTAAACTTTGTAAAGCAAATGAGTCTGGGCATAGAAGTGATCTAGCCCGAACTTTGTAATCCACAACTAGTGAAGTATGATGGAATTTGGTACGACCGGCAACCTGTCGGCGTATGCTCCTTGGACGTAACCCTTAGCGGTGAACCAAGTAAAATTGCTGTGTCCTGTGCTTGCTTTAATATTGTGCAATAAGAAAAGATAGAAGAGTGTTTTGCTTAATAGCGAAACAAGATCAGAACGAGCTTTAATTTTAAATTAGGCATACCCTGATTCACCCCCCCTCTCAGGGTATTCAGCCTTGTGGACCTAACATTATTTATCAGACTCTTCTACCTAGTAAATCATGAAATCATTAGGGCATGCATGTATCTTTGTACAATCAAGTCTAAGTTTTTTTGTTAATTTTCTTAATCTCATAGAATGATGCATGGATCTTTTCTTCACTAAATGCATCATGAAGAAAATATAAAATCATGGAAATTTATTTTCTAGTAATTCCACATAGGTACTTCATATGATACAACTTAAGTAGAAAAGAAAACTTTTAATACTTGGCACACCCTTCATACAATTCTTGTTATCCATCTTCAACTAATTCATAAAACTCATTTTTTTGGTCACTGAAGTTCTGAGTAAGATTAACCTACCCAAAATCAATTTAAGGATATATTGATCTATTAAAAACTTATACATTATATCCGGTAAATCCAAATGTTTCATTCATCAATTTTTAAACTGAATTCTCCGCTAGTGGGCCACTTTGTGTTTTTTTGAAAAGATAGTCACTGTTTTGACTTTTCATAACATTCAGTTTACCATGCCAAATCCAACATACATATCGAGACTGAAACTATTTCAATATAAAGTGATCACATACTTTGTTTCTATTTAACCATCACTTGAATTTATAATTATGGCATAAACATTCTATTCTACCATCCAATGACTAGTTTTCAATTCCATAATTTAAAAATTCTTCCAAACCCTTGGAATACTGAGGTGTGTTTTGAGGTAAATTAACCTAATTTTTATCTATAGGAATTGGATTTTCACTCTTTCCCTTTACATTCAGATATAAATAAATAAATTTATAATCAAACAATTATCAATTTTTAACATCACCTAATTTCTTCATTGACTAGGGTAGGGTCTTGATTAAAAAAAACACAAATTTAACATGAAAATGATTCAATTAGACACGAAAAATATAAAAAATGAATAAATATTAAACCTCATAATAAAAGGATCATATTTCATGGAAGAAGGCCACTAAGGTAAGGAGAGGGCAACATACAACATAGAGGTCGGGGATACGAGCCCAACAACATCCAAACTAAACAGAATTAGGGGAAATCTTGGAGGTAGACAAGAGTGTAGGGTCATGGGGAAGGGGATAGGGATCAACATCTATTGGGGGTGGTGGTTTCTAGGAAGTATGGAATAGGGCCACCATCTTTGGAGAAGGCTTTTTGGGGGGCGTCAGAGAAGACTCATCAATTAGCGTTGAGGGAGGGGGGTCATGGGTTGGTAGTATCGATGAGGGAGGGGGGGTTGGGGGTCGGCATTGAGGGGGTGGGGGGGGGGGAGGTGGAGGTCAGGTCCACAAAGGTTATGGTTGGGGTGGGGGTGGGGGTGGGGGGTTAATTAGGTATTTTAAAGGATTTAGTGGCGGTTTTAATAAAACCTTCACTAAATTTAATGGTTATAAAAAGTTTTATAAATCCACTGCTATATTTAAAATAATATTCATTTTTTTTAATTAATGAAATTTATAGGAGAAACCACTAATAAACCATCACTAAAGCCTCATTTTTTGTTATTGTGATGGAATCATGAGTATGTGCTACTTGTCTTCCCTAGGCCTCAAGTATGAAATGATGCTCGAAAATCACAAGGCATTGAGCACACCAATCAAAAATCAACTAGGCATCGAGCATGATACTTGAAAATAAACTAGACATCGAGTGTGGCACTTGAAATTCAACTATACATTGAGAAAACCAACACTTGGCTTCCAAGGATCAAGTGCATCATCAACATGGAGTTCCATGATATCATCGTATCTCCACCCTATGATCAAGTCCATTGTCACCATCATCACAAGTCATGTACCCCCCAAGGTATTAACATCACTTGATGGTCCACATATCTCAAGTACCAATAACAACCTATAATGAAATGGTAACACACATCATAGAGTAGATCATTCTAATAAATCATAACATATCATCATGAGAATAAATTAGAAACACATAAAAACGTATAATCACAATCAAACATGAAAACATGCTACTCTAGAAATACTCAGAGAATCAAATATTATAACAGGCCACACATGCTACATACGATCAAAATCAAGCATGGTTATCAAGATATTTCAACATGAGAATCATACCAAGGAAAACATGCATATATGAGATCCCCATAAGGTAAGGAATTTCCTACCTCAATATTTTCGATGTTATTTCTAAGTTTCATTAAGGAATTTTCATTCAAACCACTCCTATGTGTTCATTGGATAAAACCACTCTCCAAGGATTCCTAGAACCAATTAAAATTATTTTATTTTTAAATGAAATAAAATATCACATGTGATAATAGTTTCTCTCTCCTGGATAATTTATGAATTATCAAATTATTCCAACACATGTGCTAGTAATTTCTTCCTCAATGAATAATAAAAAAACTTCATATGATAATACATTATATCTCTAGAATAATATGCATGTGATAATACTTTAGTATTATTCTTTGATAATTATGGGTTATTATCATCTCAATAATTCTTTAACAAATTCTAGAACTTAGGAAAAACTCAATTTGAAAAAGCACATAAAATGAATACTTGAAAAATTTCCCCTCTAAAATGAAACACCAATAGTGGAAGATAGTGAGAGAAATTTATATGCTTGGAAACTAGAAAAAAGGCTCAGTTTGGTTGAATAAGGACTTCATAGATCTTGTGTAAAGGGAATTATATGCTTATAAAATAGATACGATCAACTAAAAATGAAGGCTACAAGGGGTATACTATTTTAGAATATTAACACCACGTACATGGTCATAGTATTAAAGCCAAAAATTAAAATAATAATTTAATTTTTCTTCCAACTATTTATTAAAGGCATAGTGTTTTAATCTTCATAATTAATTTTGATTAATGAAAAATGAATCAAAGGACTTTAATTCCATGATTTTTTGGCATTTAAAGACATTGAAATGGGTTGTAGAGTCATTATGGAGAAGAAGGAAGGGAAAATGGAGGTTTTAAAAGTATTTCTCCCAAAAAGGGCACTGTGTAAGGGTAACATGGTTTATCCTTAACACATATATTAGGTTTCATGTAAGGGTTGAAGTTTACCCATACGCATCCTTTAAAAACTTTGGCTTACCCTTACTCAGTGGTAGGTTACTTTTATGTAGCCTTTGAAAACCAAAGGATACCCTTATGCAACTCAGGAGGTACACTTACGTAGCATTATCCACCCTTATGTAGTTCTTGGAGTTCATGAGTTAACCTTACACACCTCTGGAGGAACCCTTATGCAACCTTTAAAAAAAATAGGCTTACCTTTACATAGCACCTAGGAATCCTTACGCAACTCCAAGATTACCCTTATGTAGTCTTTGCAATTCATGGGTTACCCTTATACAACCATTGTAAATGGGAGCTTACCCTTATGCAGTAATTTCCTTAACCTTATAAAATTAATGTACATAGGGACCTATCCTTACACAACCCATAGAAAAGTGGCGTTACCCTTATACAGTGCATGGAATAAGGGATTTACCTTATGCAGTGCATGGAAAACTCCTCTTACCCTTATATAACTAAAGGGAAAACTAATCTACCGTTACATAATGTCTTAGAAACCCATTTTACCCTTATGTAACCCTTTTAAATCAAGTTTTACCTTTAAAAAACACATTAAAACCATAAATAAGGGTGATTTTTATTGAAAAATTAAAATTTCACATAAAAATACTTATAAAATGTAAACAAAAGTGGGTTCAAGGATTAATTAAAAATTGAGAATATTATAATTCTCCATGTTTAATGAATTCCCATCCCCTAGAAGTATCTCTAGCGGTCTTTCTTAAACAACTCAATCCATTGAGCATGAACATCAGACTCCCACTCCCACATCTCCTGGTTCCATCCATGCTACCACCAAAACCAAAAAAGTGGTACAATATTTTCTCAATGGATTTTTTCACTCCATTATAAAATATACACTAGAATCTCCTCATAAGGTGCATTTGGTTCTAACTCAATGCTCATGAAGTCTAAAACATGCACAGGATCAGGTATGTACCTCCAAAACTAAGAAACGTGGAACACATTATGAATTCCTCAAAAAAATATAGGAAATTCCAAATGATATGCCACTATCCCAATTCATTTGGTGATCTCAAAGAGTCTAAAAAATTACAATGCCAGTTTCCTCTACTTCTACAAACAGTGATGCCCCAATTGAGTGACACTTACAATAAATCTTGATTTCCAACAATGAACTCCAAAGTCCATATCCTTCAGTCTACATACTATTTTTTCCTACTCTAAGTGGTGATAAATCTATTTTGAATCAGTTTCACTCTCTCAAAGGTATCCTGAACTAAACTAGTCCCAACAACTACTGTCTCACCTGCTTCATGCCAACATAGTGGTGAGTGGAATGATCATCCATAGATATCCCAAAATGGTTCCTTCTATATAGAATAATGGAAATAATATTATAAGAAAACTCCAATAAGGATAAGTTCTCATACTAATCTCCACCAAGTTCTAGAACACAATATCAAAGCATATACTCTAATATGAAAGTCGTCTTCTCAGACTACCTATTTGTCTGAGAATGGTACATTGTGCTCAAACTCAGCTAAGTCCCCAGATATTTTTGCAAACCCTTCCAAAATAATGATGTGAAATGTGCATTTATTTTTAGAAAAAAATCTCAAGGTAACTCCATGTAAGCATATGATCTCATAGATATAAATATTTCCTAGCTCGTCTAATGAGTGAGTCACTTAGATTGGTAAGAAGTGATCAACCTTCATCATCCGATCGATAATCACCTATACAACATCACCACTCCTTAGTATCATAAGTAACCCCATCAAAAAGTACATCATGATATCCTACCACTTCCTCATGGGAACTATAATTGGCTAGAGAAAACCACCAGGATGTTGATGCTCAACCTTTACCCTATGGCAGGTAGGGCACCGAGAAATAAAACCAATGATGTTCCTCTAACCAGAGGTATAAAAATCCCTCATTGGTTTCTCAATGATAGAATTAAGGAATAATACTCTCCCATTCATGAGGATCACATCATATTCTCACAATGATGTATAAAGAAAAATTAATTTAGAGGATAACTTGATCGATAAGTCAATTATAGTTACAAATTGTATAGGTATAAAGTAAAAAAGGTAAAACACCATTATCAAATTAGATAGTAGATTAAGTAGTTGTGATCAAGACCACACCTCATACAATAGATTTTCCCTCACCACTATTTTCTAGAGCCTAATCCATTGTGTGAAAAAAATACTACATCAACCATGTGACCCTATCCTTGATATGTATGACCAGTTTGAAGCCGAGGACCCTAAGAAAATACTTGGTTCCCTAACCATTCTTATCTCGACCTTCTGTGAAATACTGACCTCATATCTTTGAAGAAAAACTACTAAAGATTCCCCTCATTTTATCATTGTTAACATTGGATCTGAGGTGCTATGTAGACTCTACAGTAATGAACGATCTTTCCACAATTGAAGCATTGGGACCCCATTCTTCTAAAAAAGGTTCTGATGAGCCCTTTCTCCACCTTGGATGTCTACCACCAATCTAGCACAAAACCTCAAACTTAATCTTGCTTCTTCTAGAGGTATCACTGGATGGTCCATTAGTAACTATAAGAATACCCAAAACCCTATCCATATCTAAAACCTTTTTGTTAATTAGGTTATTTAGGCATACTTCCATGAGTTGTATCACACAAGAAGAAATTTTCACCAAAATCTGATAAATCTTAGTGAGTTCCTAAGAACTGTTCGACTCTAGCACACCAAGAAGGAATTATTCAAAGAAAATGTACTTGAAGTTTTCCTAAGTTAGAACTTCATAACATACAACATAATTCACTACAACCTGCCACCACATGGTGGGTCCCTATAGCATAAATATCATTAGCTTCACCTTCATATCCTATGGGGTCTCTACCAAGTTGAAAAACCTTTCAATAATCTAAATATAGTTCTCATAATCCTAAGGGACTCCAGTTCCCTAAAAATATGAATGATTTTGGAGTTGAAAGTCTCGATCATAGTCGACCACAATCCTAGAAACTTCCACACTCTGGACAAACACTAGGAAGAATACTCCCGACTGAAGTAGTACTTCCACCTTAAATACTAGAACAAGTGTGGGATTATGCTCTGTAGAACCCTACTATGCAGAAGGCAGTCCTACTAGTCATTTATGAGGTGACATTTTATATTACACAAAGAAACATTAGTAATATAAATAGATCATACACATCCTATGAGATCACACAAATGTTTCCCTAAGTGACTATCCAAAACCCAAGGTATAACCCTCCTAGAACTAACCAAAGGTATCATCCCTATACATTATTCATAATTATCATATGTAAAATAACATAACAACATTCATTGTTCAAATAATTAATACCAATAGAGATATATCACAACAATAAGGAAAAAAAATATATCACACAATAGAGAATCTATCTTGAATAGATAACACAAATTAAGACGTTAAAATAAAGAACTAATATATAACACAACAATAGGTATATATATGGAATGTGAATCTATGTTCCTAATCATGATGCATGAATGAACCCAAAAAATCATTAAAACAACAACAAAAATCCCATCCATAATAATTAAGAGGTATGTTACATATGTGCTATCCAGATATAGGGAAATTCTCTTAACCAAGTCCCACACAATTATCTCCTTTCAACCATGTACCAGGTTAGTATAAAAGGGAAAAGAATAAAACTGGTGCTTTGACACCATTTTATAACACCCCAACCCAAACCACTAGGTCCGAGTCAGAGTGCCACATGACCTCATGCATGCCTCCCTGTATGTAAGAGGCTCCCAACTGGTAGCAAGGGTCTAAGTCTATTGGAGGGGATACTATACCCTTAACATCATTCCATAACACAAATAATAATAATAAAATATAATAAATAATCAGGGTAACATGCAAAATCTAAAAATGATATACATGTCATACAAGTAATAAATAGGCTCCCAAAGTGGCAAGAAAAACTAGAGTAATAAAAGAAAAAGAAAAATAAATAAATAAAACTGAGGGGTCCTCTAGAGTCTATCATAGTTCTCTACCTTCTCCATGTTCCTCTACTCAGCCATTGATCAGAGGCCCCTATCCCTTACTTAGATCCCTAAGCATGAAGTATGCACACACATCGAAATGATCGTACATGGTGTGAGTAATGACCCCATTAGGACACCACCAATGTGTCCTTAACAAGTGTGATAAAGTACAACATGAGTATTACATGATAATAATAAATTTTTAAAAAGAATAATAATCACATCACACATGCCGAGCAGTCATGCACTAACCAATACGCCACATACCTCCAACTTTACCTACTTCAGATACTTGTTGGAAGGATAACAAAGAGATATTAGAAGTAACCAAACTAGCCATAGGTATAGTAAAATAATAGCTTAGAATCCTCATGTAATAATTCATACATGCTACTTGGATTCCCTATTCTTCAAGTATGATATGCTGCTTGAAAATCATTAGGCATCAAGTTCACCACTCACAAATCAACTAGGCATTGAGCATGATTCTCACAAATCAACTAGGAATCGAGTGCACCACTAACAAATAAACTAGGAATAAAGAAACCTAAAACCTAGATTCCAAATATCTATTGAATCATTAACACGATGTTCCATGGTATCATCATATCCCCACCCTATGCTCAGGTCCATCGTCACCATTATCACAACTCATGCACACTCACCCTCTAAGGGATTAATATCATAAGATGTCCCACCTATCTCAAGTACTAATAACAACCTAAAAGGCATTGGTAATACACAACATAGAGTATAAAATATAATGAAATCATAACGTATCATCATGAGAATAAAGTATCTACACATGAAAACATGTGATCACAATCAAATGTGGAAACAAGCTACTCTTGAAATAATCATGGAATCAAATACCATAACAGGTGTCATAAGCCACACTCACACCCAAATGTGATAAAAATAAATCATGGTTATCAATATATACCTACATGATAATCATACCAAGGTAAAAATGTGTATATGAGAGACCCATAAGGTAAGGAACTTTATACCTCAATATTTTCAATTTTATCACTAAGGTTTGTCAAGGAATCATCACTCGAACCACGTCCACATGTTCGTTGGATAAAATACTAACCAAGGATTCCTAGAACCAATTAAAACTATTTTATTTACAAAATAAATAAAATATCACATGTGATAATAGTTTCTATCTCTTAGATAATTTTTGAATTATCAAATTATTCCAATGCATGTGCTAGCAATTTCCCCCTCAAACAATAATAACAAAACCACATGAAATAATAAATTATCTCTCTAGAATAATATGAATGTAAAAATACTTTATTATTATTATTTGATAAATCTGGGTTATTATCATCTCAATAATTCTTTAAAAAATTCCAAAACTTAGGAATAAATCAATTTGTAAAAGCACATAAAATGAATACATAGAAATTCCCCCCACTAAAATGTTGCAAAAATAGCGGAAGAGGGAGAGAGAGAAACTTCGACACCAAGAAACTACAAGAAAGGATTAGTTTGGTCAAATAAGGAATTCATAGATCTTTCATAAAGGGATTTATATGATGCTCATACACAAAGGATAAAAAAAACAAAGGTCATAAGGGTTCAACTATTTTAAAATATCAACACCATGTACATGGCCATAATATTAAATACATATATTAAATTAATAATTTAATTTTTTTCAGAACTATTTCTTAAAGGTAGATAATTTTAATCTTCATAATTAATTTAAATTAATGGAAAATGAATCAAAGGAATTTAATTCCATGATTTTTGGCAATAAAAGCTGTTGAAACAAGTTGCAGAGTTGTTCTAGAGAAAAATAAAGGGAAAACATAGGTTGTTAAAGTATTTCTCCCAAAAAGGGAACTATGTAAGGGTAACATGGTTTTAACCTTATGTAGACCCTAGGTTTCATTTAAGGGTATTAGTTTACCCTTAAACATCCTTTAAAAATTATATCTTACCCTTCTGTAGCAGCATGTTTCCTTTACCCAGCCTTTGAAAACTTGAGGAAACCCTTACACAACTTAGGAGGTACCCTTACTCAACTCTATCTACCCTTATGCAATGCTAAATACCCTTAAATAGTGCTTGGAGTTCACTGGTTACCCTTATACAACTCTGGAGGTACCCTTATGCAACCTTTATAAAAATAGGCTTACCTTTACATAGTGCCTAGGTACCTTAACACAACTCAAAGGTTACTCTTATGTAGTATTTTTAATTCATGGGTTACCCTTATGTGGCCTTAGTAAATAAGATATTACCCTTAAAAACAACCCACCTTAACCTTATTCAGTTCATGTACATAGGGAATTACCCTCACACAACCCATATAAAAGTGGCCTCACCCTTACGCAGCACATGGAAAAAGGGATTTACCCTTACACAACACATGGAAAACTCCTCTTACCCTTATTTAACTTAGGTAAAAACTACTTTAACCTTATAAATATTCTTATAAATCCATTTTACCCTTATGTAACCCTTGAAAATCAAGGGTCACCTTTATTAAATTCCTTAAAACCATAATAAGGGTGTTTTTATTGAAAAATTAAAATTTCACATAAGAATACTTATAATATATAAATAAAAGGGGGCTCAAAGATCAATTTAAAATTGAGAATATTACACAAGAGGATGATACGTGTAGGGTATTGAAAGAATATATGAGATTAAGGAGAATTAAACATCACAAGTTTAGTTGTATTGATAGGTGAATTGATATTCTTAGTTAGTGATTTAATTACATCGAATTTTCTAAACAACCATTACTGTAGATCCTAAAAAAATATCATGTCATTTATGATTTAAAAAAATAATAAAATAATATTAAAAAAAAGAGGGAAATAATTAAAACATAAAAGAATAGATTTAGTAGATATATTAAAAAATAGATTTTTAAAAAATGGGATTTAAATAAAATAGATAGATTAAATCTCTAAACTTGTTAATTTGAAGTAAATTTTTTAATATTATCATTGAAAATTTGTTGTGATATATATGGGTTGTACATAAATATAGTTAATCAACTAAATGTTTTTTTTTGTTTTGAGTAAGAAAACATTACTAAAAATGAATGATTAAATAATGACCTACATGAGTGAGGTGATCATACTAAAATTATAAGAGAATATAAAGATTATATGCATATAAATCCAACTAATAATGAATTTTTTTTTATTAATAGTGAACTCGAATACATATATAGTATATTAACATTGAAAACAGTTATAACATGCCAACAACATGTATAATAAATGTATTAAATATAAGATAATAACATTGAATTAATATATATCAGTATTATATTATCACATTTATATCTTGTTAATAGTAAAAAATATGTTTATTGATTTTCATGTACCATTAAAAGTATGCTTCCAGTGAATAAATAATTCGAACGGTGAATATAGCCTGCTAAGAGTGAATAAAAAACACATATACAACATGTTAAGAATATACACAGTCAATGTAGTGAATACATCATATTAAAGTGACTGGAAACAAATATATAGGATTCCAATAGTGAATATAAACACATATTCAACATGTTAACAATATAATTTAAGTGTTTTCATAAGGATTTATTATAATAATATATATAGTTATATGGAAAGAAACTAAAATTATAGACAACATACTAAAAATACAGTATTAGTGCATCAAACATATATGAAATGAAAATAATTTTCATAAAAAATTTATAGTTTCCATAAAATAATAATATATAAAAAATAAAATTTTAGAGAACAATATAATATATAAAATTCCATGAATGTAAACATAGATTGAAATTAAAATTTTCAATTTTTAGAATTCAAAAATGTATTGAATCTTTTTTAATTCAGTAATAGTAACAGTAATTAATGTTTTTAAGTATTAATAGTGAAAGAATATGAGTATGAGTTATTCTTGATTCCATGATAATTTCCAATAGTTCATCCCACAACATAGGGTATGGGATATTCTTGTTGACCCGATTAAAATGAAATTGAATTAAATTGAAAGTGGATAAAAAATATTTACACTACAAATTCATATAGGTAATGTATACTGGAAATGTATATAGAAAATTTATATTGAAAATATTGAAGACTAATAATCCAAAATGAAAAGAGAGATCATATATATATTGGGAGAGCATATGCAGATATGAATCAAAAGAAAAAAAATGAATTATAATGGAAAAAAATTAAAATTAATTGTATAATGTGAGGAAAAAATAATATGAAATCAAAATATATTATTATAACATGATGATAAATTGAAAAAATAAAAAACAACATCAATAATTCTATATTTTAAAGAGACAATATAAGACAATTATATGGATTAAAAAGGGATAAATTTTTCATTTGTGAAAATATGTGAGCATACACATAGATAAAACCAATACAAAATACCCCTTATTAAAATGTTATTAAATTTACTCTATGAAAGAAAGTTCATGTATTTGTATATATGTTTAATAAACATTCATTTTATACAAAATATGTATCTTCTGGGAGCTATCCATTTAAACTATGGTGCGAAGTATTTTATGGACAAGAAGTCTATCATGGATTTTAATTTTAATGTTCAACCTTTATAGGAGGAGATTAGAAAGCCGTCACAGAGAATTCAATAAAGAGAGGAATAATTTTACAAGGGATAAAACCAATAACTATTTTATATTTGAAAAAAACTGATAATGTATAACCATCTAATGGAGAAATAGCTATTTAAGAATTATAAATATTTGGTCCACTTTCTACCACATAGATGATTATGAAATATATAACATATTAGAAATAATAATATAGAAACTTGAAGGATTAAATTAATATTTAGTGTGAAATAACAAAAAAATTCCATATGTGAACATTGAGGATTTACATTAAAATTATTAATTCATTTTAGATTAAATAAAATAGAGGCTTGGAAATGCATAATCTGAAACAATTAAAAAACCGTAAAATAACTCATCATATAATCTCAAAAGTTTTTTATATATCAGAATATCTATATATCTTAATATATATATATATATTTACTTTAATATACATAACATATATATATATATACCAAAATATATATAGAAAATATATATATATATATAAGAATATATATATATATATGGGAAATTACATGCATACAATATATTTGATAAAAATATTGGCATAAAAATATTTTAATAATAACATATATTAAAGACAAATTCATTACCCATCATAACAATTATAAACAAAATGAATGTTGACATGAGCATTTTTTGTATAGCCTCAACTACATCCCCATATTTTTCCATCACTTCATGATTTCCAAATTTTCATATAATATCCTGGAAAACATTTTATTCCCACAATAACAACTCTCAAATTAATCAAAATATTCTCAAAGGCTAATATTGGATCTAGTCATATTCTTAGAAAATATACAATGTTAGAGAGATTATGATAATGTTTTAAAAATCAATGAAAAAATAAGATAAAATCTATTTTAAAAATTTAGTGAAGTCAGTAATTATAGAACCTACAAAATAAAAATAACCTTAAAAATTATTACCAACTAGCTACAAAAAAACAATGTGGTGAAAATTTATGCAAGGAAAAAAAATACAGATTACACCAATTCCACAAATCTATTCTTCTATTTGGGTTACATCCATGAATCCATGAATATAAAGTATAGATTATAATGATATCAACTAATTCCAAACATATATATTCATTTTAATCTAAATATAATTCCAATTACACTAAAAAGAATGATAATACATTGGAAAGAAAGGAACATAAGACTATTTTATTCCTTTCTGAATTACTTGAACAAAAATTCCAAGAATTTGGTTTAGAATACATCATAAAAACAAAGAAAATGCATTGAAGTGTTTAAATAAATGTTTGAATAGTGAGAAAGTTATGACCATGAAATTTCTTAATCATGTCTATATAATCACTATTGATTATTGAGAATTGAGAGATAACTGCATTAATGAATTTAGTATCATGGAACACATAAATGAAATACACTGATGACCTACAAAGTACTTGTATATGATCTATTATAAGAAGAGTGTATGATTTTAGTGATAAGTTGGAAAATTATATGGTGTCTACCAATGTTTAATAATATAATGATAAGATTGGTATGGATAGTGAAGAGCCTGTTAAATAAATCATTGATGTAGAAATATAACATAAATATACTCTATAATAGTGAATTAGAAAAATATTGAAACTGATGGAAAAAATAATGTAACTCTTAAGGATTAATGAAGTGATAAAAACCTTAAAAGAGGATATGGAGAGTTTTAAGTATAATAATGTATTAACCCACCCCAATCCATTATCTTCGGCTAGGAAAAAGTTGATACTGACCTTAAGTGACGTCCCCAAGACACAAAAGTCTGGAAATAAATTCCAAAGTATTAGTAAAACATTGGGGGATTATTTTTCCTATAGAAAAAACATAACCTGACAAGATAGAATACTAATAACCAGACCAACTATATGATTAATGAGAATAAACATTACAACTCAAAATGAAACCAATAAAAAAGTAATATTAGAGTAACAATGATAAAGTATAACATAAGCCTTAATAAAACCAAAGTACATATCAACACAACAACACCAATGTGGCATCACTCTAATAACTCCAAAAGTGAAACTATAACCTCCAACTCAATCCTAAGGAATTATCATCAATATGCTCTACTAGATAAGTAAAAGACCTCTCCTTTACCTATGTCATGCCGAATAATGTATACATGAACACCAAAGTGCATATGTAGGGGGTGATTAATCATATCTAGTAGGATTTCTATAATAGAATTACCGCACATTACACTAGGAAAAGAACAAGTTAGCACATTTTATATAAAATAAGTGAGAAATATAAAAATAGTTTTATACAAAGCCATAAATGAGTTCCATGTAAGAAAAAATTAATCAAAGCATATTAAAATTACTTACCACTTGGAATAACTATCCCATGATCAAAAAAACACACACACGCATGCTGTGAACCTCCCTATACTCATAAGTGGTGAGTCATCCTATCACCAAGATATCTCTTGGAGACCCACATTGACAGTGATACTTCATTACCATGCTCCATCCTATATTGACAATGGTATTTCACAACCATGATCCATCCCAATGAACACATGATAAATCAAATATTTCAAGTTCTCATGTCAATTAATTCCTCATAAAAAATTTATTTACTTTTAAAAATTTCATTAAACATCTTGATTTCATTAAATTTAAACCATAATTTCAAAACCATAATTTAAAATTATAAATCAAAGGGGTTATCACAAAATCCATTCAAATTCCCAAGTTCCTAAATTATAAACCAAAAAGGGGTTCCTTAAAGAAATAATTAAACATTTCCTTTCTAAATCAAAGAAAAAAATTAAATAAAACTAAGACTTTATATTCTAGAATAAGTGGAGAAGATAGAGAATCCACCTACATTTGAATGGCTGATGTGAATGAATAATAACACTAAGAAACCTCTAAATCTAGGCTCAAAACCTCTTTCCTTAAATATAACCAATAAAGATATCATAAAAATACATCATACATCATATATCTACCCATAACAGATTAGATTTAAAATTCTAAGTGAGAGAATATGATATTTAAATAGAAAGGGAGAAAACATAGACTTACTATAGATTCTGGAGATACAACTCACTTAGATCTATAAAAATAGACTTATATATCAAAGGGAACCTCTGATAATGATCGGATAAGGAGAGGAGTTCAAGATCATGATATAGGAGAATAAAAATGAGGATTTTGGGGTTAAAAACCAAGTTAAACTCTAATTTTTAGAATAATAAATTCACATTGCATGATTAGGCCACACAATTTAGAAACTATGCACTACCATGCTCATGATTCTATCTCTAAACCACCTCCTTGTATGGTTGAATCATATGGTTTGAAAAACCATGCACCAACTGTACTTCTACCTCTATCTCTATTTTCATGGTTTCACCTGAAACATTCATGATTTATACAAACCATGCACCAACCTTGTGCCTACTTAGTGACTCCTAGAATATATTTTACGGTTTCCTAGAGAAGTTTCATGATTTTCCCTAACTGTTCTCAATCCGTTTACCCTTAAAAACCATTCCAAAACACACTAAAACCATACAAAAACTTATGAAACTCAACCCAAGTATTATATAACTTCAAAAATACCTAATTAAAGGGTAAATTACTTAAAACTAAGGGTTTTTTCATTCTCCCCACCATTATGCTTTCTGTATATGGAGTGATGGATGTTTCCAGTGATTTGAAAAATTTTGGGCTATTTCTCTAGAATAAAGTATTCCTATTCCTATGTCTCTTCATAAATTTGACCATGTTTCCATAAAAATAACACCAAATGGACACTCTTAACATATAAAAAATATCTTATTTTTCAAAATTCCATATCAGAACATTTAGTAAATTAGCATCCAGTTCAAGATCAACATGGTCCCATCAAATCATATAGTCATTATTAGGATAATACTTCTTCAAATGAGATACATGAAATATATTATTTAAAAAGTTGAATTGAGGCAGTAAACACAACTGATAAGTCACATCACCAATACATTCTAGTATTTCAAAAGGGCCAATATAATGGGGATGCAATTTACCTTGATTACCTATATGTGAATGCCCTAGTCTTAGAGAGAATCTAAAAAACACATAATCTCACACATAAAATGATAACATCTGATAACAATGATCTATATAGGATTTAAAACAACTCTGATCTATCACCATACTTTTCCTGATCATATAAATTTTTTTATTCATCTCCAGAACATGGATAGGTCCCAACAAGGATGTTTCTCTAGTCTTCACCTAGAAAAGTAGAGACCAAAAAGACTATCATACAATACTTAAAAAGGGGACATATATATTTAGGACATATAATTTTTATTGTATGATAACTCTAATAATGGAATATGATACTCTCATGAGCCACTGAAATCCATCACACAAGCTCAGAGCATGTATTCCAGTGTCAGAATCGTCCGTTCAGAATTCCAATCCATTTTTGGATGATACACCACACTCATGGTTAAATGGGTACCAAAATATTTCTTTAAAGATCACCAAATATAAGAGGTAAAATGAGGGCCTCATTTAGAGATGATCAAAACTGGTATTCCATGAAACTTTATGACTTCCTGAATATAGAGTTTTTCTAAGTCTTCCACCATATTGGATTCACAAATTAGAATGAAGTGAGACAACTTTACAAGACAATCCACAATCACCCATATGGAATCATGTTTACAAACCATTATTAGTAGACCTATAATAAAATACATATTAATATTCTCCCACTTCCAAATAGGTATAGGAAATGATTTCAACATACCGGCGAGTCGTTGGTACTTAACCTCAACCTTATGAAAATTGAGGCATCTTGAGACACACTTTGCCACTTTTTTTTTCATACCAACCCAAAAGAAATGAGTTAATGATGCCATAAAAATATTATAAATTCTAGTATGAATGAACTATTTTGACTGGTGATAAGTATAAAGAAGTTTCTTATAACAAGACAGAGGAACAACCATTCAATCATAAAAAATAAACACATAATTCTCATTTTGTTTCCATACAACAATGGTCTCACCAGTTTTAAGCTTTGATGATATGGTAAAGTAATAATAATATGATATTTGGGAATATTTTACTTTTTTAACCAAGTTAGTAATAATATTTACTAGATATAAAATCATCACTTCATTTTTATTAGTGAAATACAAATGCATATCAGTAAGAATACTCATCAATTTCCATTGGTCACAAGATATTTTTTCTAAATAATTATACAACATTCACCTTAAATCATATTCTATGGAATTAACTTTTCTAGTTGTATAAACCAAATCAATTTTGAACATATAGAGGCATTCCGTCCATCATATTTTTTTTGAGGTTTAAATACATTTGTGAAAAGATGCATTTCAAAATTTTATGTTCTATGGACACAGTGAATTTCTCACCAAAGAGATATTAAAACTATGTTTTCAAATCATGAACTACCACATACAATTCCAAATCATGGTTTAGATAATTATTTTCAGTAATTCTTAACTATTGTGATCAATAAGATACCACATGGTCTTCTTTCTTGAAAACAAAGCTGAGTTCAGATCCATATGTATCAAAAAAACCACATAACCCTTCCCAAGTTCTAGAAAAATAATAATTAGTTTAGAAGTGAGAATTTATTTAAGATCTAAAAGGGATTTAGGATAATACTCACTATAATGGAATTGATTACCCTTTCCCATGAGCACTATCACATGATTTCCAAGTCATTTAAAGTTCTGAGAAAAGTGACAATAGTAACCTGCTAAGCCTATAAATATTTATATATCAAAGATGTTCTTGTAAATTTTCAAGAGAAAACAACTTATATTTTTTCAGGGTCCACTAATACCCCTTTATCAGAAATTAAATGGATA
Source organism: Viscum album (assembly GCA_963277665.1). Taxonomy (NCBI): domain Eukaryota; kingdom Viridiplantae; phylum Streptophyta; class Magnoliopsida; order Santalales; family Viscaceae; genus Viscum; species Viscum album. The sequence goes on from OY728141.1 coordinate 1,115,623,129, forward strand.
AGGAAGCAAACTTCTTTTATACATTAATCCCATTTAGATAATTTTTCATATAACTAGTTCTCCCAAAAAATGCCCAACACAATCTCTAAATGTTATTCATGTTCTTACTGAGTTTGAGAATACACCATAATTTCATCCAAAAATACCACAAAAAGAGTATATATACCACTAAAAGACACGATTCTTCAATGCTATGAAAATTGGTGGTTTATTTATAATACCAAATGGCATGAACACATATTCATAATGACCGTAATGACTCTTAAAGGATGTATTTGGTATATCCACTTTCTTAACATGGATTTAGTGATACCTATAGAATAAATCAATTTTAGAGAACCATTGGGATAACTTAATTGACCAAAAAGGTCATTAATCCAAGTTAATGTATATGTTGTAACCAGATTTAGCTTAAAATAATCAACATAGAGTCATAATGAACCATATTCCTTCTTGAAAAAATAACTAGAGAAGTCTAAGGTGACACACTCATTCTTATGAATACTTTATTTTCCAACTCTTCCAATTCGATATTAAAATCCTTTAATTATATTATTTACATTCTATATAATGGAAGAAAAATAGTGTTGACCTCACCTGTTTTGATAATCCCAATTAATGATCATATATATATTAATTCTTTCAATCTATGATATTATATTATCAAGTTGATAATTATATTAAAATAACCATTGAAATATGTTAATCAATGTTTAACTATTCTTATATGAGGTTTGAATTAATTATAACTCAATCGGATGTGTTTTTCATAAAACAGATAAGTATTTAGTCACTAATTTGCTTATAGCTACTGATACAGATCAACTGGTACTTAGTCTACCGATAGACATAGTCACCGATAAGCTAAGGTCACTGATACGCATAACTACCGATAGACTTAGTCTACTGATACAGACAGCTACCGACAAAAACTGAGCTACTGATATACATACTTCACTGGAATCAAACGGAGCTACCGATATGCATAGACTAAAAGTCTACTGATACAAGCTACCGTTACACCAGAGTTACCGATAGAGTAAGTCTACCGATATGAACAAGTCTACCTCCATGAAGCCACCGATACAAAACGAGCTACTGATAGAAGTAAAGTCTACTAATAGATGAAGTCACCAGTATATAAAGCTACCGATACAATATCAAACAACTACCGATACCAAGAGCTACCGATACAAGTTCAAACAAATACCGATACCAGGAGCTATTGGTACGTGATCAAAGAGTTACCGATATAAGGTCACTGCTACATAAATTCAACTACTACCAACAGAAGGCTACTGACAAAAGCTTGACCAGTCAAACTCTATAACTCTCAATACTATTTATTTATTATTTATTATGCAACGGTTATATTTGATGTTTTTAATGAAATTAATGTTATTTAATGTGGATTGTTGGCATGTCAGGGAACCATACCTAGTAGCCATGAAAAAGGTAATCATTCTTTTTACCAGAGTTGACAACTATAAAAGGAAGGACAAAGACCGGGTAGAAAGAGAAAAATCAAGAACTAAGAAGGCACGAGAAGGGTTTAAAGAGAAAAGGCTGAACAACATTGAAAATGTGGTGCATTCACACAAAAGAAAAAGCTGTATTCATACTAGAATAGAACTGGAAATACACAAAGCCATTCATTCTAGAGGAGAACACAAGCTACATCTTGAGTGAAGAACTACAACGAACTCTTCATGCACTCAAGCTGATAAAGTTGACCCTGAAAATCAAGGAAGAAAACGACACTCTGTTTTTCAGTCAAAAACCAGAGAATGACTCAGAAGAATTTCTGATAAATCAAAAGAGTCCAGAGATGCACTTCACATCACTAGATCATTCTAAACTCTTATCTACTATTTTAGTGATTCTTTTATTTACATTTTGAGTAGTGTGTATACTCTGTATATTTTATATATACACACTGTCTCCTATGCCAAGCTGGAGGATTTCTAAATCCTCATTCAAACTCTATAACTTCCTTGTACCCCACTATGGATAGTGGTAGAGGTCAAGTAAGACCTGGATAGCCTGTGAGCTATGGTTTGTTTTCCCACATAGAACTGTGGTAGAGGTCTTTGTACTTGGATAGTGGTTTCACTGTTGTTTACCCCGATACAGGGTGTGGATCAAATTTATATAACTTGTTTGAGAGGGTTAAGTCTCGGATTGAGACTGAACCTCTTGGTTACATCTTCTATGCATCTTTGTTTAAGTTTAAAAGTATACTATATATATATATATTTCATATTCTGCTGCTAATTACTTTGAAATACAATTTGTTTTTAAAGTTACTTTTATAGTTAAATTATCAAGTGTTTATATTTATTTTGAATCATTAAGTTAGTTTCAAAAGTTAATTTAGTCTTCTGATTAATTAACTGAGACTTAATCAATCTTTGAGAAACTAATTGAACACTCACAATCTGTATAAATTCACTACAGTTTAACTTGTTTTTTAAATAGGGGGATTTTAAGAGAAATATTTTTAACATAAATTTTTAATTGTAACTCAATTCACCCCCCCTCTTGAGTATCCAGTCCAACCAAAATTTGGTATCAGATGTTGTTTTTATTAATATAGGACTTCAAAACACTCTGTTTTTCAACTGTGATTTTAGTTGTATCTTTAAAGATCTTAAATTTCTGTTAATTCTAAATTTTATCTCTTTAAATTTACTTTCTAAAATCTATCTATGGATAATAGGTTAGAAGGTGCTGCTACCAAAAGGCCACCTTTCTTTAATGGTACAAATTATGCTCAGTGGAAACTTAAGATGAAAATTCACTTAGAGAGTATGGGATTTAATATCTGGATTGATATAGAAGCTCAATATAAAATTCTAGAAACCGATAGAACTACTTGGGATGAACCTACTAAAACAGCTTACAATAGTAATTGTAAAGCTTTGAATGAACTGTAATGTGATTTAGGAGATGAAGAGTTTAATAGAATATCTGCCTATAAAACTGCTTATGAAATTTGGGACACTTTGGCTATTTCCCATGAGGGAACAACCAATGTGAAAGAAATGAGGCTGAATACCTATACTATTAAATATGACAATTTTAAAATGAAGTCTGATAAGCCTATTTCTGATATGTATCTCAGGTTCAATGAGATTTTCAACACCATAAGCTCTCCTGGTAAGGCTGTTCCAGCAAAGGAAAAAATTATGAGGATATTAAGATGTCTACCATAAAGATGGAGAGGCACATCTGTTTCCATTAGAGAATCTTGCGACATCAGCAAACTGCCTGTTAAAGAATTAATAGGTAAAATTATGATGTATGAGGAAGAACTCAAGGTAAATAAGGAAGAAGATGATGAACCTAAAAGGAAGTCAGTGAAATTTAAATCTACTGCCTCAAAGAGAAAGGATAAGGAGAAAGTTCACATACAAACTAAAAGATCAATAAGCAAAAGTTCAGAATCTGACAGTGATACTGAGATGGATCAGATAGCCAGAAGATTTAAAAAATTATATAGGAAGAAGAAATTATTTAGAAAATAAAACTAAAAAGGTAAATATGACAACAAAGGTCATTGGAAAAAGGACTGGAAGAAGCCTGATAAGTGTGATGAAGTTATATGCTATGAGTGTAAAAGGAAAGGACATGTGAAAGCAGACTGTCCAAAGTTGAAGTTCAAGAAGAAACATGACTACAAGGAAAACAAGTATAAGAAAGCAATGAAATATACTTGGAGTGATTCAGAGGAAACTTCAAGTGATTATGATTCTGCTAAGGATGAAGATTCTCATAAAGCTAACATGTGTTTTATGACAAACACATCTGAGGTAACACTGGATACTCCTGCTTCAAATTCATATTATTATGGAGTTGATTCTGAATCTGATTCTGAATCTGAAAACATGTCTAGTGAAGAACTATTTGAACACTGTAATATGCTAGAAGAGACCTGTAATGAAGTTAAGGAAAATTACAAAGCCTTAAAGAAACAACATGCTTTATCCATCACTGTTAAATCTTCTCTTGAGATTGAAAAGGAAAATAATGCTCAATTTCTTAAGGAAAATACTGAACTAAAATTGTCTAATGAGAAATTAAGGAAGGACTTAGAAAAATTCACAAATGGAAAAGATACACTTACAAAAATGATAGGTAAACAAGTGTCACCAAAGTACACTACTAGTTTGGGATACCAACCTGGACAGAGACAATTTACCAAAAATAGATTTATTCCTAAAGCTGGACAAAATTCTGCTAGTTCTAGTTCTGGAAATTCATATGCCTCAACTAGTTATTCACATTGTTATAGATCAAAAAAAGTTTATATGTCAAAATCTATAGAATCTATTAATTATATGAGACCCATAAGACAAGTTTGGGTACCTAAAGCTTTGATTACTAACCTATCTAGACCCAAGAAGATCTGGGTACCAAAATCATTTTCTATTTAAACCGGTTTTGTAGGAAACCTGCTTGAAGAGTTCTCATAAGAAGATGTGGTACTTGGACAATGGATGTTCAAGGCACATGTCTGGATACTACTCATGCTTTAAAATATTAATAAAGGTTGATGGAGGCTATGTCACCTTTGGTGATAATTCTAAAGGAAAGATCATTGGCATAGGCCATATTGGTAACATTAATTCAGTTTTCATTTCTAAAGTTTTATTTGTTGACAGACTTAAATATAATCTGTTAAGTATTTATAAGTTATGTGATGATGGTTTCAATGTTAAATTTGAAAATGATTATTGTAATGTTTTTAATTCTAAAAATGTTTTAGTATTTTCTGCCTTAAGAAATGAAAATGTTTATGCTGTTGATTTGAATTCTTTAGTCAAGAAAAATGTTACTTGTTTAAATGCTTTTCATAAAGAATCTTGGCTGTGGTACAGAAGATTAGGACACTGAAACATTCATTCACTTAGAAAATTGACTAGGAAGAACTTAGTTTGAGACCTACCTAAGCTTGAATTCCCATCAGGCAAAGTTTGTAATCCCTGTCAAAAGGGAAATCAACATAAAGTTTCTTTTAAATCAAAGAAATAAGTTTCAAATTCTCAACCTCTTGAGTTGGTTCAATGGACTTGTTTGGACCTTCTAGAGTTTCTAGTTTAAATGGGAAGCACTATGTCTATGTATTAGTAGATGAATTTTCTAGATATACTTGGGTATACTTCTTAGCTCACAAAAGTGAAGCTTGTTCCTACTTTACTAAATACTCCAAGTCTGTAGAAAATCTTAGTGGACTTAAGATTAAAACCCTAAGAAGTAATCATGGCCGTGAGTTTGAAAATCATGAGTTTGAATCTTAATACTCACATAATGGCTATAGTCATAACTTTTCTACCCCTAGAACAACTCAGTAGAATGGTGTAGTAGAAAGGGAAAATAGAACCCTGTAAGAAACTGTAAGAACTATGCTTAATGAGTATGACCTACCTATTTATTTTTGGGCTGAAGCTATGAATACAACTTGTTATATTATCAATAGAGTCCTAATTAGACCTGTTCTTAAGAAGACCCATTATGAAATGTGGAACAATAGAAATCCCAAAGTTAATTACTTCAGAGTCTTTGGCTGCAAAGTCTTTATCCTCAATACTAAGGATAATCTTGACAAGTTTGCTTCCAAAAGTGATGAAGTAATTTTTCTTGGTTATTATTTAACTAGAAAAGCCTATAGAGACTTTAACAAAAGAACCAAATGTGTGGAAGAATATATTCACATCAAGTTTGATGAAACTGATCCTCATGAACCTATGACATCTCTTGAAAATCTTGAAGAAGATTTGTCTATTCTGGACCTTAATGATAAAACTAATGAGCCTGTTGTAAAGACATCCAGTTTTGGACATAATCCAAAATCTTCTTCTATAGAAACCGAAATTATAGAAGAGCATGAAATTTATAGTCCTACCTTTACTAGATCAACTAGTATTCTAAAGAATAATCCTTTAGATGCTTTTGTTGGTAATATTGATAGAGGGACACATACTAGAGATTCTCTAAGAAACCAGGTTGAACATCAAGACTTTCTTTCACAGTTATAACCTAAAAATATTATTGATGCAATCAATGATGAATTTTGGGTAATGGCTATGCAAGAAGAGTTAAATCAATTTGAAAGAAACAAATTCTGGGAATTGGTTGACAGACCTAAGGACACTTTGACCATAGGCACTAAATGGGTTTTTAGAAACAAAGTTGATGAGTCTGGAAATATAGTCAGAAACAAAGCTAGGTTAGTTGCACAAGGTTATAGTTAAGAGGAAGGTATAGATTATGAGGAAACCTTTTCACCTGTAGCTATATTAGAAGCCATTAGGATCCTACTTGCCTATACTGCTCATCTGAATTTCAAGTTATATCAAATGGATGTCAAAAGTGCTTTTCTAAATAGTTTTATAATTGAAGATGTTTTTGTTGAACAACCACCCGGATTTACTAATCCTCATTTTCCAAATCATGTTTTCAAGCTATCTAAAGCTTTATATGGTTTGAAACAAGCTTCAAGAGCTTGGTATGATAGAATTAGTAATTTTCTTATTTCAAAAAGTTTTACTAAAGGGATTGCTGATCCAACTCTTTTTATTAAAATAATTTCTAAAGATGTTTTAATAGTAAAAATCTATGTTGATGATATTATTTTTGGATCTTCTAAACAATCTTTATATACTGATTTTTCAAAGAGTATGCAAAATGAATTTGAAATGGGTTTAATGGGAGAACTCAAATACTCTCTTGGATTTCAAGTTTTTCAAAATGAATATGGTATTATTTTGAATCAAAGTAAATATACAAAGGATCTTTTAAAACGTTTTGGTTTGGATAGTATTGAGGAAAATGATACTCCTATGAGTACTGTCTGTAAATTGGATGCAGATGAAACTGGGAAACCAGTGGATCAAACCAATTACAGAGGTATGATTGGAAGCTTACTTTACCTTACTACTAGTAGACCAGATATTATGTTTAGTGTGTGTATGTGTGCAAGATTTCAAGCTAATCCAAAATAATCTCACTTACTTGCTGTTAAAATAATTTTTAAGTATCTTAAACATACTGTAAATTTAGGTTTGTTCTATCCAAAAGGAAAATCTTTTGAATTAATGAGTTATTCAGATGTTGACTTTTCTGGTTTCAAGTTGGATAGAAAAAGTACATATGGAACATGTCATTTTCTAGGTAAGTCCTTAGTATCTTGGTGTAGTAAAAAGCAGAATTATGTAGCTTTTTCTACTACCGAAGCAGAGTATATAGCTGTTGGTAGTTGCTGTGCACAAATTCTGTGGATGAAACACACTCTTTTGGAATATGGATATGATTTTAAGCATGTTTCAATTAACTGTGATAACACTAGTGCAATAAATATTTCAAATAACCCTGTGTCTCACTCTAGGACCAAACACATTGATGTAAGGCACCACTTTTTGAGAGATCATTACCAAAAAGGTGATATTATTCTTAAATTTACAGGTACTGAACATCAATTAGCTGACATTTTCACCAATCCTTTAAGTTCGGTTAGGTTAAGTTACATTAGACATGAGTTAGGAATGATTAACCTTGATCGTATAAAACCTAACCAATGTGGAAACCTCACCGATGTAGAAACCTCACCGATGTAGAAACCTCACCGATGTAAAAACCTCACTGATGTAGAAACCTCACTGATGTAGAAACCTCACCGATGTAAAAACCTCACCATTGTAGAAAACCTCACCGATGTGAAAACCTCACCGATGTGAAAACCTCACCTATGTGGAAACCTCACCAATGTGATACCTCACTGATGAACCTCACTGATAGGAGTTCTCACCGATAAACCCTACCGATGAGTACACGCTATTTTAAACTTCTGTCTGCCACTAGAATATGTATCGTCTATATTTTATTTTATTTTATTTATTTTATGATTCCTAAATGATAAAACAATGTACTAGTTACTTCTCAATCCACTGAACCTCAAACCCTTTACTCTCAAGCCTTACTCCCGAATTTCTCGAAAACCCTAAGTTCCTCGAACCAGAGATGGCAAAAACCAAACTCCCTACCATCAGAGATGACATTGATGAGTCCAATGCAAAGAAGAAGAAGTCTGGGCCAGAAGCAAGTGGTAGTGTTGGTAGAACAAGCTCGGGGAGGTGACCAGTGAACCCTCATTTGAAAAATAGAGTTATTGTGATTGAAAAAGAGCTATGCATGGAATGGTTGTTGTCTAGTAAGTTGTTAGTGCTCGAGGTGCTGGAAGATCAGAAATGGGTAGATTGATTTTCGAACAATAATGGTCCCTACTATCCGAAGCTAGTGAAACAATTTTATGAGTTTGTGAGCTTTGAGAAATCAGAATATGAGAATCGAGTGATTTATTTTGTGAATGTAAAGGAGATATCTTTTTCATCTGTTGAGTGGGTTTAATTCCTGAAGGTTCCACATGAAGGTGTTTCTAGATGTCTCAAAAGAAATACCACCTACAAGTGATATATTCTATTATGAGACTGCCTTGGAAGAGCTCACCAGTAGTGGAAATCAAAGACAAGTGGTGGATGCTGAAATGGATGGAGAGAACAGATTACTGTTCAAATTTGTTCAACATGTCTTAATACCAAGATAGGGGACTTTGCGAATTTAAGATATCAAGATATCTATCTCCTACATCTCTTGAGACATTGTGTGAAAGTGAACTTGTGCAGATTGCTAATGTTTCAAATGGAGGACATGAACAGGACAAAATCAAAGACTAATGCCCTATTCTTTGCCAAATTGATCTCAGTGATGATCAAAGTGAATGGAGTAGCTGAGTCTCAAGATGAGACAGTGGTAGTAAGGAATAATTTCTGTATCACAAACACAGTTTGAAAATATATGAAGATAAACTGGAACCCTTGGAGAGGAGAATGGATTAATGATGACAATAATGTTTATGATAAATTCAATCCTATGAATCATCCTTCAAGTCCTAAGGATGTGAGGGATCCAGGTCTAGGACCTGATGAAGAAGAACCTGAGTACAGTGATGAGACTGATGAAGAAGAGACTTCTATGGCAGATGGAAGGGTTCCAGACTTGCCCCCAAGTCCTGCTGCTGAAATTGTATCTTCAGGAAAGGGAACTTTATTAGAAGAAGAGACACCTGCTGATGAGGAAGACCATCCAGTCCCTGAGAATGAAGAAGAAAGGGAGAATTAATCTGAAGCCTCTGATTTTGTTTTCTTAAGACTAAGTCCATTGATTGGAATCTCAGTTGTGCCTGTTAAGGAAGTAGTGGGTGAGATGGAAGGACCTGTGCCTAATCAAGAGGAGCCTCCCGCTGTTGTAGAGATGGAGTTTATTGTAGAAGATTCTTCTAAGGAAGAAAGACCTACTGATAATGATATTTCTATACAAGAGAATGCACCAATTGAGGGGGAGAATCAAACCAGGTTTGGTAGTGTTTCAGTGGCTGTTGAAATTGAGGACTAGGGAAAAGACCCAGGTTTTGTGGTTTGTGGTTTGGATTATCCCAATTCTGATAACAAGACATCCCTAAATAGATCAAAAATTAATTATGATGTTCAAACTGAATTGTTACCTGAAGATGTGGTCAGAATGCATGATTTGGATAAGCTAAAGTCTGATCTCAAAATCAGTTTTGTGGAAGAAATAAGGAAAATGGAAGCTTCACTGGTAGCATCAATTCAATCGATTATGAATGACTCAGTAGACAGTATAGCATCCTAAAGAGCACCTTTTGTGGTTTCACCTATTGATATGATCACTAGGGATGACCTTGAATCCTTAAAGAATGAGTTGAAAGAATATTTTAGTTCCTCTGTTGCTGAGTTAAAGCACTGCTTTGTTGAATAGATGAGAAATTTAGAAAAGTCTTTTGAACTCTATCTCGGTTGTAATATGTCAACCTTTGTGGCAGAAATAATGGATGAAGTTACAGCTTTCCAGAATCAGTTGTCTAGACTGGAAGAGGATGTTGAAGCTCTAAAGAAATTTTTTATCTCTTTGGAATCTTATATGAGTTCTAAATCCCAAGCAGATAAAGATTTAGCTTATGTCAAAGGTGTTATTAGCCAGATGGTATCAGTTTTTGAAGGATTTAAAACCTCCATGAAAGATCATGTTAGCACCCAGGATTCCCAAGTCAAAAATCTTATCAGTGGGTTGACCAAAAATTTCAAGAAAATAGTAACTTTCTCTGTTGGTTCTCTTGTCTCCATACCTTCAGTAGATTTGGATCAGATTAGAGCTATGATGAAGGAGGATCTTGGTTCAACATCAACCAATGGCTCTGTGGACTCATCCAACCTAAGAAAATTGGTAATTTTTACTAGAGATTCAGCTAGAGAAATATTGAAGATCGTCCAAGACTATATGAGAGAAGATTTTGCCTCTCAGAAAGAAGTGAATGAAGAGTTAGACTACTATTTTCAAAGGATTTATACCAAACATCAACTCAAAAACCACTTCAAACTTCTGTTAGAAAACCTGAAGTTACCTCATGTTAATCAAGACTTCAGAGAGCAAGTCAGCAAGCTAAGGGAATTGACTCCAGCCTTGGACAAATTCATGGAGAACAATGATGATTTCATATCTTCTATGTAGAGAGGAGGAGGAATAATTATGGATTTCAGAAATCTTTTATTTCCTTTCTTGCATGTCGATTATAGACCAGTGATTATACCTACAGCTTTACCTGCCTCTGCCTCTACTGCTTCTCCTGTTCAGATGACTCCATCCCAAGCCATTCGAAGCCTTACTCCTATGATCACTCAAATAACTACTCAGTACAGGCCATGAACAGTTTCAGTGGCTCAGCCTCCTGTGATCATTTCTGGAATTCCTAAGCCTTCACTTGCATCCACATAGCCTGAATCCTCTTCTGATCCCAAGGGAAAATCTCACATTGAGGACGTGGATTGACTATGTGGATAAGATATTTGATAGGAACCCCTTGTATTTTTCTTTCTTTCTATGTACCTTTTTGCAACATGAAATACAAATGGCTTTCTTTTCTTTCTCATTTTGTTCCTTTTCTCTTTGTTGTTTCCCACATTTTGATTATCATAAAGGGGGAGAAATCTTATAAGGGGGAGAAATCTTATATGGGGGAGAAATATTATAAGGGGAGAAAAATTATATCTAGGAATAATAACTTTTATGTGAAAGGAGGAGAAATATTACCAAAGGGGGAGCTACTATGATTTTTACCTTTGATACCATTGCATTTAATTCTACCTCTGATACATTGAATATTTCACATCTTATATTGTTTTCTCTGATACAATTGAATTTAATGATATATCCTCTAATACATTACTGATTATTTTGAGACTATAATATCATAAGTTGTGATTATCAAAAAGGGGGATATTGTTGACCTCACCTATTTTGATAATCCCAATTAATGATCATCTATATATTAATTCTTTAAATCTATGATATTCTATTATCAAGTTGATAATTATATTAAAATAATCCTTGAAATATGTTAATCAATGTTTAACTATTCTTATATGAGTTTTGAATTAATTATAACTCAATCGGATGTGTATTGTATAAAATAGATAAGTATTTAGTCACTAATTTTCTTATAGCTACTGATACAAATCTACCGGTACTTAGTCTACCAATAGACATAGTCACTGATAAGCTAAGGTCACCGATACGCATAGCTACCGATAGACTTAGTCTACTGATACAGACATCTACTGACAGAAACTGAGCTACCGATATATATAATTCACTGGAATCAAACGGAGCTACCGACATGCACGTACTAAAAGTCTACTGATACAAGCTACTGTTACACCAGAGTTGCCGATAGAGTAAGTCTGCCGATATGAACAAGTCTACCACCATGAAGCCACCGATACAAAATGAGCTACCGATAGAAGAAAAGTCTACCGATAGATGAAGTCATCGGTATATAGAGCTACCAATACAAGATCAAACAGCTACCGATACCAAGAGCTACCGATACAAGTTCAAATAGCTACCGATACCAGGAGCTACTGGTACATGATCAAAGAGCTACCGATAGAAGGTCACTACTACATAAAGTCAACTGCTACCAATAGAAGTCTACTAACAAAAGCTTGACCAGTCAAACTCTATAAATCTCAATACTATTTATTTATTATTTATTATGAAATGGTTATATTTGATGTTTTTAATACAATTAATGTTATTTAATGTGGATTGTTGTCATGTCAGGGAACCGTACCTAGTACCCATGAAAAAGGTAATCATTCTTTTTATCAGATCTGACAACTATAAAAGGAAGGAAAAAGACCAGGCAGAAAGACAAAAATCAAGAACTAAGAAGGCATGAGAAGGGTTTAAAGAGCAAGGGATGAACAACATTGAAAACATGGTGCATTCACACAAAAGAAAAAGCTACATTCATATTGGAAGATCACTGGACATACACAAAGCCATTCATTCTAGAGGAGAACACAAGCTTCATCTTGAGTGAAGAACTACAACAAACTCTTCATGCACTCAAGCTGATAAAGCTGACCCTGAAAATCAAGGAAAAAAATGACACTCTATTTTTCAGTCAAAAACCAGAGAAGGACTCAGAAGCATTTCTGATAAATCAAAAGAGTCTAGAGCTGCACTTCACATCACTAGAGAATTATAAACTTTTATCTACTCTTTTAGTGATTCTTTTATTTACATTTTGAGAAGTGTGTATACTCTGTATATTTTATATATACACACTGTCTCCTATGCCAAGATGGAGGATTTCTAAATCCTCATTCAAACTCTATAACTTCCTTGTACCCCACTATGGATAGTGTTAGAGGTCAAGTAAGACCTGGACAACCTGTGAGATGTGGTTTGTTTTCCCACATAGAACTATGGTAGAGGTCTTTATACCTGGATAGCGGTTTAACTGTTGTTTACCCCGATCCAGGGTGTGGATCAAATTTATATAACTTGTTTGAGAGGACTAAGTCTTGGCTTGAGACTGAACCTCTTGGTTACATATGCTGTGAATCTTTGTTTAAGTTTAAAAGTATACTATATATATATATATATTTCATATTCCGCTACTAATTACTTTTAAATAATTTTTTTAAAGTTACTTTGATAGTTAAATTAGGAAGTGTTTATATTTATTGTGAACCAGCAAGTTAGTTTCAAAAGTTAATTTAATCTTATAATTAATTAACCGAGACTTAATCAATCTTTGAGAAACTAATTGAACACTCATAATCTGTATAAATTCACTACAGTTTAACTTGTTTTTTAAATAGGGGTATTTTAAGAGAAATATTTTTAACATAAATTTTTAATTGGAACTCAACTCACCTCCCTCTTGAGTATCCACTCCGACCAACAAATAGGATTGGTCCTTGGTAGGATATCAATAAAAAATTCCACTTCCCTTTCAGGTGGAAAACTAGTGAAATTTTTAGAAAATACATCAGGATATTGTTCCATAATGGTGGGTAAATTTATAGTCTCAATTATATCATTAGTCCATAAAATTAATGCTACTATTTTATAAGAAATATTTATAACCATTGGTGATAAAGTTACTACTTTTATAACCTTCACATCATAGTATCCTTTAAAGATATTCACTATTCAATCAAGAGATGCAAACTTTACCTGCTAAAAAAAATTGATATAGGCCTTGAAAAAAAATAACCAATCCATTCCCATGATTAAGTCAAATACATACTTTAAAAAAAAAATAATACTAATAAAACTAGACACTATAAATTGTTATAGAACATGTTACACATTTAAATCCTCTACACTCTCATTGCCTAAGAGGTGTATGGATACTCATAATGTGTGGATTCATATCTATATGAAACCCCACTTTATTAATGCCATGTGAAGTAATAAAATAATGGGATGCACTAGTATCAAACAAAACTTACATAAAATTCAAGTTAAGAAGAATGGTACCTTTTACAGTTTAAGGACTTTATTAGTCTTCCATGATCATCTATTCAGCACCATACAAATTTTTAATCAGTACCCACTGTTCCTTATTTCATTGATATGATCACATTTCTTAGGGAGTGAAGGTGTTCCTAGAATCACCTAGGTTCACTCGGTTTGAGTATGAGACATGGTCTAACATGATCATTCAGTTGAAGAATAATATGTCTAAGAGACATGAGAAGTATTTCCATCAACTAGCATAGTTTCACTATGAAAATAACACTGAAGATGTATCGTATGATGACAGTTGTGACATACTCTTGGAAATTCTATATAATCTCTCTTGATATGATTGATTTAACCACATTAGAAATATCCAAGATTTATTTTGAGTCTAGGAGGATAGTTAATTGATTTAGTGGTCTGGTTATGAGATGCTCCTTCACCTTGGAAGTAGGTTTCCCTCTTCTTATTGTTCCCAATATTAGAGTTACCACATGTTCTCATGGAGAAAAACTTACTTCATTCAGATGTATTTCTAAAAATATCCCTTTTCTCTTCTGTCTTTATATAAACCATCTCTATATAAATAGTAATATAGAGGAAAACTATCTTAGAGTGAATATCTAATTATAGTCCATACTCAAAGATGCATTATTTCAGGTATGCACTAGTATCCAATTCTAGAGAAAAATATACTATGTTCATAAAATTAGGTGTATATTCTATCACTGATACATTATATTACTTTAGGCTAAAGAAATCTATCATCCTAGCTATCTTTAAGGTGGAGGGTAGAATTTTTTGTTGAATGATTCTTCAAATCCATCCCATGTATGACCTTATTAAAATTTAGATTCGACAACTTAATCCCACCATTAGAGTGTAATATTATATGAAATATAGGCTGTTAACTTTACCTTCAAAGCATCCAATGTTCCCAGGAAATTGAAGATTCAATTCATTCCACACTTCTTCCTTTTTAGGTTCTGAATCCCCTTGAAATATTGGTGGATTTTGTTTCTAAAATTGACCATAATGATCCACTTATCTTGATTTGTCAATTTTTATTTCCCTTATAGAAATATTTAAAATATTTAAAGATGATATTAAAAATATATTAGTTCATCTATTTCTTAGGTTCAACCACATTTTCTACAACCTATTCTTACGGGTTTCTACATGGTCTAACTAGTTCCATTTCTCTAAAGTAATAAGAAAACACCACTTATTTATAATTAACTTTAAAATTAAGGCTTATAATATTCCAAATCATCAAAATAAATAATCATTATCAATAATATCAAAAAATGATCAATATGAACAATGCATTCCTAGTGGGAAGTCTTAGTACTAATGAATGATATGCTATGCACATCAGCCAAACTCATGGTAATAAGATGAAAACCCACATAGAAGTATCTTAGAAAACTTTTATGCCCATAACACCCTGATAACTTTAAGTTTAACATAAATTGGTTAACTATGTATTTTTATGCTATAAAGTTAAATTTTTGACATTCCTATCTCTTTTCTACCATCCCAATATGAAAAACCAACCAAGATTGATACCATTTGTAACATCCCACCCCAACCCATTGTCTTGGGTTGTGAAATGGGTGTTATTGAACTTAGGTGATGTCCCCAAGACACCAAAGGCTAGCAATAAATTCCAAGGTTTTAGTAAAATATTAGGAGATGATTTTACTTGAAGACAAAATATAACCTGATAAAATAAAATAAAAATAACTAAACCAAATATATGATGCATGAGAATAAACATTACAACTCAAAATAAAACTAATAAAATAGTAATATCAGAGTAGCAATGATAAAGTATATCACAAGTCTCAAGAAAACTAAAGGATGTATCGATGAAACAACACCAATATGAAATTACTCCAATAAATCCAAAAGAGAAACTCCAAAATCCAACTCCATCTTGAGGAATTATCCTCAAGATGATCCACTAGATAAGTACAAGGCCTTTTCTTTACTAGTTTCATACAAAATAACATCTACATTTATACCAAAGTGTATATATAAGGGTTGAGTAATCATATATAGTAGGATTTCCAAAATAGACTTCCCACACATTCCACTAGGATAATAATAAGTTAGTACATTTTATATAAAATAGGTGAGAAGTATCCAAAGAGTTTTATACAAATCCATAAATAAGTTCCATGTAATGAAAAATTAATCAAAGAATATTACCATTCCTTACCACTTGGCATAACAATCCCATACTCACACACACACACACAAATTCATTCCAAGGGCCTCCCTATACTTGTGAGTGGTGAGTTATCTATCACCAAGCTACTACTTAGTGACCCATATTGACGATGGTACTTTACAACCATGCTCCCTCCCACATTAATGGTGGTACTTCATAACCATTATCCATCCTAATGAACACAAAAAAACACAAATATTCCAAGTACTCATATTAATTACTTCCTTATAAAACATTTTTTTCTTTTTAAAAAATTCATTGAACATATTGCTTGCATTAAATAAAATCCACAATTTAAAATTATAAATCAAATGGATTTTCCAAAAAACCATTCAAATTCCCATATTCCCAAATCATAAACAAAAAAAATTTCCTTTAAGAAATCATTCAACATTTCCTTTTCAAATATAAACAAAAAATTTAGATATAAATGATCCTTCAAGTTCAAGAATAAGTGGAGAAGAGAGAGAAGCCACCTGACTCTCAACGGGTAATAAAAATAGAGAATAAAATCAATAAATTTCTAAATCTAGGATCAAATCCTCTTTCTATAAATAGTTTCAATCAAGATCTCATCAAAACACATCATAGATCATAGATCTATCCACAAAGGATTAGATATAATTTTCCAAGTAAGAGAGGATGAGAATATATAAATAGAAAGAGAGAAAATATAGACTTTCCATAGATTCTAGATATCTAACACACTTTTATCTTTCAAAATCATCTTCCATATCAAAGGGAACCTCTAAGAATGCTAAGGTAAGGATATGAGTTCAATATTCTGAGAGAGGAGAATAAAAATGAGGGTTTTAGGTATAAAAAACGAGTTAATATATAATTATTGGAACAATAAATGCACGTCACATAGTTATGATGAATGATTTGGGAAAATATGCACTAACATTGCATATGATATTGTCTCTAAAACACCCCTTGAATGATTGGATTCCATATTTTGACAAATTGTGTGCCAATTTTGATTTCCCCTATCTCCACTTTAATGGTTTCACCTATATCCAACATGGTTTTTCCAAACTGTGCACCAATTGTGCACCTACCTAGTGAATCCTAAAATATATTACATAGTTTCATAGAGAATTTT
Organism: Viscum album; assembly: GCA_963277665.1. Classification (NCBI taxonomy): domain Eukaryota; kingdom Viridiplantae; phylum Streptophyta; class Magnoliopsida; order Santalales; family Viscaceae; genus Viscum; species Viscum album. The sequence continues at coordinate 1,115,640,360 of OY728141.1, forward strand.
CATAGTTTCCCCTAATAATTATCAAACCATACAACCTTTAAAACCTTCCCAAAACACTCCAAAACCATCCAAAAACTTCTAAAATTCAAACCAAGTATTATATAACTTCCAAAATACTTAATAAAAGGGTAAAGTAACTAAAATTGAGGGTTATACAAATAAATATAGTGGTAGAAGGTATTAATTTAAATATAATATTTAAGAACTATCCAAGATCATAAACAACATGACTAAAGTTTCTAAATAAATTTTAAAGAAGAAATAGATGCTTCAGGGAGAGGTTTTTTGTACCAAAAGGAGGATGGAAGATGAAGTAAAAACTCTTGATTATAAAAGTTATCATAAATATGAAGGTATTTCAAATGTAAAGTCCAATTCAAAAATCTTAAGTTATAAAAAATATAGGATGAATGTTGTAGTAGTAAATGATATAGAAAAATGGTAAATGTCATATTGGGTTTTGGAATCTATACATTTTTAATCCAAAGCTATAAACATTATATTGAACAATGATGTAAAGTTTATAGGGGAGAAAACTAAAGTGGTTTCTAGTTAACTATATCAATAAACACAAATATACATATATGCAAAGAAATTATTTTAATATAGTTAACTTGGACATAATATTAGAAGTTTCATTAAGGAAAGGAAATCCCATCTGCCTATACCTATAATATAATCTTATAAAAACTATGTCTCCTAAAATGTGTATTACCTTTTTTATAATGCTTACTTTTAAAAAATTATTTGGGAGGAAGGTAACAATACAAAGTTAAGTGAATCTACTAACAAAATAATTAAATAGAGTACACTAATATAGTATAAGTGAAAAATATATTTTCCATGCCAAATGGAGGAGGTTATTATTTATAAAAGGAAAATCCATTAACTATTTCTAAAGCTCTAATGAAATTTATATTTTACTAGAGGAGCGTGAAAAAAATACGACTAGAGATAGATGATATAGTTGAGGAGTAATTTAAGTCTAAAGGAAATAGAGGAACATATATGATTTATAGTGTGCGTTCATCCCATATGAATTGAAATATAATGTTTCTAAATAATAAAAATTTTATGGTAATTATAAATATAAAAATCAGTGTTAATTAAATCCCTATATGAGTAGTGAAAATCATATTTAATCATCAACTCACGTATGATATAATATGAGAAAAAACATATGGAATTATCTTCACACAAATCACTATTTTAATACCTCTAGTCTTCAAGATTGAGATAAACAAATGGAATAAGTTTCTTTCTAATCATTTATGGTTGTAAAATAGTTATCACAAACAAAAACTATATGGGAGGCCAAAAATATAAAGTCCAAATAAATTTGGGTAGTAAAAGTGTAATGTGATAGAAATTTAATGAACAAACCTCTAGTCACATAAAAAATTATAAAAAACATTTGTTTTACCAAAAAAGATTGATTAATTTTTTTTGAATACTATAATTTTTACAATAAACTTTGGAATAACTAAATTATGCATATGATTATATTGATATACCATCAAAATTGTTATCAGTTTGAAAAATATACTGTGAAAAATAATATTATGAGTTACTATATGGAATAGTGCACAATGTAATTACTGCGGAGCATACACCATACATTTATTGACCTTTAAAGTGAAACAAATATAGAATAATGTTTCCATGAAAAAATTAGAATAAAATATATATCAAAATATATTGATATATATTATATAATAATTATAATACATAATACATAATAATGAAAAAATAATTCACATATTTTGGAAACTTATTGTACAATTAGAGAACCTATAATACATATATATCGTAAAAAGTTTACAGGAACCCATTACAGAATAAAAATTTCATATATATTAGAAATATAGGGAATAGATATAAACATGAAAATGATAAATGAAAACAATTATGTTTCTATAAAAAATATTAGAATTAAATATATATCAAAATACATATTAGAATACATATTCTTATATAACTAAGTTTGTCATACCAATTCTAAATATATAAATATATTCAGAATATATATTATAATTGGTGTTACAAACCCAATTCAAAATATATATTAAAATATTATATATATATATATATTTATATTAGAGTATATTCTAAATGTATATATTCTAAGTTTGTCTTGAAAATTCAGAATATATATTTTTTAATCAGAATATATATTATAATAAAATATATTTGGATATGCAAAAATATATATCAGAATATAAAAGAATATATATATTCAGAATATATGTAATCAGAATATATATTTTCTTGCCAAAGATGCTCATATCAATAGTGGTATTATAATATAATATATATTCTATATATATTAAATATATATATATATATAATTATATCATAATATATATATTCTTATATTCTAATATATAATTATGATATTATAATATATATTTAGAATATATATATATATATTAGAATATATTCTGAATATATATATTTCGAGTTTGTCTTTCCAATTCAGAATATATATGCTATAATCACAATATATATTAAAATAAAAGATATTATGATATATTAAAATTAATATTAGAATATAAAATAATAGTTTTTTTTATAGAAAATATTAAAATAAAATAAATTTAAATTGAATCATAAATTAAAATTATGTTTAATGAAAACTTCTCTATGTTTGATAGCAATTCTTGACTCGAGCTTATGAAAAAAATAATGAATTAGAAAGGGGATGTTTCCAAGTAAGTTTTTATCAATGGTGGAATTTTTATAAAATCAAAAAATATAACTTATTAAATATAATGAAGATATCAAATGATATTTCCATGTGAATTCATATCACAACTGAAAATTTAAAAATGATACTATACAAGAAACTTTACATTAAAATGTAAATGAATATGCTTGTAAATGAATATGCATGTAAATGAATATTCATATTGAAACTTAATATTATAAATTGAATTAAAATTTTATAATTCATATTCTACATAAATAGGCAGACCGATCTTGTTTAATGTTAAAGAATGCAATAACATCAATGAGATTATCTAAAGTAGAGATTATTACTGAGACCATTTTATGAAAATTATAATAATAGAAAGTGGTTGGTAGTTGGTAATGAGATGATAAAGAATTTGATGATGTATATAAATCTGTAATATGTTGTACATATCAATATATTAGGTTTTTAATGATAAAAAATGCACAATTGCGTTTCTAACATTTTCTTTTAATGAATTTAAGTGTTTTTATTTTAAAATTTTTTTTCAAGAAGTTTCTGGACCAATTACAGGGATTAAATGGAACATGGAGGACCATTTTGAAGTCCTGCACCTGAAGATGCCAATGGATACCTAGTGAGACATGGATAAGACATCGGTTCTATTCAGGTTCCACCAACTATCTAGTGGCACCAAGATAGATTAAAAAACTAGCCACTTGTGGAGGGTCCTACATTCCTTAATTAGACTCTTAATGTCTTTCTATGAACCTATGATACTTTAGAACATTCTTAAATACATTAAAGGATATAAATACACCCCAAGAGTCCATGTATGTAACTGGTTACCTTGAAGATCATTTTAGAGCTCCATTGTGCCATTTTTTTATCATTCTCTTTCTCTCTTAAAATTATCTCACATCCTATATCTCTTTCTTATTCTAAATTATTGTTAAAGAATTGTGATTGGGATTTAAAGGTTTTACATAACCAAACCTATTTTCTTCTTCTTCTTCTTAAGTTCTCACTACCATTGACTGTGAGGGAGACAGGTTCTTACTACCTTAAAAGTAACAGAACTTAGGTATCTAGCCATAAACACTAAAAGTCTATCCATGTAATCAAGTTTCTTGCTACAACCACTAAAAATAAAGGGCCTTTATTATTTTTATGAGTTTATTATCTACTATGAAATCCAAGTGTTTAAACCAAAACCTCTTAAGGATATTGAGGGGAGGAGATATAAGGATCCATTTTTGGATTATTACTGAACTCCTTTATCAAACTCTTTTACTTTGTATTTTAAATTTATATTTATGTTTTTCTTAACTCTTTTAATTTTATATCATCACTTTAATTGTTTTTAATAAATCTAGTTTAGTTTTAATTTATAAAAACTACTTTAAAGGAAAATTTACCCCCATTTTTATCTTTAATTAGACCAACAATTTATATCATAACATAGATTTATTTCAAAACCTTAATCTATTTCAAGAAATGACCACTTAAAGATGGAATATAACTCAAACATCCATGGTGCTCTGAAAGGACACTCTATGGGAAGATCTCCATAATTTGATGGATCAGACTATAATTATTGGAAAAATAGGATGGCTATATTTTTTAAAAGAATAGGATATCCAATTTGGAGAATAATTATGCATGGAAATACCCCCACTCAAGAAAATGAAGAAAAATGGACCCTGGACAATATTACGACTTTTGATATTGATGAAAAATCCATGAATTATCTACATTGTGGATTATATATGAATGAATTTAGTAGAATATATATGTGTAAAACTTCTCTTGAAATTTATAAATTATTATAAGTTACGTATGAAGGTACCCATAAAGTAAATGATACTAGGCTTGATATGTATCCTTAATATTTTGAAATATTTAGTATGCATCTTAACGAGTCTACGATTAAAATTTTTACTTGTTTAACTAATATTTGTAATGTATAAAAGTATTTAGGTGATGTACATTCAATATAGTTTCTTGTGAGTAAGATACTTTGGGTCTTTCCTAGTTCTTAGGCACCCAATGTGATGAATATACAAGAATAAAAGGACATTAAAAATGTATCAGTTGAAGAGATCAATGGGTCTCTCATGACCTATGACATCACAATGAATAGGAATGTTGAAATTGAATCCAAAGAGTTCAAGGAGAAAAAAAATTTCCTTTAAAGATAAAAATGATGAATATTCTAAAAGTGAATAAGATATTTCACATCTTACTAAAAATATAAACAAGTTCTTAATGAATAAGAAAGCATACCATTGTGATAAGAAGGAGAAGCAACAAACAAAACTGGAGGTAAGATGTTATGAGTGAAATAAAAAGTGACACATAAAACCAGAGTAACCAACTCATAAGAATAATACAAAGGAGAAGAAGGAAATATATAAGGATTTTAAGGTTTTAACATGGGGTAAAAGTTAAAACTCTCTCTTCTCATTAGACCCAAGTGATGGAAACTCCAAGTGTCTCATAACCAACATTTAGGAAAGTCAAGAGGTAAATTATTCCACTTTTTCTTAATATTTTATCCATTTAAATTATAAATATCTAATACATTCTAGAGATAAATTACAAGAAGGTTTTGTAAACTTACCTTAAAATTACAATATCTTAAGAAGAAATACAATCATTTTGTTTTTGAAAAATATCAAATTATCAAAGAAAATGAAAAACTATAGGAGGAAAATGAAAGAGAAAAATATTTTGTCTCAAAAAATGATTAAGATAAAGATAAAAGATTAATTTATTATTGGAGATAAATTAATGTTTGAAAAATAAATTAAATAAAGTTAATAATAAAAGGGTTTTTAAAGGAACAACCTCATATTGAAAAATTGAAAAATAAAATTAAAGAGAATAAAGAATATCTTTCAAAATTCACCCAAGGTGAATAAAATTTAAATTTTATTTTTGGTTCCCAATTACATGGGAAAGGTACTTATGAGATTGATTACTATAATCAAGAAAGAACATCTATAAATTCTAAAAATTCCACTTTTGTTAAAGGAATTTGTAAATATAAATTTTTTAATTAGTATAAAAAGTCCAGGCACTTGATTTATTAATGAAATTACAAAAATACTCATTATGGAAGGCCCAAATACATTTATATTTCTTCAAATGTTTATTCTATAAAATATTTTTCAAATAAATATTGGGTTCTAAATTCTCTTTTAGATAAAATCTTTATACCCAAATTTTGGGTACCAAAATCATTAGTCTCTTAATTATTTTGTAGAAAAAATGTCTCAAGATAAATCCTTAGGATCCACATAGTATATTGGGGTTTTTCCATGAAATAGGAATTAATTTTTTTTACCCATAAAAATGTTTTAATTATTATATAAAGGACCAATGATCATACCATTATAGTAACTAAATGGTTATTTAGAAATAAATCAGATGATCAAGGTAATTTCACCCAGAACAAGGCATGTATTTTAGATAAAGGATATAATAAAGAGGAAATAATTGATTATTGTGAGACTTTCCCCCCCAAATATAGACTAGAATCCATTATAATATTTTTTTTAATTCTACTCTCATTTAAATTTTAATATTTTTCAAATGGATGTTAAAAGTGATTTTTTAAATGGTTTTATTTTGGATTTTTTTGTGGTACAACCAACTTGTTTTTAGGACTCAAAATTTTTGGATCATATTTTCATGTTATCCAAATCACTTTATGTATTTAAAAAATCCCCTTAGTATTGGTATGAGATGTTAACAAAATTTATTTTATAAATTTATTTTAAATTGGGTAAATCTAATTCCACCTAGTTTTTAAAGAATATCTAAAATTATATTTTGATTATTAAAATTAATGTTGATGATTTCATTTTTAGTTCAACCAAATAATATTTTCAATAATTTTTTTGATTTAATGAGTAAGGAATTTGAAATGAATTTTATGGAAGAACTCAATTTTTTCTTTGTTTTTCAAATTTCACAAAATTTGGATGGAACTTTTCTTAGCCAAAGAAAATACACTAATGATATTTTAAAGTGTTTTATCATAGATAAAGTTAAGGAGATTAATACTCCAATTCATACTTATTGTAAGATTACTTTGAATGAAGCCAATAAATTGGTGGACAATAAGATTTCTAGAGGTACGATTGAGAGTCTTCTCTATCTTACCGCGATCCATATGAATATCAACTGAAAAGTAATTTTTATTATTTCAAAGCACTTTTGAGGAAAATTAGGAGATCAAATAGCACCACACACAAAAAATAACCACACAAAGAGCTCATGAATTCATTAAAAACAAATCTAAGTATATTAGAACCAACCACTCTATTTAACCCCTAATGACACATAGTTACCTATATATCCAGACCGTCCTTTAAATGAGCTTAAATCTAATCTTCCATATTGTCCTAGTGTAAATATATTTCTCCAAAGTGATATTTCCTTCATTGAATACTCACACCAAAATGAGATATGGTTTGTCGATCCACTTCATTTTATCCTCATTAATGGAAACTTGAATCATTTTATTATACATCTTATTGATTACCTATTTTGGAGAATTGATATTAAAGGATTCTTCTAAAATTTCTTACTCAGATTAAAGAACAAGATCCAACTATTTATTTTTCTATACTCCCTCTTGTCCTCCCACCCAATTTGAGTCTTTGGCCAACACTGTATAATCCTGCACTGTAGCTCCAACCTATGGTTCTTTGTTATCCATAGTAGGAGTCTTCTTAACTATATTTCTTGAAGCCAGATTCTCACCTTTAATCATTATAGATTTCCTTGATTTGAATTCTATCCTGATAATCCTTAACTTTCCTAAAGATCTGGTTACTATAGTTTTTGGAGTGTTTGAATAGTCTTTGCAGGGTCTTGATTCCCCCTTATGTACTGGGAAATTTCCACAAATAAAACTCCCTTGATTTCCTTTCCTTGAGCTAGGACCAACCAGAATGGACCCTTGAGAGTTCTGATCACAATTTATTATTGGTTGGGAGTCCTCCTCTTTATCATTTGGATTGTTATCTTCCAAATACCGTAACCTAACATTTTTATGTTTCCATAATAGGATATAGTTTTTCCATCCTTCAAGTTCCACATTATCCTTATAGTCTCCATTCAATGTAGAGAAATGATTTTGGATCTCAATTGCCTTTGATGTTTTGCATTGATCGGGTTTCCCTCGACTCAGAGGCACTGCCACATTCAAGATAGGAGCATTCTATCTCTCTAAAATCACCCTTTCATTAGTATGGATTCTATCACCACTATTAATAATATATTGTTCAATCTCATTATCTTTAACCACCCATCCAGCCTTAACTGTATCAATAAAGGAGGGTACCAATATGGGACAAGGCACTCCCAAGGTCATCTCGTTCAGCTTGGAAGTACCAAGATCATGATTTAACCTTGAAAAGATATCCTCAATTCTTAGGTCTAATTCACAGCCATCCGATTATCCAGAGGAGGATCCAAAATGAGAGCCTGTACAGAATCCAAAGAAACCTTGGTAAAATTAGCAAAATCTGGATCAATTTACTGACTAGGAAAATACACCCCTTGGGTATCCCTACACCCCCGGTGACACGATGAATCAGAATGACCCAATATCTTTCATGACAAACATAACTCATTATAAAATTCTAAGAACACCTTCTAATTGTACCAAAATTCTTCACCAATATTTATCCATACTCAATCAATCAGAGGTTTGGAAACATTGATCTCAACATATAAACACAGAAAAATCAGATGTCACATTTATTTTTTTTTCTGTCTGTTCACAAGATTCAACTGACCATATTGCCTAACATATGAAGGATGAAAAGATTTTGAAAAGGAAGGGGGATTTTAGGGAGACTAACCCAGATTTCCATTGTTTAATCATCTCATTTTAAATAAAATTTGTATGACTAGAAGAATAGGAGAGATCCATCACTGAAGTGAGGATTTTGGACCAAGCTGTTATCAAATCCTCCCCTGAAGAAAACTGGATCATAATATGATTCCTATCTAGAAGGCCAAAAACCACCATATCTTGTAATACCTAGGATCTAAAAATTATTCTATAGAAATATTCCATTGAAAGTTTATGTTGAATGAAATACACCACCAAAGTCAGGTTGAGAAGAGTCGAGGCCCCTGTGAACTCCTTAATCAAAATCTAAATCTATGGGAAGCTCTCGAATAGGTCGAACACTTAAGGGAAAAATTTGATACTGGGGAAGGATGAGAGAGAATTTGGGTAATAGAATGGGTTGAAAGGTGGAAGCAGAGTGTTAGTTGAATGTGAAGGGAGTCCCCCCCTTAGATAGGGGAGGGACCGCAACGACTGACATCACCACCTAGGTCACCGCAAGAGAACCATAACGGGAGTGGGAGGTGAAAATCGATAATATATTTCCCATATGAACATCATTTTTAGTGTATTAATTTATGTAAAATTTCAATCCAATCCAAAGGAATACAATTTTAAATATCTTAAATGAATTTTTAAGTATTTAAAATGAACTAAAAATATTGATTTGTTTTATCAAAAAGTAACCTATTTCAAACTTATATGTTTTTATGTTGTGGATTTTGGAGGGTTCCAACTAGATGGGAAAGTAAAAGTGGTAATTTACACCAACTTGGAAAATCATTTTTCTCATGGACTAGTAAGAAGAAAAATTCAGTTACTCTTTTTATAGATGAAGAAGAATATATTTTTTTGGGGTATAGTTACTCCCAAATCATTTAGATGAAACATACTCTTTTATATTAAAACTTAAATTATGATAATGTTCCAATTAATCGTGAAAACACAGGTGTAATTTATATTTATTAAAATTAAATTCAACACACTTACATAAAAAATATTGACCGTAGGCACCATTTTATTAGAGAAAATTTCCAAAAAAGTGATATTGTGCTAGGTATTGTTTACAATAATCTTTAATTAGTTGATATATTCACTAAACCCCTTATAATTGATTGTTTTGATTTTATTAATATAGAGTTATGAATGAATCACTTGTAATTATTTCATTTGACTTTGGAAAGCATAATTATTTTCCTTTATTTTTCACCTTTAACTTTATTGAATCATACTATTTACTTTAAGAATTGAGTTTTATTTATATAATTTATTTTATTTAAATCTAGAAATGATTGATTGATTTTTTTCACTCTCTTAGGCATGTTTTTGTTTATTTAACTCTTGATTTACATGATTTTGGTTCCCCCTTATACTTTTAAAAGTATGAATCAATTATGGGGGATCTACCCTTTTTTAAATATGAAATGTTCCAAGAGAGTGAATTATTTTAAAATTGGATTTTATTTTTTTGATGTTCAATGCTCTTTTCTTAAGAAAAAAAACATATGGTGCATATTTTTTGGTTTTCAAAATCAATTTCGAAATGTTCAATTTTTTTAAATTTTGTTTTCAAAATATGATTTATAGAAATCTTGATTTCATATTTCTAAATAAATAATGATTTTTTATCTCTTAAATAAACATTAATGATGGTTGATATATAAATTCCAAACATATATTTTCTCTCATGTATATTTTTATGCATTAACCCTTATTTCTCTAACCCTTTTTATGAGACTTTTGGTAAAACACTAATAGGGAGAAGGATTTAAAGGTGATGATATTAAAGGAACATTAACTTTTGAATATAAGATGTTGTTAATTTAAGCTCTTATGGATTTTTGATAATAAAAAAGGGGGATAAGTTCTTGGTCATGGAATTAAAGTTATATTTATTTGGTTTTTACAGAAAACGGGGAGAATGTTTTCAAATTTGTTTTAAACATAAATAATTTTAATATTATTCATTTAAAATGTTATTAAAATATCATTTGAATTTCATTATGAAATATTTAAATTCATATAAGTTATATTCATTAGAAATACATCATACTTATATTTTTATTATTAATTAATTCAGTGTTTATGATCATCAAAAAGGGGGATAATATTGTAAATATAAATCTATTAGATAGTTTTAATGATAAAAAACACAAAATTGTGTTTATGAAATTTTATTTGGATGAATTTTAGTGTTTTTATTTTATAAAATTTTTCATGTAGTTTTTGGACCAAACAAGGGGATCAAAAGGAATATGGAGGACAATTTTGAAGTCCTAAACCTATAGGTTCCAATGGATACCCAATGGCACCTGAACATAAAATCACTATGTCTAGGTGACATCAGATGGCTGGTGAAATGCACCAGATATCCAGTGGAACCTAGAAAGAATAAAAAACTAGATGTTTTTGGAGGGCCCTACATGACTTAATTCGACTCCTAATATCTATCTTCAACCCTTAGAGGCTCCAAAATGTTTATAAAGCCATCAGAGAATATAAATACACCCAAGGGTCCTTTTATGGTGCCAGTTACCATGAAGATAATTTTAGAGATCTATTATTCCATTTTCTCATTCTCTTACTCTCTTACAATTGTCTCACATCCTCCATATATTTTTTTGTTCTAAATTATTATTGAAGGATTGTGAGTGGGATTCAAATGGTTTTCATAAAAACAACTCTTCTTTTTTATTTTTCTTGGGTTCTTACTACCATTGAGTATGATGGGGATAGGTTCTTATTAACATAAAAGTAAGGGGATTTAGGTTTCTATCCACAACTACTAAAAGGCTAGCCATATAATTGGATTTCTTACTATAACCACTAAAAATAATGAGTTTTAATTATCATAATGAGTCTTACTTCTTATAATTAGTCTTAATTATTATATTTCCACCGCACTTAACTCTTTTAACTTTAGTTTATTGCTTTAATTGTTTTAAATATCTCTATTTTGTTTTAATTTCTAAAAATCATTTTAAAATGAAATTCACCCCCTCTTTCCATATTCACTGTAACCAAAATAATATAGGTTAACAATGGTAATAATATATACACACACATATATATAAGGGAAAAATGTATAATATTAACAAATAAATAACGTACAAACCCCTGGAGGTGTGAAATTTTTCTACAAAAGACACAATCGACTTTGTAATTTTTTCCCCTTACTTTATAATTGAAGTGAATATGTGACATCTTTTAAATTATATGAAAAGTATTATATTTAAAACTAAAATAAAATCAATGTAAAAAATGGGAAAATAGTAAATAGGTAATGGAATCATAAAGAGAGCTATTGATGTTTTTACAAAATAAAAGGCCACAAACCAAACTGAATAAAAAGTGACTAACCAAATAGGAAAAATACATAACTATTAAATAAAATAGAGATATATAATGATAAAATATTATATGGTTTAAAATCAATGGAAATCATTCCTAGATATTTTTTTGGATGTTTTATTTTATTGATTAGAAAAGGAAGCGAACAATAATAACCATAATCAATAATAGAAGGTTTCATCTAAATAATGAATAATTAATTCAATAAAACATATATTTATAATTAGTGAAACAATTAATACACATATATAGAATTTATAAGATTCAATATGAAAATTATTCTATAAGAAATATGAATATAATTAAATTTTATTTTAATACTTATATAGAGAGTATACATACTCAAAGTATATTGAATATACATGATGATTATATAGAATAAGAATTATACATATACTAAAATTAAGATATTTAATCATAAAAGTGGAACATATGAGTTTGAAAGAGAAGAATAAAGAAAAGGAACATAGAAAATATGAGGGAAATAGAGCAAGACATTTATGATTAAGGAGTTACATTATAATAGAATAGAAATACAAAACCAGCTATATCCATTGGACCACTACATTGCCTTAATTAATGGAAGGGAATGAATTTACCATTTTATAGTCAAGGATTATATTTCATGGAATATGAAGAGTAAAAATGAAGATTAAAAGAGGATAACTTATTTAAAAAAATATTTGTAGGAACAAGTTTTGCAATACAGGGCTTGAAATCAAGGATGTGAACATCATTGATGAATAAAAAAAACCTAGAAATAGCTAATTTAATAATCCTATAAAATGAATATTTTAATTATAATGGGGGAAACCTAGAATTTTTAAAATTACTAACTATGGGTATCCTAAAAAAGTAGATATAAGACATTGAAAATCAAAAAAAATTATGCTTTATTGATGAAAAAAATATATGTAGAAGAAAAATATAAAAAGTTTGTAAGAAATAAAATGATGAAGAAAAAAATTTAATGGATTTGTAAGAATCTATAAAGAACATATAATAGAATAGTATAATTGTGTTTTTATAGATACTAAAAACCCTACATGGTAAATGAGGTGTCTCACTATGAATAAATGAGCAGCCATCATGATTATTCATTTAGTGATCCCATAGCATGGATTGGGAGGATGAGATTTAACCATTAATGAGAAATATATTATAAGTGGAAGGAGAGTGGAGGTGATATTAGATAAATGAATTATAACTAATGGAAGAAAGAAGTAAAGTTGGGAGGAAGAGTAATGAGGAGGCTACACACACGGGTAACAATAGGTGTGGATGAAAATATGAGAAGAAAATGGAACAACATGGTTCTGAAATGTTTAAAGGTAGTTACAAGGTTTAATATAATTATATATTTTCTAGGAAATCCAAAAATTAATTTTCTTATAATTTTTTGGTATTATCATTCATCCATAAACTTGATTTTACATAATGAAATATTCTAGGCCTTTGGGCTACAGGGACCCCGGGCCATGAAGTAGAGTAGGTTTAGCTTATTGGAGAAACCACAAGATGATAAATTCAAGAAGAAGTAGTCAACATATAGAGAAAACTATAAAGGATGGATATGGTTCCATCCATCATCCTAGGAAGCTCTACACAAGGTCACTGCATGCCATTAGCAATGTTATGTGTTGAACTGATACAGACCCGAAGATGTGTTAGGAAGGGGTTTTTCTAATGTATCCAAGTTATTAAGATTCAAAGGGATTGTTTACCTAGAATTTTAAGCCATATAATTTAAGATTTGTTCCACTGGGATTTTGATCCATATAAGGGATACCTCTCAATCAAGTAAAAAAATGGTATTATACAAAAATAAAAATAAAAATCCAAGTCCATCATGACATTTTATGTACAATGTAATAACACAATTCAATATTTTCACAACACATTAAATTCAATTTCAGTAAAATTAAATATTTAAAATTCTATAATAATAAAATTTTATAAACACATAGTGAGAATTTATATCCCATATAAACTTCACATTCAACCTAATCTAATATTCATAACTTTATGAGAATAATTTTCATCATGAAAACATTACAAATATCTTGAAGTTTAATTTCCATGCCACATTCAAAGGTGGTTGAATTTTCTCCACTAAAACCTATGAATTTAACCAAGTATCTACTCTTACTAAGACTGGTACCGATTCTATATGCCCATTATAACACCCAATAATGTTAAAGTGTTAAAAGGCTAAATTTTAGTACCTATGTCAACAAGGTGAACCTTTATTTTTTGGAGGCTACCTAATTAGAACTCCATAGTTAAATAGGCTTGTATTGGAGTAATGATCAGGATGGGTGACCTCATGGGAAGTTTTCCAAGGTGTGTGTGAGTGTGGAAAATGTACACTGAAAGAACATGTGTTGGGCTATGGGGATGGTCATTATTGTGATGACCCATTTGGAAATGTGTATGGGCCTTAGTGATGGAAAAAATATGTATCTGTGGGGAAACTAGGGTGCCTTTAAGGCCTAGTTGTTACATTTTTATCAAAGGAGTAACCTAACCAGAAGTGTAGTGGAACTTCCTAGGTGGATATTTAGGGTTTACAATGAGGATTTTGTGATCTAGAGGGAGAGGGTGAATGTAACACCCCAAAATGTTAAATAGTTAAAAGGATAAATGTTACTACCTATCTCAACAAGGTTAATCTTTCTTTTTAAGAGATTACATGATTAGAGATCCATAGTTAAATAGGTTTTTTCCTAGAGTAGTAGGATGGGTGACCTCTTGGTAATTTTATTAAGGTGTGTGTGAGTGAGGAAAAATCACACTGAAAGAATGTGTGTTGGCTATTGGGGAAACTCATTAGTCTAATGACCCGTTTGGGCCTTTGGATGGGCCCTAGTGAGGTGACAACATGTGTTTTTGGGGAAATTGGGGTACCTATGGGCCTCAGTTCTTACATGAAATAACTGATACTTTGGTTATCATGGGATAAATCATGGTGTATGTGGTAGGGGGAGTGAGAGGGTGGGAGATAGGGAATGAGGGAGGGGGAGAGTTGGTGGGTGGAAGGGAGGGAGTTAGGGAGGGTGAGTGTTGGGGGGGGGATAGTGGTGGAGAGAGAGATATGGGTGTGGAGGGGGGGAGGGGGGGAGGGAGGGTGGGGTGGGGGGGGGGTGGAGATAGGGAGGGAGGTGGAGGGAGAGAGTGGGGGTGGTGGGGATGATGAATGTAACACCCCTTAATGTTAAAAGTATAAAAGTCTAAATGTTATTACCCATTTCAATAAGGTGTGCCTTTATTTTTAGGAGACTACCAAATTATAACTCCATAGTTAAAGAGGATTTTCTTGGAGCAGTGATCAGGATGGGTTACCTCCTAGAAAGTTTCCTAGGTGTGTTAAAGTGAGGACAAAGAATATTGAAAGAACATGTGCTAGCCTAGGTAGGGAGGGAGAGAGAGGGAGATTTTGGGAAGGTGGAAGGGAGGGAGTGGGGATAGAGTGAGGGAGGGGGAGGGGGGGGGGGAGGGGGGGATGGTGGGAGAGATAGGGGGAGAGTTATTGAAAGAACATTTATTGGACTATAAGGAAATTCATTAGTCTTATAACCCATTAAAGAACATGGGTGGGAGAGACAGAGAGAGGTGGGTGGGGGGATAGTGAGAGTGGGGAGGGAGGGTAGGGGGAGAGAGGGAGGGAGGGAGTTAGGGAAGGGAAAGAGAAGAAGGGAGGGGAGGGTGGGAGTGGGGGCACGAAGGATGAATGTAACACCCAAAAATGTTAAAAGGTTAAAAGGATAAATGTTACTACCCATGTCAACAAGGTGTAACTTTATTTTTGGGAGCCTACCCAATTATAAATCTAAAATTAAAGAGATTTTTTATGGAGTTGTGATCAGAACAGGTAACCTCCTAAGAAGTTTCTCACAGTGTGTGTGAGTGAGGATAAATCATACTGAAATAGAATGTGTTGGACTATGGGTACATTCATTAGTTTTATAATATATATGGTCACAAGGGTGGGCACCAGAGATGGGATAATAAACATCTATGGGGAAACTGGGGGGCCTATGGGGCCTAGTTTTTACATGTATTAACTTATCCTTTTATTATCATAGGATAAATCATAGTGTAGGTGGGAGGGTAAGGGGTAGGGTGGGAGAAATAGAGATAAGTAGGGAGTGAGGGAGGGAGTGGAAGGGGGAGTGGGTAGGGATGGTGAGAGATAAAGAGAGAGGGGGGAGGGAAGAGAGGGAGTAAAATAACTTGTATTATAATTTGGGAGAATTCATTAGTCTTATGACCTATTGTGGCATGTGTATGGGCCTCATAGAGGGGATAACATGTATCTGTAGGGAAATAAGGGTGCCTACATGGCCTTTTTATTACACACATTAACTACTCAATTTATTATCATGGGATAAATCATGGTGAAGATGGGAGGGGAGTGACATTAATGGAGAGAGAGGTAGGTAGGGAGGGAGGGAGGGAGAGTGGAGGGAGAGGGTGGGCGAGTGAGAAGGAGGGAGGGAGGGAGGGGGAGGGGGGAGGAGGGAGAGGGTGGGTGGGAGAGAGGAGGTGGGGAGTGAGAAGTAGTGAGAGGGAAGGACATAGAGGGAGAAATAGGGAGTTTGAGGGGGGGGGGTAGAAGAGAGTAATATGGAAGGAGAGATATAGGGGAGGGGATTAAATCGAGAGGGAGTTGGAGGGTGGGAGAGGGAGGTAGAAAGTGGGGATGGAGTGTGGGAGAGAGAGTGGGGGGGGGGGGCGAGAAGGTTGAGAGAGGGAGGGAGGGAGTGAGGGGTGGGGGTGGGTGGGCGGGAGGCTGAATGTAACACCCCAGAATGTTAAAAGGTTTAAAGTATAAATGTTACTACTCATCTAAGATATAAAGAGGTATAGAGGGAGGGTAGGGGGAGAGAGATGGAGAAAGAGGGTGTAGGGAGGGAGGGAGTGGGGGTGGGGAGCAGGAGTGTGGGAGGGAGTAGGAGAGGAGGGGGTGTGGAGTGAGAGGGAGGGATGAAGATGGAGTAAGAGTGAGTGTGAGTGGGGGGGGAGAAAGAGATAGGGGGAATGACAGGGATATGGGAGAGATTTTGAGTGATAGGGTGTAATGCCCTAACCCTAGTTACCCAGAGTTGGTGTATTATTACATAACATTATCATGATCACAAGAGATCAAGTCTCTAAAGACCAATTAGTTTAGTATCCTTGTAAGTACTAGATACACACATAATTTTTACATTACATCATAAAAAAACAATGAAAAAATTGTGTCCCCTTTGAACACACTCATACACCTTAGCCTATCCCTACAGGTAAAACATAATATACTTCTTCAAATACTGGGAAAAAGAAAACATAATAAATGGGTGAGCTCATATGCTCAGTAAGGATAATAATATAGTGGAAACTATCATAAATAAGTATAAACATTTAAAGAAATTTATAAGACTAAAACACAATCCTTTTAAACTTAAAATTCAGCATAATATAGAAAAGATAAATCAAATAATCCCATTTACTTATTCACATGGATATTTTACTATTCGAATAATCACATGTAATATCAATAGCTAATTTCATAATCATGGAATTCATAATGCCAGACATCATAACCACATAGTCAAGGCCTCGTGCCAAGACTACAAATAAATATTTTGTCAAGGCCTTGTGCCAAGATACTAGTTTGTCTCATAATACCTACCGATGCATCAAGGAGCTATAGCGGGCTCCAGCCTTCACTTACTAAGTCCAATTCATTCCTCATATGAAAATTTTGAAACATAATATAAACATTCGTATTAAAACTAGCATACTAAATGTCAATATTTTAACCACAAACCATGAATGGTATAAAAATAACACATCCAGAGTCAAACATAACTCATTCAATACAATAAGGAAGATTTTATTATAATAAATAGACCTAAATAAATAATAATAAAGGATATTGACATATATGAAAATAATCAGTAAAACTAATTGAGGTAAATATCCCCCTTTTCTTGAAAACATTTAAAAGTCTCACTATTTATCAAGAAGCTGTTAAAAATAGATTTTTGAATCAAGGTGTCCCATACCACTTTGAAACTTTTAAAATGAATTTTAAATTTAAAACATTCATGTTCATATAAATAAATCCTTAAAAACATTTTTAAAACATGGACATTAATGAGAAATATTTATAAGAATAAATATTTAAAACATTTAAAACAATATTTTAGTTAAATAGTTCATAACCAAATGAGAGACGCTTGAATAAAAATAATTGAGGTAATAAAAACTTTATAATATCATGAGAAAAAAAGGATTAATGATATACTATGTCAAAGTACAGTATATACACCATATAAATGGGAATTGGCACATAACAACAAAGAAGTCTCAATGGAATGTAAATTGCGATGAAATCCATTATAAAGACTATATCCTTAGGTTAAGGATAAATAAATGACAAAATTATGTGTGAAAAATATAAATACACTCAATATGATTGGATATTCAATGTAAATCAATCAGAGTACATTCACACATATTTTTGTAAAAACAACACCAATGACTTGGATGTTTAACTCAATGAATGGAAATTGAGTTAAGATTACTCTTATCAAGTTCATATCGATAAATTTTGACTTTATCAATGGACTGATTATGTGTATAAAAAGTATATCCACACAATGGGGAGTGGAAATTACTACATAAATAAATAAATAGTGATTTCACATATAATCTTGGAGTAAAATAATCAATGAAGTTTGCATAAAACCCAATGAGTGGAAATCAAAATTAGAAATTCCCTTACCAATTTGGTAACTTACGAAACATACACCCTATGAAAGAAAGATAATACAATGAAGATGTAAATACCCATAAATTAAAGTATATTACATAAATAATATAGTCATGGGAAGTACATACACCACACAAAAATAAATAGTGGTAATATAGCATGAATCTCAGAGGAATAAGAAGTGAGATCAAAACCCCTTACCTTGTATTTTTCCTTAGTCGATGGTATGTTAACCTCCTGTATAATAGTTAAATCATTGTTATTAAATTTTACAAGAACCACATACATAAATATGATATCATATATGATCTTCTAATATTGCTTTGTTGATAATGTTTCAGTCGTATCACTGTTTCGGGTGTTAATTGATTTGTTTTACTTTATATGTTTTGTTACGTAAGTCATGTTTGTTATTGATAGGATGTATTTTATTCCTATACAGAATGATATTAAGTTCTTAAACAATATTTTAAATCATAAAATGAAAATTATTCTTGATTGGTTACGATGGGAAATGAATCTCATCGCGTTTGTGGAGATGATTATTCGTACGTACGCACGAGCGATAATATCATTCTATTGATAGTGAAATAGTATGTAATTGGATGGTATATAATATATACATAATAATTAACATTTTATATTTATTATTTACATCAATTATACTCATTATTATACCCATCCAAATAATGAAGTGTTGAATAACAAACTACACCACAACGTGGAGACGGTAAGCCGTACATACGCACGTATGGTGACTTTGACTTTTATAGGATGGATAGAATAATGAATATGGTTGTACCATATTTATAATAAAATAAAATTATGTATAAGGTACTAGAGTTATTATTTTGTTATGCAAACAACAAAGAAATATGAAGTGGAAGAAGAAAAGAACTTTGAAGGAGGTGGTGAAATTATTACCTCTTCTTTGGGTGCTTCCTTTTGATTTTATCAAAAGGGATCCTTAGGTTGGATTTATGATTAAATTAAGGCATCTAGGTTGAAGTGAGGGTAGTTGGGAGGATATTTTATTAGGGTTTGGCCGATACAAATGGCCTTTGATTTGTGAATTTGATATAAGGGGAAGTTCCCTTTTATAAGAGAGGTGAGGGTCACTTTAGGAAAAGCTTGAAATATTATTTTATTATAAAATAATTTTCAGTTTATAATAGCTCCAAATAGATTTATTTTGTGGTAATATGGGTATGGGTAGAAATATTCTCAACCAATAGGTTTTAGACAAGTTAAGGTCACCATATTAACCTTATCTTTTAGATTTAATTCTTAGTTAAATAGTTTAACTTTTACCATGTCTTCTTGTATTTTTATATTACATGGTTAATAAACTTACTATAAAATTCCAAGAGAACATAAAGTGGTTAATTAATGAATTATATATAACTATATAAGTTCTTTGGACAAAACTTATATTTTTAGGAATATTATATCATTTAATAATATAGTATTTTTTTTAAAAACTCATTTATGTCAATTTTGACACTATTTAGTATTTGGTTTTTTTGAAAGTCAAAAAAACTTGATTACTTCGAAAAAAATACATTAAATCAACCCTAAAATGTCATATTAAACTATAAAATCATTGGAAAGCATAAAACGTCTCAATTTACATTTATTATAATATTTATAATATCAATTATTTTAATATTTCATTAATAAGGTAATTACTGCATCATCATTGTGTCATAAATAAATTAAAAAATTTTAATGTCTAAAAATTATAAATAAAATACCATGATACAGGAAATCATTTTATCTTTCTAATTAATATTTATAGTCAAATTTATCTTATGTATAACCCTATATTATAAATGGTTTATTTATTAAACTTTGAATTTTACACTTTTAACTCTTCTTTAAATAAAATAATAATAAATGTCCTAATCTAATACAAGTGGATGAAAGTGGATCATAATTTATTCCTAAGGTTGATTTTGGTTGAAAAACACTTGTCCAATAGAATTAGGACATGTGTTAGGGTAATTATAATATCATTTTTATCTTTAATTACCCTATTTACTTTTAACCGTGGTAAATAAAATTCAAAAGTTACTATTCACCAAAAAATATTGTCATACCATTAAACCACATTTTACTTACTAATGTCAAACGTGTCTCTCAAATTTTTTAAATTCAATTCACATAAGTGGTAAAATTATGTTTTATGTAAATTTGCAAATGTGCCTAGAAGGTGGGTAAAAGGCGTCAAAAAGTTCAATAAAATTTTATACATCTAATATTATTATAAAATTACTACAATGAATTAAATTGAACTAATATAGGTATTATGTATCTATTTTGACTTTAAAATAAATTTAAATAAAAATAGTAATTATTTAAATAAAATTTGGTTTTAAACAATAACGCAGTGTTTTTCACTATTCATCAAAAATTGAAAGTTTTCATAAAAATACCAAAAACTCACCCTAAGATAATTTTTATATTTATAATTTAAAAAATATGTATATTTTACCAAATTAAAGACATTAAAGTTGTAATAATTAATTTAAAATTAATTCCTGTTGTGAAAACCAGAAAGCGGGTTTTTAAGAAGTAAAAACTATCAAAAGATTGACATATGTTTATATCCAATTTAAATGTGAAATTAATTCCAATGAACAACATTATATAAAATGATAAAAATATAATCTATATATTTTAGGATCGAAATATGAATGTAGATGATCAATTTCAAGAGGGGTGTGAATTTTAATTTTAAAAACTTTCATTTTTAACCTTAAGGAAAACTATGTTTAACAAGGTTAAACAAGATAAATTCACAAGATCTCTTTTAGTTATACAAACTTGCTAGGTTATGGAAATGTGGTTCTGAAAATGAAACTTAAGGAAAGTTTACAAGGAAAAGATTCTACCTTAAAGCGTATAGAATCTTACTTAATCAGAGTATATAAAAGAACAAGAAAGTATTATAAAGTTATACTTTCTTCCTTTATAAAAATACAACGTAATATAAACTTGAAACAAAACAAGTAACAAGTACGAAGTCTTTTAACCCAAAGAGTAGGGTATCTAACAACCTTTGATAAATGTCCCTTGATTTATACTTTTAAGAAAGTCTATCTTACCCACACCAGGGTAATCCCTTGATAGGAATATCAGAATCTGTCTTGATATCCCTGCAAGCCCTCAAACTTAAAGGTAGTCGGTACCTCTATCTTCCTAATCAAGGAAGTCCTCAAAATTTAAGGTAGTTGGCACCTCTATCTTCTTATCCCCAGAAGTCCTCAATTGTACACAAAAACAATTGGAGTCACACGAAGCAAGATGAACAAGATGTTCAGTACGTACAAATCATAAGAGTCTCTCTCTCTTGAAATCTCTTCAGCAGCATGAAATCTCTAGAGTGATGGATCAGTAATGAGATCATTCAAATGTGATTCTATTTATATGAATTTCTCCAACGGTCGACTCCCTTCTCCAATGGTCATATTTTTCCTTGAATCTCGGAGGGACCTATACACTTGTCACTCAAACAATGGTTAGTTATAAATAGAATGTACGACATCGTTTCATAACTAAAACAAGTGTAAGAAAAATAAGTTTGCTTAACTAAAAATATTTTTTGGAGTATAAAGAAAAAGAAAAGTTCTGAGTTTAAACAAGTAATAATTTAGAGACTATAAATAATAGATATTCAGATTCTATTTTCCAAATAATTCAGATCCTGAATTCTATTGACTTTGGAATCTGAATTCTAATGAATTCGAAATTCAGAGTCCGAATTCTGAGGAATTCAGAGTCCAAATTTCAGAGAATTCAGAGTATGAATTTCAGAGAATTCGAAATCTGAATTTCAGAGAATTTGGATTCTAAATTTCAGCACCTGAAAATAGAATTCTATAAAACTAAGGATTTATAGGATTATAAGGTTTAATATATGAAAAATATTTTTAGACTTTAGAAGTAAAATGATTTAGAAATAGAGAAACTATAGAATGAACAATGAAAACATAGGTAAGGATAAAATTTCCCTAGGGAAGGAAAATTTTCCTTATTAAGATAATTCTTAGAGAAAATGTAATTTGCCTTAAGATAGAGTGTTTGTGATTTTCAAAACATAGAGGAATGGAAAATTTATAAGGAAACCTTATTGACTCAACAATCTCCCCCTTTTTGTAAAGCACAAAAATCCTTACAAAAATAATATAAGGACTTAGAAAATATCTTTAAGGACATAAAATAAAAACTTATCTCCCTTTACACATGAAACATAATGAATATGACTAACCCCCCTTAGGTTTTGAAATCCCTAAGGATGTATTCCTAATTTCATGAATGAGATTTTACATTATCTTGCATACAAAATTCTTCTTTGATAAGAACTTCCCCTTATATAAACTCCCCCTTACTTAGGGAAATCTATTCTTACTTAGTATTATTTTTATCATTACTTTCTCTCCCTTTGTGATTTTCAAAAAAGGAATAAAGAGAATAGAAAAAATGGTACCTAAAAAATTAGTACTAAACAACCAAATATATATGGAGAACAACCAAAATTTCATTAATATTGAAAGAATTTATACAAGGAGGAAAAATACAATAAAATATCCGAATGGGTAAAAATTATCCTTCTTTCTCCTTTGGCATTATCTTCTTAATAATGGTTTTTAGATTCTTTATCTCCTTGTGATCTTCTTCCATACGCTTAAGCAGTTGATCCTAATATTTGATTTTCTTCTACAAGGCTCTATTTTTTTCTGCCTGAGCCTTAATACATTCTGTTTGACATTTCAAAACTTCTTATTTCTTAAAAAGATTTTCTTCAAATTCAATCCTGAGATCCCTTTCCCTCTTCCAATTCATGGCCACAGAATTAAGCTTCCCATTCAGATCCTTAACTTCCTGCTTCTGAGTATTCTGTTTGAGACTTAACTTTTCCTCAAAACTATTAGAAAGGTCCTTGATCTTCCCATATTTGGTGTCAAAATAATCCTTAACATTGTCATGAAATTCATAAAAGACTATGAGCTCTTCAAATTTATTTATTGACCAACTTGTAATCTTTTTACAAGATCTTTTATGAGCCTCATAACCAATGAGAAAATATTTGAAGTCTACCTCAAGTCTAACACATTTATCCATAACCATGGAAACTGAATTTGATTTATGATTTATCAAATGTTGAAGCATCTGGCATCTTGAATCTATTTTTGGAAATAAGTTAATAGTTCCAACCAGCTTTTTCAAAGACTGAACAACAAAATCATGTCCAAGAGAAGATGATTCTAAATTCGAGTGTTTGGTTTATGAGGATTCTTTTTTTAACTCATCAGATTTACTCTTCGACGAAGCACCAACTTCTTTCACCACAGATTTACAAGGTGTATCGACTACCACCTGTTTTCCCTTATTAGGTCTTAGAATAATGTCTTGTGTTTTGGGTGATTCATGCTTGCTGTTTGATAATTGAATAATCTTATCTTCATCAACTTCTTCTTTTTGATCATCAACCACTTGATCATCTGGATGAACAAAATCACGATTTCTTCTTTCTTCTTCAGAAGGTTTGTTTACTTCTTCTTGACCCTTGTTATCTTTTCCTAGAGTAGCAAGTTTTGAAGACTCTACTTCAGAAGTTTAAATTGAAAGTTTCTCATATGGAATCTACTTCTCATGATAATCCTCCACTTGCCTTATCATGTCTTTCATATCACCACTTCCTTTTTCTTCTCCTTCTTATTCCACTTCTTCCTATTTAACTATTTCTTCTTCTTGATATGGTTCTGGAATCACCACCTTCTTTCCTGAAGTCACAGGGAGTGATTCTTTCAAAAATGATTCTGGTACTTGGTATTGTTCAGAGGCTTTCTCAATATCTTTGAGAAGGTATTATACTATCTCAACTTCAGAATTTTTATTTTATTTCTTATTTTATTTTTCTTGCTTCTCAAGATTCTCAATAGCCTTCAACTTTAAGGCTTTTTCCTCAACAGGATCCAAGCCAAAAATTGGCTCCCCTTATTTACTGTTCTTCTTGTCTTCTCTCCATTTAGCCAATACTTCATCAGGGTAAGTCTTTTGATTCTTTGTATTTGGAGGTGCAGATTGGGTTTCCTTAGCCACATGAGTTTCTCCTTTCTCTTATAGTTCCTTTTCCTTCCTCTTCCTTCCACCCTTCTTGGAAGTTTCAGCCACTTCCGGTTTCTTCAAAAGAGCTTCTATTTCAACTTCTGACAAGTCATAGAAATCTCCAGATTGACTATTAAATCCAAACTTCATCCTCCTTAGAGTATCATCACTCAATAACATTACTTTGAAATTTCTTGGCTTAGAACTACAAGGAATTTTGAAAGACTAAAGGAAAAGAACAATAATTTTTGATAGTATAGCCAGATACATGATAATTTGAGACTTCAAATTTACATTCTTGATATTCTCAATTGTAAACATGATATACTTGACCAGATTTATCTTCCTGAGGTTGACCAAGAAGTCCAGAACATGGATATCACTTTTCTTCATGGTATCCTTATCCCCTTTTCTCGTAATGATAAAACCCTGGACCCATAACTCAAGAATATGAAGGTTTGTAGATAAATGAACAATCTTCAGAGTTTTCACTCCTTTCAAACCAAGACAAGCTAGAGACTTCTTCTTATCAAAATATCTTGAAACATCCATTAATTTGTGAGTACAAAATTCTGCTTCTCCTTTATAAGTAATTCCAATCAAACTTTCTGCCTTGTTGTAAGAAAGATAATAGGTCTTCCCATAGCTCTTGAAGGAAAACTTCTCTCTCCCTCCTTTATTATAAAAACTTGTTGACTCATAAAATTCAATCAAAAAGTCCAGATAGACCAGATCCTGTGCCTTTGGTTTCGATATACATAGGCTCTCCCAGCTATTCAGCTTAATATTCTTTGAAATGATAGAGTCATACTTAGTATAAAATTTCAGATCAACCAAACTTTCTAGGTATATATTCCGTTCACTAATCTTCTTTATAATAAACATTTATTTCTTAGGAGAATATTTAGAAAAAATTTAGAAGTAAGGAAAACCTAAAGATTCGGAACGACCTTAAGTAGGGAGGCAGAACTTTAGCACGCAGAGGATTTGAAGATTGATGTGGGACAAACATTGGGTGATCCTTATATAGGCATTTGAGGTGACAGTTTAACTTCCTTGATTGATAAAATGGTTAAAATACTCTTGATCAGATCTAACTATTGATATGATAACTGAAGAAGGATTTTGGTAGGTTCCGATCTTTTGAGGTTTTTAAGGTAAACATTCAGATTTAAGAAAAATTGAATCCAAAAAAAAAAAATTAAATAAGATAAAAATACCAACATGTAAAAAGATGATTACGAAAATTTAATAAGGAAAACATACCTTCCAAATTTCTAGGAAGAATATTAATAATGAGGAATAATCTTCTTGAAGAACTTTAGATTCCAGAAAATTTTAAAGAAAAAAAAATTGATTACGAAAAAAAATTGATTACGATAATTTTGACTACAAAAAATTTTGACTACGAAAAAATTTAACTATCAAAAAATTTTGACTATGAAAAAGTTTAACGATCAAACACATGTACTTCCCCTATGAAAATGATTTTCTTACTATAAGAAGATAGGTTTCAACAAGAAGTTAATATGGAAGATTATATTACAGTTATCATTCCTAACTTCTGTTTAATATATACAAATCTATCGGAGGGTAAAGATTTTTTGAAAATATCAGCAAGTTGATCTTGCGTTTCGATAAATTTAATAATGATATCTCCTTTTTGTGTGTGATCCCTAAGAAATTGATGCCTAATATATATGTGTTTTGTATGAGAGTGATGTGAAGGGGTTTTACTTAAGGAAATGGAACTAGTATTATCACAAATTATTTTTATTTTGGTAAAACTCATACCATAGTCTGTGAGTGTGTGTTACATCCATAACACTGGAGAACAACAACTTCCAACTACTACATATTCTTCTTCAACAGTAGAAAGTGATACCGAATGTTGATTTTTTCATGACCAAGAAACTAATGAATCTCCTAAGAATGACATGTTCCGAATGTACTTTTCCTATCCATTATACATCCACCAAAGTCAGCATCTGAAAATCTTTTTAAAACAAAATCATTTCCAGAAGTATAAAAGAGCCCTAAATCCATGCTTCCCTTTAAGTAGTAAAAAAATTATTTTCACTACCTTTAAATGATATTTCTTAGGATTATATTGATACCTTGCACATAAGAACACTGAAAACATTAAGTCTGGATGACTAGTTGTCAAGTATAGTAAACTTTCAATCATACCTCTAAATGATGTTTGATCTACTGGTTTCCCAGCTTTATCAAGATCAAGTGAATTTGAGGTACCAATGGGTGTACTAATACTTTTAGTGTTGTCATATCTATATTTTTTAAGAATATCTTTAATATAATTATGTTGATATATATAAATTCCTTCTAGTTTTTGAAAAATTTGAAAACCAAGGAAAAATGTTAACTCACCCATCATACTCATTTCGAACTAAGATTTCATTAGATTCACAAATGAATCAGTTAAAGATTGCTAAGTTGAACCAAATATAATGTCATTAATATAAATTTGAACAATAAACACATTTTTCTTATATTTTTTTATAAAGAGAGTTTGATCATCATTTCCCTTAACGTAATTTTTTTGTAACAAAAATCTTATAAGTCAATCATACAAGGCTCTAGGAGATTGTTTAAGTCCATATAAATCTTTGGTAAGTTTGAAAACATGTTCATGATGTTTTTTATATTCAAAACTAGGAGTTTTTTAACAAAAACTTTGTCTTGAACATAACCATTAAGAAAAACACATTTAACATCCATTTGAAAAAGTTTGAAATTAAAGAATACTGCAAAGGCAAGTAGGATAAAAATAGATTCAAGTCTAGATACTGGAGCATAGGTTTCTTCATAGTTTATTCCTTCTTGTTGATTATAGCCTTTAGTAACTAATATAGATTTATTTCTTACTATGATTCCATTTTCATCACACTTATTTCTGAAAACCCATTTTACTCTAATAACAAAAGTTTCCTTAAGTCTTTCAACCAAGGTCCAGATATTATTCCTTTTGAATTCATTTAGCTTATCTTGCATGGATTTAATACAATCATCATCACCTAAAGCTTCATTAGTTCTTTTTGGTTCTAATTGAGAAAGTAATGATAGATGTTCTACTTAATTTCTTAAGAAACTTCTAGTACTTACGGGTTGATTTACATCACCAATGATACTATCACTGAGATGATTCTTAAGAAACAACTGATTTGGGTTTTTTAAAACCTGTTCATCAATATATCGTCGGAAATATCTTGGGGTAAATGATTCAGACATATTTTCTTGAACATTTTACTTATCAGAAGGATCTTCTTTTAAGGGTTGATAATTAGTTTTTGAAAATACATCCGTTGATGTAGGTTGAGGGTGTTTAAAAATAAAAGGATCAGTTTCATCAAATTTAACATGTACTGTTTCTTCAACAGTACAAGTATTTTTTATTAAAAACTCTATAGGCCTTAGAAGTTGTGGAGTAGCCTAAGAAAATTCCTTCATTATATTTAGGTGAGAATTTATGTAAATTATCTTTAGTATTCAAAATGAATACTTTGCATCCAAATACCTTGAAGTAGGAAAGTCTAGGTTTTCTACAATTACATAACTCATAAGGTGTTTTATTAAGAAAAGGTCTAATTAAAACTCGATTTTTAGTATAACAAGAAGTACTTACAGCTTCAGCCCAAAAATGTTTGGCTACCAAATATTCAATCAACATGGTTTTTATTATCTATTAAAGAATTTAGTTTCTTCTTTCAACAACACCATTTTGTTGAGGGGTTCTTGGTGTTGAGAGGTTATGAGTAATTTCTTTTCTAATACAAAAAGTTTCAAAATTAGAATTTTGAAATTCTCCTCCATGATCACTATGAATTGTTATCAATGGAAGGTTTTTCTCATTTTTAACTTGGGCTCTAAAAATATTGAAATAATAAAATGCTTCATATTTATTTTCTTGAAAATAGACCCACATAAATCTTGTGTAATCATCAACTAGGACAAACACATAGTATTTTCCTCCAATGCTTCGAGTTTGTGTTGGACCAAAAAGATCAATATGTGCCAACTGTAATGCATTAAAAGTTGAGACTTCACCAATTGATTTAAAACTTGATTTATGTTGATTTATATATTGAAAAGGATCACAAACTTTTGAAGAATCAAATATAATCTCCAGTAGATCCTTAAAAAGTCTTTTCTTAGAGAGTTTACATAAGTTCTTAAGGTTACAGTGTCCTAACCTTCTATGCCATAATCAAGATTGGTCTTCCATTTCACTAAGGCAAGGTAGATCTTAGATCCTAAGGTCTTCTAAGTTTAGTGTGTATACATTCTCTTACATATGGACAGAAAGAAGAAATTCTTCCTTAGAATTGTGTACTAAGTACTTGTCATTCCTAAAATTTACAAGGTAACCTTCATCACATAATTGAATTATGCTAATGAGGTTGTTCTTAAGACCTTTAATAAATAAAACATTTAAAATAAATGTTTTTCCAAGAAGAACAATTTTACCTATAACAATAATTTCCCCCTTAGCATCATATCCTAAAGTTACATTTCCTCCTTTCATCTTGATAATCTTTTCAAAGAAGTTTTTGTTACCAGTCATGTGCTGGGAACATCCACTATCCATGTACCATGTATTAATGTTAGTAATATCTTTATTTTTCTAAAAATAAGAGTGTTATACTTTCAGAACCCAAATTTTCTTGGATCCAGAAACTTCAGAAAGAAAAATTTTAGGTATCCACATTTTCTTAAAAAAATAAGCTTTATGAAAACCTGAAGACAGAGTTTTGTTTAAAGAACAATTGTTTGCCCAATGTCTACTACACTAACATTTAGTGCAGAATGAAGCACTTTGAGGAACAAAATAATTATTACTAAAAACTGGTTTAGAATGAGTATAACCAAATCCAGAATTATTCCTTAGAGGTCGAATTTGAGAATACATCTTATCAAAGTTTTCATTACCTAAGGTAAAGTTTGACAAACATTTCATCAAGGAAAATATTTCCTACTTTAGTCTAATAACTATGTTTTTATCCTAAAAAGCATTTGGTTTAACATTAGAGTTTGTCTCTAAAATATTTTTCTTAAAATTTACGTTTTCCAGATGGTTGGAAAGTTTATCCTTCTCAGAATTAACTTCCTCAAGGTTTTTTTGAAATAATTTCAAAATCATAAATTTTCTTATCAAGATCTTTAGAAAGATCTGATACTTATTTAGTAAGAATATAAATTCTAGAATTTTACTTATCAATTTTTTTCTTAACTTTAGAATTTTCATTCTCAAGAAGTTTAACAAACCTAAATAATTATTCATAAGTAGGTAATATATTATCTTCATCAGAAGATGATTCTTCATCTGAAGATTCATAATATTTATTATCACTATAATTTGCATTCAAATATAAATTAGTTATAGATTCATCATTGTGTACCTTGTCTATTAGAGAATGATTTTCAATAGGTAGCTTGGTAATTAGACCAAGATTATTCTGACTAGAAGATTCATACTCTGAGGATTCATCATAAGAATCTCCACCATTGGCACTCTAGGTGTCATTGGATTTCAAAAACTTTTTTTCTTTAGCTTTGTAGTACTTATTTCTATTCCTCTCAGAATGATTTTCCTTTTATCCTTTTTCTTAAGCATAGGACAATCTAGCCTTATATGCCCCGCTCTTTTACATTCATAACATGTGACTTATGAGTCTTTCTTGTCCTTTATTTCTTTCTTCTTAAACCTATACTAAAAGTATTTATTTCTAACTATATTGTTCATCCTTTGAGCAAGATTATCTAGATCATTCTCAGAATGTTCACTTTCACTTGATTCAGATAAAACAATGACTTTCTTTGACTTGTATCTTATAATCCTTTCAGGAGTCTTGGCTTTTGTAGTAGTAAAGGCTACAATTCCATTGCTATTCTTCTTCTTATTCATATCAACATCTCTTTTCATTATTATCTCATGTTGAAGAAGAGTTCCAAAAATCTCATCAAGAGTAATTTTAGATACTTTCCTATTCTCATTAATAACTATTCTCTTAGATTCACCCTCATTAGGCATGATATTTATAATCTTGTCCACAAGTGGCTCACCATCTAAACCTTTTTCACCCATTGATTGTAAAATGTTAACAATAGTCATAAACCTTTGTTGTACCTTGCACATTGGTTCTCCATAAGAAAATAGAAATCCACGATATTCTTCTCTAAGCATATCTCTTCTAGTTTCTATAACCTTATATGTACCAAAATGAGTAGCTTACAATTTCTTCCAAATACAATTTGCATCTTTACAAGAAGAAATATGACTGTATATATTCATAGTCATGGAACACAACAAAGTATTGCGTACCTTGTAGTTTAGTTGATATTTTTACGTTTCTTGATTAGTAAAAGTTATGAATTCCTTATCAGAAATCTTGTAATCTCCAGTAAGCATATTTTTTTTTCACTCTAGTATTAATAAAAAAAGTCTTCATGCAATCCCTCCAATATTCATAGTCATTTCTATCAAATATAGGTGGTCTAGTAGGATTTATATTGTCAATTGAACCAACATTCATTACTTCCATCTAAAATTAAATATCTTTCCACAAAAACTTGTTAATAGTAAAAGTTTGTAAACAGGGATAAAAATCTTAAGCAAATAAAATATTTAGAACAATGAAAACTTGAGAAAGAAAACTTATATGTGAATATAAGTATTTCAGAAACCTCCTTTGATACCAATTATAGGATCGAAATATGAATGTAGATCCTCAATTAAAAGAGGGGGGGGGGGGGTGAATTTTAAGTTTAAAAACTTTCATTTTTAACATTAAGTAAAACTATGTTTAACAAGGTTAAACAAGGTAAATTCACAAGACCACTTTTAGTTATAAAAACTTACTAAGATCCAGAAATGTGGTTCCTGAAATGAAACTTAAGGAAAGTTTACAAGGAAAATATTCCACCTTAAAGCATATAGAATATTTCTCAATAAAAGTACATAAAAGAACAAGAAAGTATAAGAAAGTTATAATTTCTTCCTTTATCAAAATAAAATGGAATATAAACTTGAAACAAAACAAGTAACAAGTATGAAGTCTTTTAAACCAAAGAGTAGGGTATCCAAAAACCTTGGATAATGGTACCTTGATTTATACTTTCAAGAAAGTTTGTCTTACCCACACCAGGGTAAGCCCTCAATAGGAATATCAGAATCTTTCTTGCTATCCCCAAAATCCCTCAAACTTCAAGTTAGTCAGCACCTCTATCTTCCTAATCAAGGAAGTCCTAGAAATTTAAGGTAGTCGACACCTCTGTCTTCCTATCCCTGGATGTCCTCGATTTTACATAGCAACAATTAGAGTCGCACGAATCAATATGAACAATATGTTTAGTATGCACAAGGCATGATATTCTCTCTCTATAAATCACTTCAGTAGTATGAAATCTCTAGAGTGATAGATCAATAATGAGCTTGTTCAAATGAGCTCCTATTTATAGGCATTTCTCCAATGGTTAGCTCCCTCCTCCAAAGATCATATTTTTCCTTGAATCTCGGAGGGACCTATACACGTGTCAATTAAACAATGGTTATTTAGAAACAGAATGTATGACATCATTTCATAACTAAAGAAAGTGTAATAAAAATAAGGCTGCTTAACGAAAAATATTTTTCAGAGTCTAAGGAAAAATAAATGTTCAGAGTTTAATCAAGTAATAATTTGGAGACTATAAATAATGGATATTCGGATTCTATTTTCCAAATAATTCAAAAACTGAATTCTATAGACTTCAGAATATGAATTATAATGAATTCAGAATTTGAATTATTAGGAATTCAGAGTCTGAATTTTGAGGAATTGAGAGTCATAATTTTGAGGAATTCGGAGTCGGAATTCCTAAGAATTCAGAGTCAAAATTCTGAGGAATTCAGAGTCAGAATTCTGAGGAATTCATAGTCATAATTCTGAGGAATTCAAAGTCTGAATTCTGAGGAATTTAGAGTCTGAATTCAGAGGAATTGGGAGTCTGAATTTCAGATAATTTGAAGTCCGAATTTCAAAACCTGAAAACAGAATGCTCTAAAACTAAGGATTTATAGGATTTTGAGATTTTAGATATGAAACAGATTTTTAGAATTTAGAAGTAAAATTATTTAGAAATAGAGAAAATATATAATGAACAATGAAAACATAGGTAAGGATAAAATTTCATTGGGGAAGGAAAAATTTCCTTATTAAGACAATTCTTTGGGAAAATATAATTTTCCTTAAGATAGAGTGTTTGTGATTTTTAAAACATAGAGGAATAGAAAAGTCATAAAGAAAACTTATTGACTCAACATACCTACTCTAAAACCAATTAATAGGATAATCTAACAATATAAATAAATTGGGTGAAAATGTATCTTTGAATTATAAAGCAGTATTTTTCACCATTCATTAAAAAAATGAAACCTCTCATAAAATTTCCAAACATTCACCCTAATTTAATTTTGGTATTCTGAATTAAAAAATTAATTCAATTTTACCATATTGAATTTATTATAGTGTCTAAAATTAATTTTATTATTTTTCACAAAAGGAAATAAGAAGTAGTTCCTTTATCAAAATAGTACTTCTATTTTAATGAAACTTATACATTTCCTTATAAATATGATTTATTTATGTGATAGAATTATAAATGACATTTAAAATTTATTTTTCACTATCCGTACTACTATATTTAATTGTTTTTTTATAAATATATCATTTGAATAAATAAAGTGTTTGTTTCATAGAAACTCAATCTTTCATATAATGTATGCCAAGTCAGTGTTGTGTGCAGTATAAGCTATTGTATTACTTTAATGATATAACTTACTATGAAATCTTGGGGTGTTACATTCTTCCCTACTTCAAATAATTTCATCCTCGAAATTTAAACTTGGAAACAAAAACTAGGGGTATGACATTTCAAATCATCTTTGTTGAAATCCCACACCGAAAAAAGAGTCAATAAAATTATCACTTCAAAAGAAAGAAAGAGAAGTACAAAGGTCACCTGAGATAACACATACTAGGGTTCCATGTAAGAAAACATGGATATGGTAGAGAAAAAAAACCATCAAGTTCTGATGGAGAGTGATAGAAAACACAATTAGGAGAAAGTTAACTACCAGAAAACCATAAAATTGTGATGGGTTAAACAGTCTTTGATTACCCTGTAGGAAGAGTAAAGAGAAAACGTTTTTGTTTTAAGTTACTTTTAATAATGTTTTGGAATTTATTTATTATATTGACTAAGAACATAAGGATATATACTTACTTTTCAAGTAGAGTTTCATCCTTTAATAAATTTATACCACAAACTCATCTTTTCTCCAAATGACGAGTATTCAAGATGACTTGGTCACACCTGAAGCGCTAGAATCAACTTCTAGAGAATCAAATAATACAAAAAATATGAACTACATATTTCCCTTGTAATTAGACATTAACCAAAACCAAAATGGTTAGTATAAGATCAGATGATTTCCAAAAAGTATAACCCTTTATAGAAAGTAATACTACTATTAATCCCCAAATTTAAACAAACAATACCCAAAGTTCAACAAAGACCATTAAAAAAAAACAATTGTCCTTAAAATTCTTCAAAATAATCCAAAACTAAGTTTGAAACCCAAAATTCATAAGGATTTGATCACATAGTCTTCCACGATAAATCTTAACATTTATCTCCAAATAACATCGACTACTCTTAAAGTCACACACTTAAAAGTAATTAGCCTAATCACATATTCTCTATGATAGGTTAATCATTTCCATAAATAACCCAAATCGCTATAATTTCACAATAAAAACATACATTCTTCCAAAATAAAAATCCACCATTACTTCTCAAATGAAATCCCATAGTATTCTATTTTCCTTATGCATATAGTGTTCCCAAAAGAGCGAACATCTTCCAAAATAACATTTATCACTTAATCACTAAATCATTTTCCTATACTAAGGATAAATCATGAGTTCCCAAAATCAACATATTCTTGATCCATAAAATCATTTAACTAAAAATAATTAGTCATACTAACTAGGTACTTCACGTAGTCCAGTGGTATGCGATAAATCCCAATTGCACCTTGGTTGTGGGTTTGATTCTTGCAACTTTGTCCGACGTGAAGGGTTGTCAGACAGTCTGTATGTTTTCCTTTTTCAAAAACTATATAATTTTATAACATTCTAAAAAATGAGATAAATTCCTCAAAATAACCATAAAATATTTTAACTAGAAATGTTATCTCATACCTTTCATTTTTCCCAAAAAAGTAATAACTTGTAATTGAATCAAATTCAAGGATCATATAAACCTAAATGGTTTTTATAACTATATCCACAAAAAACGACAATTCTTCCTCAAATATCATTTTCACATAACAAATTGCAGGGTTACACATACAAAAGAAAAGTCTTCCAATGTAATCCCATCAACAAAGAGCATTAATACTTTTAAACATTTTTCTATCCATTTATTTCCACATAGGTTCTTTCTTGACTTAGAGGTTATCCTATAGAATAGTAAATTGACTCAGGTAATGCCCAGGTCCCCTATATTTATGGAAAATGACTTTAAATGGATTCTTAGGATCATTTTTATTTTCTTCCATAATACTCTTCATTTTTCCTCAACAATTCTTTACTGTATGTCCTTTTTCCCCACACATAAATCATTTATTTGTTCCATTAAGAGACTTTCTTGGGTGTCTCCTTCCATATTTCTTGAATGATGGAAAATTAGATTTCTTTTATCCATGGTATCCACTACTGTATCTCTTATCATTCTTTACCTTTCTCTTCTTTGTTGAGTTCAGGAGTTGGTTAATGTATATGCTGTTGGTCATATTTTTGGAAAATTTATTCGGCATGAACACGATGTCTTTTATGCCGATCAACATTCCATTTCATTTCTCATTTCCACCACCATTCCCACCTTGTACATCATGTTAAATGTTACTATGATTTCCTTGGAATCCAACCATTGACTAAAACCAGAAATCAAAGTGTGAGTAACAATAGTCATAAAATCATTTATAGAATATCATGACACCTTATTTTCAATATAAAACACCTTAGTATTAACCAAGTTTATTTATTCTCATCTTATATTAAAATCATTCAAATTAGTTTGTAAATAAAACATGAATTATCCTAAGCATATTCCCTGGGAGTGTCAATACCAAGAGTGCAGCAAAGCCCATTGTCATATACCAAGATACCCTAGGTCAAGCCCAAAACTCCTTTTCAGAGTTTTCACTCCTAGGTACATCAGTTCGAGAGTCACCTCTACCTATTTGTATCTAGACAGATATGTATTTTCTTGGAAAACCCATATAATATTTACACTACCAAATTATTTGGATGTTCTTCTATACTAATCATCAAAGTATATCTTAGGGTAATGTTCTCTAATAACAGTTTATCTAAATATAGTTTCCAAGGTTTGTACTAAAGTTACTCTGATACCAGCTGTAATTCCCCAACCCTAGTTACCCAGAGTCGGTGCATTATTACATAACATTAGCATGATCACAAGAGATCAAGTCTCAAAAGACCTATTAGTTTAGTAGTCTTGGAAGTACTAGATACATACATAAGTTTTACATTACATCTTGAAATAAAAACAAAAAAAAATTGTGTCCCCTTTGAACACACTCACATCCCTTAGCCTATCCCTATAGTTCAAACATAATATACTTATTCACATCCTGGGAAAAATAAAACATAAGAAAGGGGTGAGCTCAGATGGTCAGTAAGGATAACAATATAGAAGAAACTATCATAAATAAGCATAAACATTTAAGGCAATGTATAAGACTAAAACACAAGAATTTTAAACTTAAACTTCAACATAATATGGCAAAGATAAATTAAATAATTCTATTTACTTATTCACATGGATATTCTACCAGTCGAATAATCACATGTAATATCAATAGCTAATTTCATAATGATGGAATGTATAATACCATACATCATAACCACATAGTCAAGGCCTCACGCCAAGACTACAAATAAATATTTTGTCAAGGCCTTGTGCCAAGACACTAGTTTGTCTCATGAGACCTACCGATGCATCGAGGAGCTATAGAGGGCTCCACCTGTCACTTACTATGTCCAATTAATTCCTCATATGAAAATTTTGAAACATAATCTAAACATTTTTATTAAAACTAGCATACTAAATGTCAATATTTTAACCACAAACCATGAATGATATAAAAATAGCACATCCAGAGTCAAACATAACTCATTCAATACAATATGGAAGATTGTATTATAATAATTCAACCTAAATCAAGAACAATGAAGGATATTGACATAGATGAAAATAATTAGTAAAACTATTTGAGAGAAATATCTCCTTTTTCTTGAAAACATTTTAAAGTCTCACTATTTATCAAGAAGCTGTTAAAAATAGATTTTTGAATCAAAGTGTCTCATACCACTTTGAAACTTTTAAAAGTAATTTTAATTTTAAAACATTCATGTCCATATAAATAAATTCTTAAAACCATTTTTAAAACATGGACATTAATGAGAAATATTTAGAAGAATAAATCTTTAAAAAATTTAAAATGATATTTTAGTTAAAGATTTTCTAACCAAATGAGAGACACTTGAATAAAAATAATTGAGGTAATAAAAAATTTATAATATCATGAGAACAAATGGATTCATGATATAATATGTCAAAGTACAGTATGTACACCATATAAAAGCGAATTGGTGCATAACAACAAAGAAGTCTCAATAAAATGTAAATTAAGTTGAAATCACTAATAAAGACTCTATTTTTAGGTTAAGGATAAATAAATGACATAATTATATGTGAAAAATATAAATAAACTCAATATTATTGGATATTTAGTGTAAATAAATCAAAGGAAATTCACACATATTCTTGTAGAAACAACACCAATGACTTGGATGTTTAACTCAATGAATGGAAATTGAGTTAAGATTACTCTTATCAAGTTCATATCGATGACTTGAGAATTTATAAATGGAGTGATTATGTGTATCAAAAGTATATCCACACAATGGGGAGTGAAAATCACTACATAAATAAATAAATAGTAATTTCACACATAATCTTGGAGTAAAATAATCAATGAAGTTTGCGTAAAACCCAATGAGTGGAAATCGAAATCAGAAATTCCCTTACTAATTTGATAACTTACGAAACATACACCCAATGAAATAAGGATCATAAAATGAATATGTAAATAGCCATAAATTAAATTATATTAAATAAAGAATACAATCATGGGTATTACATACACCACACAAAAGGAAATAGTGTCAATATAGCATGAATCTCACTGGAATAAGAAGTGAGATGAAAACCCCTTACCTTGTACTTTTCCTTAGTCAAGGGTACGTTAACCTCCTGTATAATAGTTAAATAATTGTTATTAAATTTTAAAATAACCACATACATAAACATGATATCATATATGATCTTCTAATATCTCTTTGTTAATAATGTTTCAGTCATATCATTATTTCGGGTGTTAACTAATTCGTTTTCCTTTATATGTTTTGTTATGTAAGTCATGTTTGTTATAGATAGGATGTATTTGATTAATATACAGAATTATATTAAGTTATTAAAAATTATTTTAAATCATAAAATGAAAATTATTCTTAAATGGTTATGATGGGAAATGAATCTCATCGCGTTCGTGGAGACGGTACCATACGCACGCATGAGCGATAATATCATTCTATTGATGGTTAAATCATATGTAATTGGATGTTATATCATATATAAATAATAATTAACATGTTATATTTATTATTTAAATCAATTATACTCATTATTATACCCATACAAATAATTAAGTGTTTAATAACAAACTACACCATGACGTGGAGACGGTAAGCCGTACGTACTCACATATGGTGACTTTGAATTTCATAGGGCAGATAGAATAATGAATATGGTTGTACCATATTTATATTAACATAAAAATATGTAGAAGGTACTGAAATTATTATTTTTGTATGGAAATAAAAAATAAAGAGGAAGTGGAAGAAGAAAATAACTTTGAAGGAGGTGGTGAAATTATTACCTCTTCTTCAGGTGCTTTCTTTTGATTTGATCAAAAGGGCTCCTTAGGTTGGATTTTTGATCAAAGTAAGGAATATAGATTAAAGTGAGGGTATTTGGAAAGATATTTTATCAGGTTTTGGATAAGCCAAATGTATTTGGATGTGTGAATTTGAGAGAAAGGTAAGTACCCTTTTATAAGAGAGGTGAGGGTCACTTTAAAAGAATCTTGAAATATTATTTTATTATAAGATCATTTTCGGTTTATAATGGATAAAAATAGATTTATTTAGAGGATAAGTTGGATATAGGTAGAAATATTCTCAAACAATAGGTTTAGACAAGTTTAGGTCACCATATTAACCTTATCTTTTAGATTCAATTCTTAGTTAAATAGTTTAACTTTTACCGCGTCTTCTTGTATTTTTATATTACATGGTTAATAAACTTACTATAAAATTCCCAGAGAACCTAAAGTGGTTCATTAATTACATATATATAATTATATAAGTCCTTTTAACCAAAATTATACTTTTAATAATATTATATCATTTAATAATATAGTATTTTTTTTTAAAAACTCATTTATGTCAATTTTGACACTATTTAGTATTTGGATTTTGCGAAAGTAAAAAAAACTTGATTTCTTCAAAAAAATACATTAAATCTACCCTAACATGTTATATTAACCTTTAAAATTAGTGGAAAGCATAAAAAGTCTCAATTTATATTTATTTTGATATTTATAATATCAACTATTTTAATCTTCCATTAATAAGGTAATTACTGCATCATCATTGGGTCATAAATAAATTTAATTATAAAATTTATAAAATTTATAAATAAAATAAAATGATGTATGAAATATTTTTATCTTTATAATGAATATTTATAGTCAAATTTATCTTATGTATAAATTTATATTAAAAATGGTTTAGTTGTTAAACTTGTAATTTTACACTTTTAACTCTTCTTTAAATAAAATAATAATAAATGTCCTAATCTAATTAAAGTGGATCAAAGAGAATAATAATTCATTCCTAAGGTTTGTTTTGGTCGAAAAATACTTTTACAATAGAATTAGGACATGTGTTAGGGTAATTATAATATCATTTTTACCTTTAATTACCATATTTATTTTTAACCATGGTAAATAAAATTCAAAAGTTACTATTCACCAAAAATTATTTTCATCCTATTGAACCAAATTTTACTTACTGATTTCAATTTTGTGTCTCGGATTTTTTAAATTCAATTCACAGAAGTGGTAAAATTATGTTTTATGCAAATTTGCAAATGTGCCTAGAAGGTGGGTAAAAGACGTTAAAAAGTTCAATAAGATTTTATACATCTAACATTATTATAAAATGACCCAAATGAATTAAATTTAACTAATATAGGTATTATGTATCTAATTTTACTTTAAAATAAATTTAAATAAAAATAATAATTATTTAAATATAATTCTGTTTTAAACAATAATGCAACGTTTTTCACTATTCATCAAAAATTGAAAGTTTTCAGAAAAATACCAAAAACTCACCCTAAGATAATTTTGATATTTATAATTTAAAAATAATTTATATTTTACCATATTTAATACATGTAAGTTATATTAATTAATTTATAATTAATTCCCTTTGTGAAAACCAGAAAGCGGGTTTTTAAAAAGTAAAAAATGTCAAAAGATTGACATGTGTTTATATCCAATTTAAATTTGAAATTACTTACAATGACCAAAATTATATAAAATTTTAAAAATATAATCTATATATACTCTAAAACCAATTAATAGGATAATATAACAATATAAATAAATTGGGTGAAAAGGTAGTTTTGAATTATAATGCAGTATTTTTCACTATTCATTAAAAAATGAAACTTCTCATAAAATTACCAAACTTTCACCCTAATATAATATTGGTGTTATGAATTCAAAAATTAATTCAATTTCACCAAATTTAATTTATAATAATGTCTAAAATTAATTTTATATTTGTTCCCAAAAGGACATAAGAAGTAGTTTATCAA
Organism: Viscum album; assembly: GCA_963277665.1. Classification (NCBI taxonomy): domain Eukaryota; kingdom Viridiplantae; phylum Streptophyta; class Magnoliopsida; order Santalales; family Viscaceae; genus Viscum; species Viscum album. The sequence goes on from OY728141.1 coordinate 1,115,681,244, forward strand.
AATAGTACTTATATTTTAATGAAACTTATACATTTCCTTATAAATGTGGTTTATTCATGTGATAGAATTATAAATGAAATTTAAAATTTATTTGTTACTATTATTACTACTATATTTAATTGTTATGTTATAAATATATCATTTGAATAATTAAAGTGTTGTTTCACAGAAACTCAATCTTACATATTATGTAACCCAAGTTAGTATTGCATGCAGTATAAGCTATTGTATTAATTTAATGATATAACTTACTATAAAATCTTGGGGTGTTAAAAAGGGAGTTGGATTGAGGGATAGGGAGGTAGGGATGGAATAAGAGTAAATATGAGTGAGAGATATGGAGAGAGATTGATAGAGAGGGAAAGGGAGCGATTGAGAGAGTGAGAGAGAAATCGATAGAGTGTTTGGAGGGATAAATGATCTAATTTTATAATGTAATATTTTAATGATTTATATGGTTATATGTGTAGTGATATTTCATTTTCCAAGGATAGGCACTTTTGGAGGTTTTTTTCTACTGAGAAGGGTATTTGTAGGTAGGGTAGGTGGAGGGGGGGGGGGGTGGGTAGGAGTATGGGAGGGAGTAGGAGAGGAGGGAAGTGGGGGGGTGAGTGGGATTAAGAGAGAGGTTTGAATAGGGAGGAAGAGGGAGTGTAGTCGAGGAGGTTAAGGGGAACAAGAGAGTGACATTGAAGGAGAGGGATGGGGGAAAAAGTTTTAGCGAGAGGGAGTGGGAGTGAGGGAGATAGAGGTAGGGATGGGGGAGGGAGGGTGGGAGAGAGGGAGAGGGATGGATGGATGGAGGGAGGGAAGAGGGAGAGAGGGAGGTAGGAAGGGGGGTGGGAAGGGGGAGAAAGGGAGGGAGGGAGGGGGGAGGGAGGGGTAGGGGGTGGGGGTGAGGGTGGGGGGAGGCTGAATGTAACACCCCAAAATGTTAAAAGGTTAAATGGATAAATGTTATTACCCATGTCAATAAGATCCAACTTTTCTTTTGGGATCCTACATGATTAGAAATCCATAGTTAAAAAGGTTTTTTCTGGAGCAGTTATTTGGATGGGTGACATCCTGGGAAGTTTCCCAAGGTGTGTGTGAGTGAGGTAAGAGCATATTGAAAGAAAATGTGTTGTAATGTGGGGACATTCATTAGTTTTATGACCTTTTTGGGCACATGGGTACCCCATGAAGAGGGTAAAAAGGTATCTATGGGGAAATTGGGGTGTGTGAGGGGACTAGTTCTTACATTAATTAACTCCTTTTATTATCATGGTATAAATCATAATATAGGTGATAGGGGTAGGGTGAGGGAGGGAGGGAGGGAGGGAGAGGGGGATGGAGTGGGGGGGAGATAGTGGGTAGGTGAGAGTGGGGGAGGGAGGGAGTGGGGGTATGGAGGGGGGGAGTGGGAGTGGGAGGGGGAGGGATGGTGGGAGAGGTTGGGAGTTGGGATGGGGAGAGAGGGAGTGGAATAACATGTGTTGGTCTATGAGGATATTCAGTAGTCTTATAACCCATTCGGGAATGTGGGCGGGCCCAAGATAGGGGGAAACACATATTTATGGGGCAGCAGGGGTGCCTGTGGGGCCTAGTTACTACACACATTAACTAATACTTTTATTATCATGAAATAAAGCATGATGTAGGTGGCAGGGGGAGGGAGAGGTAGGGATAGAGAGAGAGTGGGATGGATGGAGGGAGGTAGGGTAAGGGAGAAGGAGAGGGCGGGCAGGTGAGATAGAGGGAGGGAGGTAGGGGAGGGGGAGGGAGAGTGAAGGCATGTTAGAGGTAGAGAGGGAGAGAGAGTGGGGGAGGGGATAGAGGGAGGGAGGGGAGGGAAAGGGGGATGGAGGGTGGGAGGAAGGGAGAGGGATGGAGGGAGGGTAGGTGGGGGGAGAGGGGGAGAGAGTGGGGAGGGAAGGAGGGGGTAGGGGGGATTGGGAGTGCATGAGGGAGTAGGAGAGGAGGGAGGTGGGGAGTGAGAAGGAGTGAGAGGAAGATACAGAGAGGTAGAAAGAGGTAGTGTGAGAGATAAGGGGGGGGGGGCAGAGCAAGAGTGTGAGAGGTAAGGAGAGGGAGAGGGGAGGGAGTTGAAGTAGGAGGGAGTGGGAGGGAGGGAGTGGGAGGTAGGTAGGGGAGGGGATCAGAGTTGAGTGGGAGATAAGGAGTGATAAAGAGGGAGAGGGAGAAAGTGAAAGAGTGACATAGATAGAGAGAGAGTGAGTGAGTGAGTGTTTGGAGGGATACATTATTTACTTTTCACATTAAATGTTTTATTTATTTCTATGGTTATAGGTGTAGTGATATTGCAGTGGATGATGATAGTCACTTTTGGATGTTGTTTATACATAGGATGGTGTTTGGAGGGTGAGTTGAGAGTTTATTTTCTACATTTATTATCTTCTATTTTTTTATTTATTCCTATTTTATTTTGGCATGGATATCCTATTTATGGAATGGTCATGCTAGATTTTTAGGTGAAAATACATTGTGATTTAACTTTTATTATTGGAAAAAATCATTCCCAAGCGTGTTAGTGTGATTCCTCACATGCAATAGTTTCTAGCCCATGAGGATCTGGAACACCCTTCATAATAGTGGAAGAATAGTTCAGGTGTTAGTTTAGATGATTTCACGAGATATTTTATTACAAATGGTATAAGAGTTTAGGTTCTATAGTGGTAACCAAGACTCTTTTTTAGTATCCCACTTTTTATTTGGGTTAATCAAGGTTAGATCAAGTTATATATTTTTAGGACTCTATAGGTTGGTCACGAGTGGGTGTATGATCACCACCCTTCATGATGATGCTCGAGTTACCAAGAGAAGTGGTATTTTAATTTTTAATTTAAAATATGGTTGTACTTACTATTGATTATGTTTTTATCCTCATTGGTATAGTTTGAGTTTCCTTGGGGGTTGAGTTGAATTTTGGGATGGGTACAGAAAGTGGACCAGTGATAGGAGGTTAGTTTTCATGGCCTAATAATCTGAGGTAGTGACCAAATTTCCAATCTTGTGAACATTATAGTAATTATTACATGATTATACCATGTAATATCAAACCATGTAAAAGAGTCCAGAACAGTTCCGCATCCTATTTTCCTTATTGTTTAGATTGCTTCTAATAGATCCATAATGGAGAGAGATGAGTCAAAGTGGGAATTATGATATATTGATGACATGGATTCGGTCTTGATGGATTTTTGGTGTGCCTTCTTTTTGGTGTGATTGTGATGTTAGTTTATTTTTGTGGAAAAAGGAGGATTTTATGGAAACTTCTCTTAGTTTGAAAGGAATACTTCAATATTTTTTATAAAATGGATTTTAATTTTATGAAATAATTTTGGTTTAGAAATTAAGCCTTCAGGTAATGAAATTGGTTTTTCAAAAAAGTTTGGGAATTTTTATTTTAAATAAAAATTATTATTTATGGAATATATAAAATTTTTTGGTTTTAAAATGCATTGGTTATTTGATTGTAAATGAATTTGAATACATTGGGTGATTTTTAAAAGAATTTTTTATTTAATAAAAATAAAGTGGTATATATATATATTTTTTAAAATTTTAATGAATGGGATTCAATTAGCTTAGACGAGTTCTTTATTTTACATAGCAATTGGTGTTTTTTAAAACTGGGTGAAAGTGTTTTGGAATTTCCTTAGGGAAATCGGGTTTTAAAATAAGTAAAATATTTTCCAAGTGGTTAGGTGATTTTAAAATATTATGTGTTTTTTAAAATGGAGTTTTATTCCTTTGAGTATGTAGTAGTTTTTAAAGGAATGGGTATTTTTCATGTGATTTTCCTTATTTTCTTGTGTTGGGTTTTTGTCATCTATGTGGGTTGGGAATGGTTGATTTAATTTAGAGAACATGACCAGATTGAGCTCATGTTGCATTGTATATAAAGTATGCCTCCTAGAAATATCAAAATGAAGGTAGAGTGTTTATATTTAGGGATAATAATTCAATTAATTTTGGATCTTTATTATACTCTGAGTGTAGTGACAAGTGTTGTTTCCCTTTTGGTCATGCAATAGTATGTTAGCTATCAGTTTTTTTGTGAAACTAGGCTAGGTGATACTTGGAAATATAGTTGGGTAAATTGATGAGGATCAATATTCTTGATCTTTTGGGTATAAGTTTTATATTTGGATTATAGTCATTTTGAGGGTTCATGTTGGACGAGTTTAGATATTTGTATCCTTGAGGTTACTTTTATCTTAGTTTCTCTTTTGTGAGTAGTTTTGGTTCATGGATTGGTGTTTTTTCCTATGGTATTTTGTTTGAGTGATGGTTGTTTGATTTTTTCATGCCTCTTTATCTTTGTTCCTTATGTGGTATCTTTTTGTGATGCACTATCCTTATAGAGACAAACTTTCTTGAGTTTTGATTCATTATTTAGATACAGGATGTCCTTGGGTGAGTGATTTGGGTGGCTAGGACTGGTATTGAACTGGTTGAGATTATGCACTGATCAGTGTCATATCAGATTTGGTTGGGTTCACCATAATAGGGTAGCTTGAGTACGAGGTCCTAGTTTGAATCATTTTATCTTAGTTTTTATCCAAGGGTAGATATCATTCCATTTATTTTATTGATTTATATATTCAATCACTTCTTTCTTTGGGTGTTTTGAGATGTGATGAGTCTGGTAACCTGGTATCATGACCTTTTGTTGGGGTTTGTTTTATAGAAATGATCTTAGGAACTTGGAATATTCATTGGATTTGGGGTATTTTAGGTGTTTCATGTACTATGATTCATTTTTAGAGATGATATCTCAATGGATGTCCATGGTTAGTGGAATTCTATTCTTTGCCTTTTTTTATGAGGAAACAATGGTTATCATGGTGACTCTCCCTTTAAAGGAGTGTTAATTTGAGGCTTATCCATTTAGATTAACTCTAAATGGGGTGGGGAGACCTCCATTCGGAATCCCATAATTTAGAGTCTCTTTATGGATTATCATGGTTGATTCTTACTTAATATAGTGGACCAAAATTTTTACACATATTATTACATGGTTTAAGCATATTTATATATGAAATACAAGTCAAGGATCAAAAAATATAGTGTCTTTGGAGGACTAGGTACATTATTAGAAAACATGAAACTAGAATAAAATATATTTTTATAAATCTTCTTAATGATCCCCTAACTACCTTTGAGCTCCTTTAAATAGATATTATAACCTGGGGAAAACATAGATAAAAGGGATGATCTAAAAAGTCTAGTAAGGGAATAAATATGGGATCGAAACATAACACATGAGTTAGAAGGAATAAAATGATAACATAAAGGGAATGGATCATGAATAAAAATATAGAAGAATAATATATAGAACATATAACCATATGATCACAATAACATATAAATGTGGAAGAAACATATAACATGACATAAACATGAGTCAAGGCTAACTGTAAAAACTATATCACATGGTGGAAAATGTCCCATAATGGATTAAGTTTACTCCCTAATCCCATACATAACATCTCATGAGACTAAAAAATTAACCAATGAATTAGAGTGCTATCTGGGTTCACCCATTATAATATATTCATGAATATGTGTTCCACATAAAGAATCATACATAAGGAATAAACATAAGGGTGTTGGAAAAAAATCCCTCAAGGTATCATTGAAGCATTTTTGAGGTGACAGTGTTTGTTGACAAAGTGGGCCTCTATGTTGTGTTTGTTGACAAAGAAAACCATGACGTACAAATTTATTGACAAAGAGGATTTCTTTGTGGAATTTCGAGTTCAATGGATGTTGTTAATGATCCATGTTTGATTCAAGAACATCGAAAAAGGAATGATCGATCTGGAGGCGGTTCAAAAAGAGCAGATACAAGGTGATGCCGTTTTCCAATGTTTACCAATTTTTTGGGCCTGAAAATCGACAAATGGAGAAAAGTGGTTTTTGGAAAAGGGACTTGCACGCCATTGTCTTGAACGAGAGGAAACTTGCGAGCCATATGTTTTCCAAGATCAGAACATCAAAATATGGCAAAGTAAGGGAGTCACCCTAGTTTTAGGGTTGGTCACGCAAGTGACTTGCGCGATAGAGACTTGTGCACCGAGACTTGTGCGCCGAGAGGAGACTTGCACGCCATCTCACAGGGTGTCCAAATGCCTATAAATAGAGGTCGACCCTCCTTATTTTGAGTGAGTTCAACACTTAGAGAAAATCAGAGCTCCCATCACGCAGGTGTGGTGGTCGTGCAAGTGGTGGTGTGGCCGCGCAAGTAGAAGTTGTGCGCCAGTAGATTGATGCGCGTCCAGAGTGGTTTGGGTGAGAAAGGAAGGGAGTTGCCCAAGTTTTGAGTTGAATAAGGGGGTGTCGCACAAGTGGGTTGGTGATACTTGCGCACTATGTTTTGAAGAAGCGTGATAGTTAGTGGTTGCATGCCAATATTGGTTTAGGCGTAAAAGGGTGCGAGTCGCGCAAGTTTGGAGTTGCAAAAGCTAGTATCGCACAAGTGGTTGAGGTGAACTTGCACTCCAGTTTTAACTTGTGCACTGAGACTTACGCACCATCTTGGAGAAGGGTTCCATGTATGGTTGAAGCATGAAAGTTATTCAGGGCTGTGTGAAAGCTGGAAGATTGCACAATACCTTTGGTGCAAAGTGAGATTCATCTACGGGTGAAAGTTGGACTTCAGCAGAGCATCTACATACAACAAAGGATTTATTCATTAGTGATAATGAAGAGACCTACAGGTCTATAAACTATGATTTGATCCTTTCCAGAGCAGTGAGAAAAGGAAGAGTAAGAAGGTGATCCTCTCCACCGGTAGTAAGCTAGAGAGAGAGAAACAGGGAGTGACCCTTGGGAAAGCAGTGAGCTGACCCTAAACCTTGTAAAGGCCATGAGCTTGGGAATAGAAGTGATCTAGCCCGAACCTTGTAAATAGTCGTGTGTTTTAGTGGATTTGGTACAGTATAACATTGCCATTGTATGCTCCTTGGATGTAGACCAGTGAGGGTGAACCAAGTAAAAATCTTTGTGTCTTCCTGCTTACTTCCCTGCATTGCATTTAAAGCATCATCATCAGATAAAGAAGAAAAGAAATGGTCATAATAAACACACAAGTGCAAACAAAGTGACCCTTGTAATAAAGAGTTCAAGATCCAATGGGGTATGAAAAATTTTGAAAATGAATATCTATACCCTGATTCACCCCCCTCTCTGGGTATATAGGCCCCTATTGGTCTTAACAAAGGGTTACCCATGGAATGAAATAGGATTTGTAATCATGTAATAAGGCATAACCAAAAGGAGTATAACAATGGTATCAATTAAATAAGGGATTTAAATAATTATTGAATATTAATAAATGAAATATAATAATACATCATGAATAATTAAGTCCAATTGAAGTGAAAACATTACAAGAGTTGTTAGGTAACTTTAGAATTGTTCCACTTAAGCATGATTTTAAGGAAAAGAATAAAGAGTATTTAAAGAGGATAAAAGAATAATTGTTTACATAAAATAAAAAATAAAATAAAATAGTTTTTCATAAAAAATTTAGTGATTTTTTAAAAAATTTAGAGGCTTAAAATAGTTTATGGAGTGTTCTTGAGAATGGGTAAGAAAGAGAGAAGTTTCTTTTAATCGGGTTTGCTTACCGTGAGATATTGAGAAGGGAACCTATTAAAATATGTATTTTACCATAGAATAAAGATTAATTGAGCTAGATATATATGTTTGGAACATATATATATAATATAAAATTAGTATATAAAAATAATTAAGAGATAACTTAAGGAAATGAGTGATAAAACGTTACCCAAATGAAATATGGAGGTTCGAAGACATCCCTTACCTTATGTCCGAATGTATTCTTCACTTACACTTAATGTCATAGATAACAAAATTATATTAATTAATTAATTAATTAAGAACCTCTTAAATCTATATTTTATTTATTATAATTTTAGTAAGTTAATTTATAGTCATTTCAATGAGTTATAAAGATCAATTTTTTCATTCCACGAGTGTTTGTTTCATGGTTTCATGGTCGATTCATTTGTGTATAATTATGGATGTTCTTTTACAATGGATATAAAACCCCAGAAGTTAAATGAAATGGTATTAATGAAATTCCATAAGTTTAAATTTTCCTATATATCATTTTTTTCTTACATGAGGATGATTCATTTGATAAAACGTTAATGACAAATGTTTTGTTTATTTTGGCTATTTTTCCAACCATCACAAACTAGTTACATTTTATTTAATATTATGTCTATATATTAGTTACAGAACATAAAATAAGTTATAATATACCTATTAAAATATGATTTAACAATAATAATACTTTTATGCCCATCCACATAGGTGGTATTAGAAAACATAAAATCATTATCCATGAAGACGATTAACCGCCATAATTTGGAAAATGGTTTCGTTTCTTTGAATAAGAGTAGATAATAAAAGGGATGAGTATAATATATTAAATTTGAAATATAACATTCAATTATATACATGATAATTAATTTATTATAATTTTATGGATGAATAAGGTGAGGAGAAGTTATAATAATAAAAGAAGTTAAGAGAGGTGGTTTGAGAAAGTCACATCCTTGAAGGACACCTTAAGGAACTTGGAATTTATATTTGGGAGATACCATAATAACTTGGATGTGGTGAGAGTTGGGATGATAGTATTTAGAAGATATTTTAAAATATTCAAGGATTTTAGGAGAAACTGGGTGGTATTTACACTTGAGGAGGGGTGGTTTTAAGTGATTAAATAATGATTATTTTAAATTTAAAGTCAACCACATTTGGGTGGCATTAATTACAACGAATTTGGATGATAATTAATGTTGTAAAGGATTTTTAATGTATATAAACACATAAAACATCCATTTAATGTTTTATTTTTTAGGTATTTTAAGCTTTTACTTTTTAACTTTAACCTACTACACTATTTAACTTATAACGCGATAATTTTTTTTACCAGGGTAATTATTTTATGTAAAAAAATGAAATTGAACTTATTACCTAATTTGGAAATTTTAATCCATTTTATTTATTTAATTTATCAAATTAGTAAAAATCAATTTTAATGTGATACTCATTAACTCATAAAAAAAGTTTTTTAAAGGTTAAAATCATGGTTTTCAAAAATGATAAGAATGTGTTTCTAAATGTATCACCTTATGTATTATGTCTTTACCTAAAAATATTTTGATCAAGAATAATGGTTAATAAACTTGAAATCATTATAATATAATAACTATTTCATAAGAGTTATGTAAAAATAATATTTTTAGTTTTTAACCCAAAACCAATTTTTTTTAGAAAATTCCCCTATTCTAATTTTGATATACTGGATCAGAAAATGAATTTTATTTCATAAAAATAATTCTATAAATATGATAATTTAAATTTTTAAATAAATATCCATATTCGTTTAAATTTATAAATTTTAGAGAAAATTAAACATTACAACCATTATAAAAATTACTCAGGGCTTAGTTAAAATATATTATCATGTAAAAAGTGTTTTTTGGTTTCTCTATATGATATATGCAATTTATAATACCTAAAATAATTATAGGAAGTGAAATTCCATTGATAAAATTTCGTTTTGTTACACTTAAGGTATATATCATTATTTGAGGACTTTTACTGGTTCTTTGGAGGATGCATCATTTTTGAATTTTCCTTGGTCTTGGTATTTCTGAGTTGTCCTAAGATATTTTCACTTCTTGTGAAAAGTTTATAGTACTTCCTCTTGTACATTACCTTTACCTTGATTAGGTAATTTCTTGGGTCAGAAAGTGTCATGGTGGGGAGAATTGTGACACCCACTTATCACTGATATTTTTATTTCATATTATTTTAGTTATTTTTTTGGATAAATTTTTTTAAAATACCATGATTAATATTTTTAAATTTTAAGAATTTTTTTACTATGAACAAGTTTCGCATAGTTAGAAGTAACCATGCAGAAACTATACATGGGGATATATTAATGGGACAATGCTATTCGACGTGGTTGGTGAATGTATAACTAGACTATGTAGGGTCATAAAATAAACTATGTAGGGCCATTTTTTTTAGGAAGTGTGGGATGCATGGTCACCACATTATCTAGTAAACTATGCAGGTAAACCATGGGGGTTTCCCAAAATAGTTTTTTTTATTTCCTTTTTTTCCCTTAATGAAAAAATAAAGAAAAATCTCCCTCACTTCCCCTCTATTACTTCACACGAAACACCATATATGAAGATACACTCATGTGTTCCACCCCTACCCCTTTCCTCTTCATCTAACCACATTTCTTCTCAATTTCAAGTGCGATCTTCCTAGATATGGATTTCTCCTCCTCATTTACCTTTTTTTCTCTCATTCCCCTATCCCTTGATGTAATTCATATTAAGCTAAACCCTATGAGGGTTTAGGGTTCTAATTTATTACGGACTTCGATTCCTAGGGAATGTGATGTGTGTTTTAGGTTGTTTATTGTGTGTTTAGAAATCAACTGCCAAAGACGACGCATTTTAGACCATCCTCTAATATTTTTATATAGGAATTTATTTGGAACTCCCTTGTATTACATGTTATTAAATTTATGGTGTGTTTAAATGTTTTTTTATGATTTTATAAATATATTATATACCCATAGTAGGATTTAATCCTTGTTTAAATGGATTTTACACTTGGAATGGGCTTAGGACACATGCCTAGTGCTTGTAAAATTACCTGATTAAAGTGTTTTGAAATGTTTCTCATGGAATTATGTGTAACTGACATGATAAAATTACTTTTAATTAGAGTTAAAGTGATTAAAATACTTGGAATGGATTTAAGTCAAATTCCAAGTGTTGGTTTAAATTCCCATTTGTCTTTACTAAAGGTATTTAAATGTTTTAAGAATTTATTTGATGATGGTCCCACCTTTGAAATTGTTGTGATTTATTTTAAAGGCTTGTTTTATAAAAAGTGTATATTATTCCATATTTTGAATATATTTTGAGACAATATGACTTATCGTGTTTTGAAAAAGGTTTTAGAAAAGTTTTTTAAAAAGGTAATAAGTGTTTTTGTGAAAAGGGTTCTTGGGAAAGTTTGGTTTCTTTAAAAGTGGTTTATTTATTTAAAAAGTGAATTAATTATAAATAGTTGGATTTAAAAATTGTATTTCAAAGTTTTGTTTGATAATATGAATTTAAAATGATTCTTAAAATGTGTATTTCAAGCGGGGTTTGAAACAAATTTTTAAAAAGTAGTTTTAGAACTAGTTTTCAAGTGTGTTTCAAAAATGGTTTTCAAATAGTGATAAAAAAGACTAGCATCCTGTGGTCTTTTGAAAAATTTTAGATGGCATTTTATCTGAAATGGTTTTAAAAATATGTAAATCCCACTCAATCCCCATGTGTTTATTTTACCTATTTTGGATTATAATGATTTATATTGATATGAATATGGTGATTCTTTTTCTTAAATGTGCGATTGAGGCTACTATTTGTGAGGGTGTAGAAGGTCAGGTGCGAGTTGCTTTCAAATTATTTATTTTTGATGTATTTTATTCTTGGTTACTCATATCTTATTTTGAATTTTCATGGAATTACTAGGAATATTGTAGGTGACATGTGCAAGGGAAAACCCTAGTAGAGATAGTACGTCAGCTAGGAAGTGTTTTCTAGATACTCTAAGGTAGTTATACCAGAAGGGGTAATAGGAATTTATGATAATAGTATTCTTTGATCGTATGGATCATAGAGTCCCAATGATTTTTATTTTTAGATATTTTGATGATACTTCTAGGGATGTGATAGGTTCAGTAGTTTCATCCTAGGTTCCTTGTCACTAGTTCAAGTCCTTTATTATTAGATACAAAGGATGATTCCCATGATGCTATGTCCTTTTTATAACACTTTAGGTGATTTTATTTTATGATTTGATTTTATGACTCTAGCTTGATTGATTTTATTGGCACCATTGTTTAGTAATGTTTCCTTGATTCCTTGTTTCCAATGTGTAATTTATATATCAACTCATGTGTATCTATTTTGGTTTACTTTCAAATGAGTCTTGTTTATAAGGTTTGAAAGTGTGATTTATAAAGTAAAAGGGGTTTTTTTTCTTAAAATAGTTTTTAAGAAATGGTTTTCCATGATTTTTTTTGAAAAAGTGATTTTCATGAGATATTTGGGAAAGAGGTACAAGTAGTGGTTTGGGTTGTTTTCTATGGTTTAAAGGACCTATTTCCATGCTTTAAATGTATAATTTCAAATGTTTAATCATACATGTTTTTATTTAATATAATGTATGGTTCTTTGAATATATTAATGAGGCATGTTGTTGATCTTTTCTTTATAAATCATGTGAAAACCTATTTTATATATTATGTTTGAACTATCATTTATAACCTATATTACTAAGGGATTTACATAGTTTGGTAAGTAGGTAACATACTAAGTCTTATTATTATCATGCATATCCATTAGTTTAGTTTTAGGTTGGGATTCATATTTTGACTGCTCTTTAAGTGTTAATTGATTTTGGGATCTGAGGTGATTTGTGTATTTTATTGCATTCGACCTATGATTCCTATTATATGATTTTATAATAACTATTTTTTACTTTCAAATAATGTTAAGTGTGTGGAAATTTAAATGATTTACTTTATCCATATATTATTTTACTACTTTTTGATGATTATAGGTGTAGTGATATTATGATGGTTGAGGATAGGCACTGTTGGAGGTATATTCTATAGGGGAGGGTGAGATGAGAGTTTATTTTATGCATTTATTATCTTCTATTTATTTATTTATGCTTATTTTATTTTGTAATATATGTCTAACTTATGGATGGGTCATGACATATTTTCAAGAGAAAATCTGTTGTTCTTTAACTCTGATTATTGGGAAAAAGCATTCCCAAGTGTGTTCTTGTAATTCCTACACACTAGTTGATAGCTCATGGGGATTGGTAATGCCATTTGTTATAGTGGAGGATTAGTTTGGGTTCTAGTTTAGATGGAATCCTGAGCCGATTTGTTATAGGGTAATCTGCTATTCGGTTTCTCACAATCCTAGATATTATGGGAAACACCCCTAGAATATCTGTGTGTCAGTACTTAATACTAGATATGGGTGGAGTGAAAATAGAAGTAACATATAAATACAAGGACATAATATATCACACAATACTCAACTGAAGGGTTTACATCAACGGAACTAGAATATTCTACATCATTTCCACATCAACGCATGACATATTCCACCAACCACTTCCACCACTAAATGAAAATCCCCCATATGTACCAACTACACATACAACCCATAATTCCCTCTTTATCCACAATTATAACCAATTTATAGAATTAACAACTCCCCAACCATGATTCATTTGTTAAGTCATTTAATTCTATATTTAATGAAAAATCACTCTAACCATCACCCACTTTTATTACCATTCATTTATCTATGTTTTATTCATTAATTAATTACCACACACCACATTATTATCCCATATTCATTTAATTTCATTTCATCATTATCTATGCATTCCATAACCACCTGACATATATGAAAAGACTGTCACACAATAGTCCCACCATCTCACTACTATCACCACCAATTAGGTACTATAAACCAACCCCCAACACATCCCATTCCAAACCATCCAAAATCCCGTCACCCATAACATTATTCACCTGACCTAATCACCACTATCACATTATAAACTCCAAAAGAACTACACAACTACAAGGGAGAACAAAAAACACACCAAAAAACATAAAAAGGATTTCAATTGATGTAAGCTTCTATAATTTCAATATTAAGATAGGATTTCATAATATTGCATCATATCTTACATGGTTATCTTCAAAAAAGTTCCATATTTTCACACAATTGTGTTTTTAGCCACATATAAGTGATTAAAATTTCATGAATGATAGGTTTGATAAAAAATCATTATAGGGGTTTATAACTCATAGAAACTATAGCATAAACATCAAGAAACTTATAATTTTCAAAGGGAAACAAGAAAACATAATAAGTTAATCAAGAAGCACACATGAACTCACCCATAACCCTTTGAATTAATTAATCTGATTTATTATCCTGTTTAAGTTAATCCATACTATCCACCCAAAGGAAAAAATATAATTCTAAACTCAAAGATTCAAAAAATAAATAGAGAATAATGATCCCATACCTTGATTAGATTTTCAATATTCTTTGAGCAATCACGGATGACTGAGGACTATCCCCCACTAAAGAAAACACCACTAGAACCTAATCATGAAAAACCACCACAAAAAATGTCTTAAATTTCGACCTAAAATAGTGGTTCTCTACTAATAAAAAATTCCTAATAAAAAATTATGAGGATAATGAAGAGAAGAAGATAGAATATAGTGCCTTGATTTGTGAGACTTTGATATGGATGAACTAAAGTACTTAGACCCACAATATTGTAGCTGGGGAGTGGTAAGAGGCATAAGAGTTAGCTAGGGTTTGAGATAAGGGGTGAAAATAAAAACCAAGGGAGATTATATTTCCTATTTATAGAGGATATTTGAATAATTTCCACCATGGTGTAATGAATTTCACAACACCCAAGATATATTTTTTAAAGTGAAGATTCAAAATTTAAGAGTTTAAACCCCAAATTATCATGTGTTTTGAAAACAATGTTGAATTTTTTTGACCATCATCATAGTATCAGATATAACATGGTCAAGGGAGTTTTGACCCAAAACTCCCACCATGTCTAGTCACTATATTGTAGCGCTAAAAACCTATCTGTTTCACCTCACCACAACTAGGAATATGGCATGGTGAGCTCAAGATCTTAGTTTTATCCTCCCTTAAATGGCTCAACTCTACTATTAACCTCACATTACACTATGTATATCGTTCCATGGAAAAGGGGGAAATCCATTTCCATTTTTTACCCTCCATGCCAAGGCCTATGATGTAGTAGTCTCCACACTACCCATTTTAGATAGTGCGGCTCACCGGGTATCATACTTAAAAAACCTCATCAAAACAGTCTCCCTAGGCCATTTTCACTCATACATTTTAGAAAGGTTGAAACACTATCTGAGATTCCTCTAAAACTTCATACCATGCCATTTCAGTCACTATGGTTCACTCCAACACCAAACGGTCAACTCCATGACCAACCTTCAAATGATCAAGAAAAAAATGTCCTATCCTACCCTCAAACTTCCAAGAGAGATTCAAAACTCCCAACACCACACCCTCCCCCATGACACGGTGACCCTATTAATGGAAAAAAAATCACCCCAAGCCTCTAAAACTCCTTTGAGTTTCCTCATGAAACCTCCAAGACCTTGGAAAATACAATGGAAGGGATCTAAAAATATGAGCCCTTACATTAGATACCTCTAAAAAATTTTCCATCCTAGAGTTTTCAAAACTAACCTAGAAATAAGGAAGAAGGGTTTTAATAACCACCCCATGATATACCTATCAAGGATCTCATTAGAAAATAACACAACTAAAACAATACAAGGTAGAACAAAAAACATCAACAACCATGTCATAAACAAGCAAGGGTATTGTAAATCATCTCAAACAAGATCAAAAAAGGCATAAAAATAACTTGAGGTATTGAGATAAAATCTATGAATCCCACTCCCAAGTACTCTCCTCCATACCACCATGTATCTACAATATACAAACTAGTGGTATAACACACCCATACAACACCTTATCCCAATGATACTAAATCTCAACCGTCCACTCCACAAACACCACAACATCCTCGATATCAAAATATCCCCATTCAATTATATGGGAGTCATAATAAAGATAATAATGAAGCTAGTATATTCATAATAAATTGTAGATATGCTCCAACTATGATGGAAGTGTTAAACGATACACTAATTCACCAACATTCAACAACACCTTGAAAGGTTGAAGAAATAAGGGGAAGTTTACTAACCCTAGACAAAACTTTGCTGCCCACGATGAGGGGAAACCCTTAAGAACACACGGTTTCCAAATTAAAACTACATAGTTCTCAACCTATGATCAACATAATAGTTATGGTGGTCTTGTACTATCTTTAGATGCTCCCAATACATCTAGATCTTCCATGTTGTACTTTTCACCACATTTGAACCAAGGACTGATGACTATCCAACCTTGGACTACCACAATAGAGATATAAAATAATTACCATACAATTACTCAAATAGATCCATATTTATGGATGAGTGATAGATATTATTATAGGAAAACTCAACCAAGGGTAAGTGCTTCATCCATGATCCACCAAAGTCTAGAGATCACGCCTGCAATATATCCTTCAGTGTTTAGAGGGTCAGCTTTGTTTGGTCCTCTATCTGGGGATAGAAATTAGTTCTAAGGCACAATTGGGAGCCAAAATAATGATTAAATAATATCTATATTCATGAAGTGAATTGAGAATCACAACCAGAGATGATGGTCCTCAGTACCCTATAGAGCCTCATTACTTCATCCATGTATTGCCTTTCTAATTTATTTTTGATATTCAACTCCCAAATTTTCATAAAATGTGTCAACTTCATCAATTGATCTTAAATAAACAAAATAACACCCCCTTGGGATTCGGTTAACCTAATGAAGAAATCAATCAATATATCCTTTCACTTAAACCCGAGGAAATATAAAGGTTGTAATAACCCTCTAGGGACATAGTGCTTTGCTTTCACCTTTTGGTAGACAAAGCACAACACCATGAACTCTAATATGAACCATTTTATCCCAAGATACCAAAACTACCACTAAATCCATGGTATATCTTAAACACACCTAGATACACCGCCAAGGGTGATCTATGAAACTCATGATGAACTCCCTCACACATGGCTAATAGAACAAACAACCACTCTAAAAAATAGCATCCTATTCTGACCATCCTCTAACTACCCATATAGAGCATCACTAAGGTTGGAATGGACTCACATCAACTCAACCTTTGAGTCTCCCCAAAGAGACTCCTATACCTATCACAATAAGGAATATTACACTATAATTTGATACAAGTACCCTCTTTAATTTATTACATATTCTCTGATATGTAGAGTCACCAACTTCTCCATCACCCTTCAAGAATACTCAAACTCTTGAACAACATCTCCCCACAACTTCCTACTCAGTGATTCATCCACAACATTACCATTTCCCGTGGTTTAGGATATATAAAAATTATATTACTAAATAAACTCCAACCACCTTTTTTGATGTAGATTTAGATCCCACTGAGTGAAATCATACCTCAAACTCTTATGGCCTGTGAAGACCACAAAGTGACCTTTGATGGGGTAATGACACCATAAATTTGGGGAAAACATCATTGTCTTAGAGCCAAGGTCATGGGTGGTATAGTTACACTTTTGGGAATATAATTTAATAGACTAATAAATATAAATTTATTTTGCTGCATCAAGAATCACCCAAAACATAGATGGGAATCATTAAAAAAGACCTCAAAAATCACCACTTACTTCGGCAACTAAAGTACTAGGGAATTAATCCACCTCTCTTTTAGGTATTAAAATATTTTATAACACTAATTATTCTATATTAAGTCTTTATAATTTCTATTTATATCCATTAATAAAATTAAATTCTGAGATAATTCAGACACAAACCATCAATAATAGCTCACAAGACTAAGAAAACTGTGAACCTTCACCCTATTCTTGGGTGATACTCAAGAAAACATTGCCTCAATATTTAGTAGGACCATGAACATTCCTTACCTAGACACCACATTCCCAAGGAAGTGTATTTATCATATCCAAAACTTTCTCTTGGATAGATTCCCATAGAGCTAATGGTGTCAAAGATCTTATAAGACAACTCTAAGGTGATTAAAATGATCCTCATACAACTTCAAGTATACGAGGATTTCGTCAATGAACATGACTATGAATTGGTCCAAAAACTCATAGAATATGGAGTTCATGATCCCCATGTACATAATTTATGTGTTCATGACACCAAATGAAATGAAAACAGACTCAAAGTGTCTATACCTACTCCAAAAGGTAGTCTTCGGGATATACTTCTTTTTTACCCTCATTAAGTGTTATCAAAATTATAAATAAATCTTATAAAACTAGCTATCTTCCTTAAAATGGTAAAATAGATCATATATCCTTGTAAGAGTGTAATGTTTCTTGATCCTCACTTGATTTAAATGTTGGTAGTCTATTCAAAACCTCAAACTTACATCTGTTTTCTTATTTAATAACACTCAAGCACCCCAAAATGACACACTCATTTAGACAAAACCCTTCTATGTAAGATCATAAATCTAAATCCTCAACTCTCATAGCTCATACAGAATCATTCAATATGGATCCATCGAGATCGGAGATGTTCCTAGTTGTAACTCTATCCCAAACTCAACATCACAATGAGAGGGTATTGTCACAACCATATTTAGGAAGACATATATAAACTCCTCAATGACTTTGAGAGCTTCTACATCCTATGATTTTAATGAAAACTACACCAACTAATATTAGAGGGGATATAAACACTTTCCACCCATCTGGTAACCTTTCTTTCCAACAAACACCACTCTATGGCCTTCCAAATCATAAAAAATGACCCCCCCAGAAGAATCCAACAACTTCATGTACAAAATATATCGAATCTATACTAAAGATTTCATAGTATGGTTTTATATGTAATAGAAAGAGTCACACATTGAATTATTAATCCCCATTATCATTAAAAACTTACAACACACATCAAACCACATATATTGATCTCAAACTAGCATGGATAACACCAGGTGCACTGAAAGAATCTCCACCTCCATCCCTAATGCATGGACAAAAGCAGGTGTAACAAGGAAGTGTAAAAATATAGAATCAAATGGGGGTAAAAATATGGAATATAATAAACTAATCATACCTTGAACAATATTTTTCTCCTCTAATTCTAGGACCTCTATAACATGTATCTACCCATGCCCAACTACCCTACCTTGCTACTGATGACCTACATGACCACACTCTAGTCTAGGTCCATGGATATGAGGACCATCATGGGGATGAACTCTACCAAATACATATCCCTATGATGGGGAATAAGTTTTCTGAACCAAATTTTGAAAAACATTGGTGGTCCTTACTTCTGTTATTTCCTCAGGGCAATTTTCCTACCACTATAGTCGAAAAGGGGACTGACTGCCCATACCAAATAAACCTCTATAAATAGTCATGCACTAGGACTGATGATGGACATGAAAACTATAGGAAAACCACAATATCAGATATATCTTGGTATATGATCAGGAACTACCATCCCTAGAAAATTTTGAGGCAAACTGCTACAAATGACTCCCTATTGATTAAAATTTCAACTTCTCTATATATGCGATCCATTTCTTGAATCTCCTCTCTTTAATATTACCTACTAACCTCCATTTTGGAGTACTATTATCTATGATTGAATTTACTCAATCATTTTAGATTTATTATACATGTACATGTATGTAGAAATCATAAATAGAGTGATTACAAATATGATCACCATACATACCACCTTCTTAGGATGCTATACTCTAGACTCCCCATATGGAAAGAGATCAGGAGAAAAACACAAGAGGTCCCTGAACATGATCTTGAGATTTTTCACACTCAGGGTCCCTTGGTGAAGGGAGAGAAAATACTTCCTCTTTACTACCTTTATCATCAATGATAAGAACTTTAAATAAAACTCCTTCTAGAATTCATCCTAAGAAACATCCACCTCTTTCTGCTCTTTAAGATACCATATCCACCACTAACACAACACCCCTTACATATGAATGAATTCCAACAAAAACCAATAATAATCTTAGGCCTGAATTAGTTTAAAGGCGATCTTAATATATTCTATCCACTAATTCATCTCTAGATAATAAAAACTCCACTCATACTTCTCTAGGATTTTTCACTGGAAAACACAAAAAATATTTTACCAAAAACCATCCTATTTGATCATATCGATCCTCCAATGATCAACTAGATTAGAATAATAAACCTATAATATTTTAAATATATGAAGATGATGACTAGGATCAATTTATTAAATAATTCATAAGGGAAACATTAATCCCAATATCATGGAGTTTATTTTGACTCATTTTTTAAGTTCACTTAAATTTCCTGAAATCACCCCATTCAATCACAAGTATAAAAAAAAATGATGAATATAACTCTCCCAGGTATCTAACTTTAAAGAAAAATAACTTCACTTAGAAATTTAAATAAGATTAAGTTCCTTGAATCAGATAATAGGGGGCCCTAAAATATCCTATATTAGCCGGTCTCCCATACTAACATCACAAGTAAAGCTCAATCGACACTGTTTCCCTACTAGCCCATGAAAAACCCATAAGTACCTAACCATAACCTCTATAACATATCTCAAAAAAAATATTTGATACCAATCAACCATGAAACCCCTATATTGGTACCCCTCATAGGAGGACAATGATGGGGAATAATGACCCCCAAAACCGGCCTCTAATAGGCCCTAGGTTGGCGACTAGCACTGAGTGTATAAAAAAAAATAAACGAGATACATTACCCTAAATATGACAAAATTATTGAGGGATAAGATAAAAATCCCCAAAATAACTCCATCATATAATATAAAATAAATCAAACTATCCCAAATTTCATGTAAAGTGATAAAAATAAGTCTCCAAAATGAAAAACTGAAAGAAAATACTAAGATAGTGACTTTGTAATAGCTCCAAACCCAAGCTAGTAATGTACATATCAGTCACTAAAGTCCTCTTAGAAACATTAAAATAAATTTATATATATATGGTGATAATAGAATGTATACTTAGTAAGATCATACCCAAGGTCTCTCATAAAAGTGTGAAAAGATCATACTAATGCACCAGTGAATAAAGAACAAAAATAAAATCCTCCTAAATAGGTCAATTAACCATCATGGTCCCACAAAGTCTCACTCACCAAATAATTCATCCAAATTAGTACAATAATATTAAGATAACATAGATAAAGGTGCCCCACATCCAGTTCCCCACTAAGTTTTTACTCTCACACCCCAATGTAAAATATCTTGTGCTCCCATTCCTTCCATGTGTACAAGTCATCACACATCAAGTCATATATAATGTGGGTAGGGTCTCAACCCTACCTACCCTAGCTTATTTCATGGCCCAAAATTTTGTGGAGGCATTAGTCCATATCCACACACTACTATAGATAGTACTTTTATCAGCATCATAAAACACTTTTAACAGCGCTGTTAATCTCAACAAAGATGGGGGGGGGGGGGTTCCCTTTAACAGTGTTAAAAGAGCACTGATAAAGGCGCCACTTTATCTGAGATATTTTAGCAAGGATAAAGAAAATTTTTATCAGTGCTATTTTTAGTGATGATAAGACTACTTTATCAGTGCTCAAAGTAGCGCTGATAAAGGGGGTATTTATCAGTGCTCAAAAGAGAACTATTAAAGGCCTAGATACCTATGATGTGATTTTTATATAACAACACAGCCACTAGTAGAACCTGCACCTGCACAGTACACACACCACATACACAAAAAAACACCTGCACAACGTACACAAGAACAAAGCAACACACAAAAGGTTTTGGAAAACAATGCTATATACATTTAAAATAATATTTTATATAATTATATTTACAATTATCCAAAAAACAGTTAAAAACATTAATGTTTGATCCTTTGAATTCTATGATCCCCTCTCAAAAATGTCTGCCCATGGTATTAGTTGCCAAAAGAAATCATCCCAACTCAATCAAAAGGTTCCACTTATATAAGATACTGAATATTATGTTAGTAATACTATAAATAAATAAATTAAATATTAATATGAAATAATAAATTAATAAATGTCAATTTTTAATTAAATAAGATACATTTGAAGTTATACAGGTCACACCGTTCATCGTATTGAGGTGGGGTTGATTCCTATAAGTCACAAATGAGTTATGGATTGTTTTCCTAAAATATCAAAATAATCTGAATGGGGTTTTTTTGGTTTTGAGTATGTCTCTCATTTTTTACTAAAATTAATATCAAATTTAAATGACATATTTGGATTTATACCGGTTACATCATTCATCATATTGAGGTTTTGTTGATTCCTACATGTCAAAAATGACTCATGGATCTTTTTTCTAAAGTATCAAAACAATCAGAATGGGTTTTCTTGATTTTCAGTATGACAATTGTGTTTTTTTCTAAAATATCATTTAAAATTAGAAACATACATTTTGATCCATACCAGTCACATCATGCATCGGTTTTAGGTGAGACTACTTCATACACATTAAAAAGGACTTAAGAATCACTCTTCTAAATTATGAAGACAATTGGAGGGTGTTTGCTTGGTTTTTAGTGAGTGAAACATTTTGAGCTAAAATGTCAATTTTAAACTGATAACAGATACTTTTAGTCATACTGGTGACACTGTGCATCATATTAAGGAAAAATTGATTCATACACATCAAAAATGACTCATGGATCATTATCTTAAAGTATCAAAACAATATGAATGCATTTGATTGGTTTTTAGTATGTCACCTGTTCGTTTTTACTTAAATTAATGTCAATTTTAAATAAAAAAACATTTGAATTTATACCGGTCATATAGTTCATCAAATTGAGATGTGGTTGATTCCAACATGTCACAAATGACTCATGGATCATTATTTTAAGGTATCAAAACAATCCAAATGTGTTTTTTCAGTTTTCAATACGTCAGCTCTATTTTTTTACTTAAATATCATTTCAAACTAGAAACATTATTTTTGAGTCATAACGGTCACATAGTGCATCAATTTGATGTGATAATACTTCATACATGTCAGAAAATACTTAAGAATCACTATTATAAATTATGAATAAAATCAAAAATCATTTTCTTGGGTTTTAGTGAGTGACATGTTTTGAGTTAAAATGTAAATTTTAAACTGATAATAGACACTTTTAGTCATATCGGTCACATCATGCCTCCGATTGAGGTACTGTTGATTCCTACATGTCACAAATGACCCATGTATCATTTTAATAAAGTATCAAAAAAATATAAATGCATTTTTTTGGTTTTCAGTATGTCAGTTGTTCTTTTTTACTTAAATTATTGTCAATTTTAAATAAAAAGACAAATTTGGATTTATACTGGTCACATCGTAAATTTTATTGAGGCAGGGTTGATTCCTACACATCAAAAAATGACTCATGGAACGTTTTTCTAAATTATCAAAACAATCTGAATGCGTTTACTCAGTTTTTAGTATACTAGTTGTGTTTTTTTACTAAAATTAATGTCAACTTTTAAAAAAAGACACTTTGAGTCATACTGGTTACACCGTGCATTAGATTAAGGTGAGATTGATTTCTACACATAAAAAATGACTTATAGATAATTTTCCTAAAGTATCAAAACAATACTGTTGCATTTTATTAGTTTTTAGTATGCCAGCTGTGTTTTTTTACTAAAATATCATTTCAAACTGGAAACACACATTTTGAGTCATACCGATCGCATTGTGAATCATTTTGATATGAGACTGATTCATACATGTCTCAAAGAACTTATGAATCATTTTACTAAATTATGAAGACAATCAGAGTGATTTTTATTGGTTTTCAGTGAGTGATGCGTTTTGAGCTATAATGTCAATTTTAAACTGATAACAGACACTTTTATTCATATCAGTCACACCGTTCATCATATTGAGATGTGGTTGATTACTACATGTCAAAAATGGCTGATGGATCATTTTCATAAAGTATCAAAACTATCTAAATGTGTTTACTCATTTTTCAGTATATCACTTGTTCTTTTTTCTAAATTTATCGTTAATTTATTATAAAAATACACACTTAAAGTCATAACGGTAACACCATGTGTTGGATTTAGGTGTGGTTGATTCCTAAACATAAAAAATGACTTATAGATCATTTTTATAAAGTATCAAAACAATCATAATGTGTTTCCTCAGTTTTTAGCATGACACTTGTTATTTTTACTAAAAATAATGACAATTTTAAATAAAAATAGACACTTCGAGTCATACCAGTCACATTTTCATGCTATTTTTGTACATTCTTCTATCAGGTATTCTGCCCATTCATTTCTAAAAAAAACTATCTCATATTGTGAATAGAAGTATTTCCAACAATCATGGTAGTACTGAAAAAATATAAATACACAAAGGATTAATAAATATTTTAAATTAAATAGTAATTATATTCGAAAATACCTCTTCAGGGAAGCTGGTTTGTTCATAGAATATTATATCTTTCATAAATTTAAAAACATAATAACCACAATCTTTATCGTTTGTTTTTTTTGGACACTCCAGAAACATTGAGAAAAATAATTATTTTTTTATATGTGTTTGGATAGTGAAATATTATTATATATACCCTGATTTGTATCCAGTTGTAGTACTTGTTATGTTTCTTGTCCTTTTCACTTGGCTTCATTCCATGATGTAGACGATATTCACACACTGCCTAATCATAATATAATCCTCATTAAAAGACAATATAAATTATATAACTAGATGTTTAGTTCTAAAATGTTGTATGTTGTGTATTAAAAATTGAAAAACGCCACCATTTGTGGTCGGTTTGTTAGATATCCATGCATTGAATCTAAGAAATAAATATTTGGAGTATCTAAATTGACCACAATGAGAATCCAATGCTGCCTAAAACACAAAATGGAATAAGTAATGAAAGAAAATAAAATATATTTGATATGATTAAATTGTATAGTTTTATCCCTCCATCATTGGTATTAAGAAGAGTCTGTCATCCATATTTTTGATGTTAAATGATTTGAGAAGGTCTGCCACTATTTTACCCTCTTTCTTATATTTTATATTTGTTTGTTCTATAGAGGTGACATGAGGACTAATGAGTCCAAATTTTTGTTCACAGGGAAATCCCTTCAATTGTTTTTCATATATACGCCTACGAAAAATATGAAATGTATTTAGTTATAATTATCATAGTCTGTTAGCTTTTGGAAAATCAAATCATAAAAACATACCTCGTGTATACATTTACAACTGATCCGCCTAGCCAATCATGCTCCGGGATTTCACTTACATTGTCAACACTAATGAAATCTGGATCTTCCCTGCTATACATATTTTCATCAAAGATAATTGTGTGAACCCCACTTTCTTTTAACTTTGTATTCACCTGATCCTGTGATGATAATAAATGCGAATATATAATGGGAGGGTTTAAGGTGCTTTCAGTATATTGTTTTGATCGGTTGGTTGATCCTTGAGATATTTTTGAGCCGTTATTTCTTTTCACCCCCTTCCCTATGTCCGTATGGAATACCATTCATTAGTTTATAAATTTTTCCTTAAATTTTAAAGGTTTATCTTGAAAAATAAATTATAAATGAATACCTCCTTATTGAAATGTTTTTAAAAGCTGTGACATCCATGCGATGAATGTTCCAAGAGATTGTTCGACCTTATGAATATATTCATCATCAATTGGAATTGGTATCTCGACACTCAGATTATAGGATACATTAATCAACACTTTGACATGACCTGTTGGAAGTGGTCTATTGTGTAGCATGGCGTTCTAGATATTGAACACCGTAGCCCTCACTACAAGGCGATGGGTGGGTGTTAATAGATATAAATCACTATCATTTTCACCCTGTAAAATATCAGTACAAGAAAGGTATTTGTGTCTATCTTATTTAAAATTCACAGAAAAAATTATTAGAAAATTTATTACCTCATCTAAGATAGGTTTTTAGGGGAATGACTTGCCTCAAAGCTAGTGGGGGGTGGGGCATGATCTTCATGTTATAGTTATTCTTGAGTTGTTTCTTCTCTTTTCCCTCCTGCCATCATATTTTTCATGAACTATCTCTTCAATTGCATATGTTCTTCAAGGATAGCTATTCTTTCTCTCATCATTTTGATTTCCTCACTTTGATCCTCCTCTTGTTTTTTTTTCACAAAAAATGTTTGGGGTGTCACCCCAAAACCCACACCTCTGATGTGACCACACTTTTCTAGCTACTTCAAGGCCACCAAAAGTATGTCTGCATCCGATTTGGGTGTTGCTGATTCTTGTGACTATGTTATATATAAAATATTATAAAATAGTAATAATTTTTATGTAATATCAATTTAAAGAAAAAAAATATATATTATGTCATACTTACACATGTTTCCCACACTTTTTGTGTATTTTCATCTATTAGTATCCCATCTTTATTTACATGCACCTCCTTCCATAGCACATGGAATGGGATAGAAGTGAGATTGGATTTGGATTCATCAATCTAAATATAAACAAAGGAACATAGTTATGGTATTGTTTTATGTCACATAAAAGTATTACGTTAGATTTAAAATATGTACCAATTTTTTTTCAAGTAAAGCATACCCCATTATTTCTTTATGGTAGGGGTATGCTGGTTTTTCTAGTCATTCCTTATTTTCATCACTTAGTTGTTGTTTCATAAATAAAAAACATTCAATAAAAGTGATGAATACATGTATCATCAAACAACATATTACCAAACACATTTTACCTGAAAGAATGCTCTGTATGATGGCTAGTAAATACATCCCATGCTCATTGGGTTACCAGGTGTGCATAAATAGAAGGTGGGTGTGGGTTTATTTTCCCTTCAACATATTTAAGATAACATTTCATTAAAATTGTGAGAAAGCCTATGTGAATCATTCTATTAACCCTTAATACATATAAATTCACCCTATAAGGGATGGTGAAGAGTAATTAAATATTTTATTATTTTATTTTTTTGTAAATTAAAGAAATGATATCATAATGTTACCATAATATATCCCCACATCAGTGTCTTAAGCACAGTGATAACATGGTTCCATGATTTAACATCAATCAAAACGCATTGCCGAGTGACGATTCTAATGTAACTACTAAACATGGCCTTGTTGTTGTTAACATTTTGGCCCCACTTATTCCATCTGACCTCATATTTTATGCCTTTCACTTCTGCCTTAAGAAATTTTGCTAACACTATCAAACTATGATGCTCCTTTTTTTCCTACACCACTAGTGTTTCGTTTCCTACCATTTACTTAGTTTTAACATCATCAATATGTTCCTCTAAAGTTCTATAATTAGTATGTGCAGATGGTGGTTTTACCTCTGCATTGGGATAAGCAACAAAAACAGGTTGAGAAACCTGTTGGTCCTTTACACTGTGAGTAACAACAGGTTGAGAGACTTGTTGTGCCTCAGGATTGGGAGAATCATTACATGAAGAAGTGGTTTAAAATTTAATTTAGATTGTATAAAAGTAGTATCAAATAGATAATAACATAAGGTAACACGATATATATTACAAAAAAATATAACCTAATTATTGAACTCTTTTTTTTAAAGGCTGAAGGGATTTGACCCCTCTATCAACTATCAAAATCCCTTCATTATTCTCTCATATGACATAAAAAAATTTGTCTACATTGTTACCACTATGAAATGATTGCAAAATCCCAATGAAAGGTTCATCCTCCATTGAATTTTTATATGAACCTTTAGTGATTTTGGTAGATAACATAATAATTGACTAGTTTCAGTTTCCAGGATATAGAACATAAAATACTTGTACTGCCTATGATTCCATTATAAATGGTTTTTATTTGTACCCTTTCTTACTGAAATCAACTTTCATGAATCCCAACTCATCTATTTTAATAGCACTCCTATTATCAACCCACTTACATTGAAAAATCGGCACTTGGAAGTTTGTATAATCCAACTCCCGTATTTGTTTGATGATACCAAAGTATGACATACTCTCATAAATTGGATTTCTGTCCTTAGCAATGAAAACATGCATCTCTTCAGCTACAAGTGTAACTCCAATATTCTTCATGGTACTGTCTTTATCATGTTCATTGGTATAAAATGTATAACCGTTAATTACATAAGAATTATAAGACAATACATACACACTTTGTCTTTGGTTATCCATCAAAGTTTTTTCTGAAATTGAGTCCAGATTTTCATCTGACTCATTAATTATATGGTCATAAAACCATCCTATAAACTACCGATTATGTGTATTTTATATCTATTTTCAGCCCTTGATGGATTCAAATTCCTAAGAATTTCTTTGTGGGTTTCGAAATATGGGTTAACCTCAAAACTGTTTTTCAAAACATAAAGGTGGGCCTACTCCCAATCTATAATATTGATTGAGACATCCTATCTTCTAAAAATTCCTTTACCCGTAAGACACCTAGTGTGATGAGATTTTGGTAGACCAATACTTTCCACACTGGATAGTTATTCAGTATATAATTCAATGACTTCCTTAACAATATATCACTCCGCAATACAAACCTCTGGCTGACTTTGATTTTTGACATACCCTTTCAAAATCTTTATATACCATTCAATGGGGTACATCCATCTATAGTGTATAGAACCACATAGTCAAATATCTCTCACCAAGTGAACCATCAAATGAACCATCATATCAAAGAATGTAGGTGGGAAGAACATTTCCAATTCAGATAATATGATTGTAATTTCTCTTTCCATACTCAATAGTTTCGTCAGGTCTATAACTTTGATACATATATATTTGAAAAATAAATAGAGCTTCATTAACGTATAATGAAAATTATTGGGAAAAATGAAACATAAAGCTATAGGAATTAGATTTTCATCAAAACATGACAGTCATGTGATTTTAGACCCTTTAACTTTAAACCGGTTGTTGAAACGATGTTATTTATATTCGATGAATACCCCTATAGAACCTTTACATCATTCAAGAAGTTAAAAAACTAACACCTCTCACACTTATAAAGAGTGTAAGTAGATGGAGGAAGAAAAATTCATATTTCACCCTTCAATAGTGCCAACTATTCTTGTATTCCCATGTCAACCACGTCCAACCTAGCCTTAATTCCATCCTTTGTTTTGCTGGGTGAATTTAGCAACATTCCGATGAAACTATCACATACATTTTTTTCAACATGCATAACATCAAGAAAGTATCTGATGTACAGATAATTCTAGTATGGTAATTCAAAAAAAAAACTGATCTCTACTTCTAAATTTTTTTCATAAGGTTTTTCAAAAATAGTTTACCAAAATTAGCGTCCACATATTTTACTTACTCAAACAGTTGATCACCAATTAGTGGAGATAGTGCTATACATTCTTATGAAATTCCATTGAATGATGTTGTCCAAGATCAGTACTTATGTCATCGGGGTAGAAATATACGATGTCCTAGAAACATGGTTTTTGATGAATGTATCAACTTAATTGACTATGTACCTTGTTCGCAGACAAGACACCCATAACTTACTTTAATGATATATCCTAACAAATTACCATAAGCAGAAAAGTCATTTATCATCCCGTACAAAATGGATCTCAATGTGAAATCATCATTTTAATAAGCATAATACAACGTAACACCTAAATCCCACAATAATTTCAAATCCTTAATCAATGGAGCCAAATAAACATCAATATCATTACTCGATTATTTTGGTCTTAATATAAGCTTAGATAACATGATGTGTTTTCATTTCATGCATAACCATGGTGAAAAGTTATAATTTACCAACATAACCGGCCATGTACTGTGAGTGATTCTTTGAAAACCAAAAGGATTCACTCCATCTATAGATAACACATGACTAATGTTTCTCAGCTTATTTCCAAAATCAGTATACTTATGATCGATTCTCTTCCACTGAGTAGATTTTGTTGGGTGACATAGTTTCCCATCTTTATTTCTTCTATCTACATGCCACTTCAATTTCCCTGTGGTCTCCTTGCTTCCATATAAGTGACTAAATCAAAGAATGATTGGAAAGTACCGTACAACTTTCGTAGTACCAGATTCATCTTTCTTGTATCGATAAGCACCAAAATTTGGTAATTCTCTAAGTGATTTTTGGTCCTTTCAAAATAGTATACATTCATTCTAGAAGGTGTTTATTTTTTCATAGATCATACCCATCAAACATAGCATTCGTTTACCATCTTATGTTAGTCTCGAGATCTCATTATCTTCTGAGAGCATGTCATTCAGGAGAGAAAGTAATTATATGAAATTGGAATCACTCCATCTATCTTATTATTTCAAATTATATAGCTTTAGTACAACTGAAAATGCTATATATTTAGTGAAAACACCATAAAAAGGCATCTTTTCACAACTCTTTAACTGCTCAAACAATTTTGAGAAATCACAAAGTTCATATTCAACTGTCCTTGTCATTTCCTCAATACGATCTTCATCACTATTCAAATATGTAATCACATCCTCAATACGGTCTTCTTCATTGTACTCACTTGTAATCATATCAGATGATCCATAAAATGCACTAGTATCCCATCCACTAGCTACATTTGATTTTTCACTATCTTTATTCTAACATTTATAACTTCGATCTATTCCGTGACAAATCAAGTGTTCTTCCAACTCCTCTAGAATAACTTGTCTTGAATAACAACAACATAAACATGGACAAAGGATTTGAGAAGGGTCATATGCATGATCTTTTGAAAACTTGATTAACTCTTTCACTCCATATTCATACTCTCTTTTCAAATTATTGGCATCTATCCAGTCTTTATTCATATCCATCCTATTTGATTCAGTGATATTAGTATTTAACAAAATAAATACACAAAATATTGATATAATGTAATGGTTTTCCAAATTCTATAAAAATATAAACTTAAAAGATTATGAAAAAAATACAGTTCAAATTTCCTTTGAAAACTATTCAAAAAATCACACTTGAAATACCATTAAAAAACCAACCATTTATACAAATTACTCTTTAAAATAACACGCCCTTTTTAAAATAAATCAATCAGTTCAAAAAACTCTTTCACAAAACCACAATTACTTTTTTTAAAGAATTCAAGAAAACTTCATGACCCAAAAATATTAATCCTTTAAAATGAGCGACATCCCTCTAAGAAACATTTCAAAACACTTGAATCATTTTAAAAGAGACACTAATGATTTTTCACGAATACATAGATCTCAATAGAGACACTTTATAAAAGATACATAGAAAAAACCTCGATTCATCCCAAATCAATCAATGTTGTATGATTCCATCACATTATTCCAAAGGTAGGTGTAATAATAATATTTTCCAAAAGCATTTGATATTGTTCTCCCCACCATTGGATATCCCTTATCCATTCTTCCATTGTCCTTTTATATCAATTATCCTTCACCACAACACCAGAGTCCCAACAGATATGTTCTATAGTCAGTGACCACACTCTCAATCATGAAACACTCATGTTCAAAATTACTACAAACACTGCATTATCCTAATGATCCTTGTATCACACCAAATCAATTAGTTGTACAACCCAAGAACAACCTATATGTACCTCACATGAAGTAATTTGGTTCCTTAATTTATAAATACACCTAATAAAATCTATAATCATGAACCCATTAAATAATCAAAAATTTCTCAAGTGTCATTCCTTTCACACAAAGAATTTCCCTATGCCACTCATCACTAGAAGAAACTATGTTGATTTCTAGATCCTTTTAAGTACATCATGTCTCAAGTAAAAATAAGAAAAGAACTATGGTACTAAACTAATAGACGATATGATTTTCCATAGTCTATTTTCTAAAATCTTCAAAAAGTATAGATAAATAACATTAAAAAGACTAGTTATTCTAAAATTCTTAACTGAACTCATATTAGTAACCTCTAGAATCAAAGTGATGAGAGTGTAATTATATATCTCAAGAGAATTCTTACCTCTCCAAAACTCATTCATGAGGCTAACAACATCAAGTTCCAAAATAGTCTAGAACCTATTAAAAAAAATTCATAACAAAATATAGGTTTGGTACCTTTGATGGATTCATCAACCAAAATGTCATGACCACTTCATAACATTGAATATCAATAGTTAATAATTCATTCATACAATTCGTTAAAGTTGTGACAACATAATAATTTATATATTTATATACAAAATTATTCTAAGAAGAAAATATGATTTGATAATCACTTGAATTATATTATTTTTTCCTTTGAGGGGATTCACTATAAAGTGCTTGAAGGTGGAAGGATTCATTACATGTGTTGTTATGGTTATTTGACTAGGGTGACTAGAAAGTGTCTCATGTAGATTTGGATAGGTATGGATAATAAAAGATATGTTTCCCATATAACTCAATTTATCACCTAATTAAACAACATATAGATCAATTATTTTATACTCAATCATCAAATCATGTAGGATTTTATCCACTAACAACATCTAGATTTTTTATTTTATTCTCAGTCACCAGTTTCACCCTAATTAAACTCCAACTTAAACTTGGTGTATGAGACTTCATCAACTCATGTAGGGTTTTCTCCACTAACTCGAAACTAAGATAAGACAATGTCATATTGCGTATGATCTAGATCTTTGAAAATCCTTTTTCATAAAGTTTTTCATCATATGATATTAAATTTCACTCAATAAAATTCCATTTCAATTAAATTTGAACTACATGGAATATGGTTCATCTTAGAAGACCTTTAAACTTCTTAGAGAGGTCCATTGGATATGTCTTGACATACCAACCACCAATATTAGACCCATCCAATGAATTTATAAGATTCATACCCCTTCCCCATAATATAGTAAACTCATCCACATCTGGCCTTGAAATCTTAGACACTAAAGATGGATAAAATATATTTAATTAAAACTATATTCCAATTCAAATAACTTGAGTTATTATTTACATTGTTCTCATTCCTTGTTCGAAGGTGTTAGAGCACTCCTAGATCTTGAGGCCCATTTTGGTAGTAACATCATAACCTTCATCATTGGTTTGTGAACTATGTCCATAAACTCTACGCACCCTTCCTAAGGTTGTTTATACTAATATAGTCCACTACTCATTCATGCCAAGTTATCAACTTTCACTTACCATTAAATAAACTACCTCACCTTTTATAGAACAAGAACTATAACCATAAACTATGTAAACCACTCTTAAATGATTTCTACACTAGTATTGGGTTCTCCAATCATGAAATGTTTACCTAAACTACATTATTATGTAGATCACCACATATTTTTTATAAAATTTGTATGACATT
Source organism: Viscum album (assembly GCA_963277665.1). Lineage (NCBI taxonomy): Eukaryota > Viridiplantae > Streptophyta > Magnoliopsida > Santalales > Viscaceae > Viscum > Viscum album. Next base: position 1,115,714,411 of record OY728141.1, read on the forward strand.
AAACACCAGCCTCATTTTGATCAAAGTTGTTTGATTATAAACATCAGTTTCATTAGTCCAGCTTGCATGAACTCAAAATCAAAAAGGAAAGATACATGGTACTCACCCTATTGAAAACATTCAAAGGGAATACTAGGAAAAATTCAAGTCCCCACCCACTAGGTATACACATTTCCTAGTTTTAAATCTATCATTATAGAAATAAAGGTATTTGGAATGAAATTTATAGAATTGGAAGGTTCATTTTGAAAGGAAAACTTCCAAAATATTCTTAAATTCCCATTGATGAAAAATGATGGATAATTTTATATATAGTGTTTTTCATACCACATAATCTAGGTCAGTTGGATTTAGGGTTATTACCACTTTTTAACATCTAATAAAAATAAGTGGATGTTTTCTCCAACAAGTTTCTATTGTGATGCTCTCGGGATTATTGGAGAAGTGGTGGTACTATCATTAATAATATAAAACAAAATTATATTGATGTAACATGTCCATAAAATGTAAAAAGTGATGAAAAAATGTGTGTTGTGGGGATCTCAAATCTAATATCATCAAATAAAAAATAATCATTAGAATCTCACTAGATCCTAGGATGTGAAAATATTAGACATATACCAGTAGAATCAACAACCCAAGTGTTCCCATATATACCAACCCCATCTGCAAAGAGATAAGGCTATCACATACCTAACACTATAGGTGAAGAAACATGGGAATTAAATCACCAACTATATGAGAAAATAAATAAAGGGATCATGTTCAGTCACTATGACACACAAAATATCAGTAACATAGTTACCTTGGGTTTCTATGGCATAGTAAAAGAAGATCTAAGATTTTTTTTGAACATGATAAATTTATAAATTGATAATAAAACATAAGTAATAAACCTCATCGTACCTCAACACCCTCTAAAGAAAAACCCACCAATAACATCATACAAGCATTAAATAATAGCAATAAATACACATCCAATAAAAGGGAAATAACCTATAGAAAAAACTAACCCAATCATTTTCTAGTAAGTGTAATAAAATTTTAATGATTTTTTTAATAAAGTGATAGCATACCCTTTTGGTGGTAGCAGTAGGGTCTTGTGATGGCAGAGTTAGGGTAGGCAGTAGCGGCAGTGGAGGGATTTGCAGCGGAGGTGGGTTTGTAGTGGAGTAGAGGCGGATGAGGGTTCGAGGTGGAGGTAGGTTCATGACAGAGGAGCGATGGAGGAGCGACAGATGAGGGTTTACAGTATAGGTGGGTTCGCGGCGAAGGAGGAGTTCGCGGCGGGGGAAGATGCTGTGGTGGAAAAGGGGTCGGTGGTGGTAGAGCTGGGGTTGGGGCATAGTAGAGGTCAGCGGCGCAGGGGTCAACTTCCACGAGAGCTTGAGGGGTGCAAGAATAAAGGAAACTATTAGGGTTTTTTATAAAACCCGGTGAACCTTTTATCAGCGCTAGCTAAAAAGCGCAAATAAAGTTATTATGTTAGTAATTTATTTATATTATAATATATATTTATAAAATTATATATATGATAAATATAAATATAAATATAAATATATATATTTATAATTATAACTATAAATATATATATATATATATGTATATATCTTTATACTTATAAAATTATAATTTAAATAATTATAAAATTATAAGAAATATACGTATTATATTTATAATCTTAGAATATATATAATAAATATATTAATTATATATATTTATAAGATTATAGATATATACAACTATATTTATTCAAATTTTATAAATATTTATACGAATATATATTTATTTATAACTATATGAATATATATATATAATTATAATTATAAATGAACATGTATTTATTTATTTAAATAACTATAAAATTATAACAAATTAATATTTCAAATTTTTATAATTTTATGAATATATATTTAATATATTTATTAAAATTTTATAATTATTTAAATATATCTGTATTTATTTACAACTATAAATATAAATATTTGTATTTATTTATCAATATTTATATATATTTATAAATATATTTATTTAATTATATATAACATTATATATTAAAATTATAAATATATTTTCTATAAATTAATAAAAATTTAAATAAATAAATATTTATTTATACTTATAACTAATAAATAAATATATATTTTTTGTAATGAAAAATTATAATAAATAAATATTTATTTATTGTTATAATTATATACATATACATATATTTAAATAATTATAAAATTTTTAAAAAATATATTTATAATTTGATAAATATATATAAATGTATTTATTATAATTTTTAATTATTTAAATATATCTAAATTTATTTAGAATTATATTTATACCTATTTCTAATTATTTATAAATATTTGTATATAAATATATAGAATTAATATATTTATTATAATTTTTTAATTATTTATATATAGCTATATTCATTTATGAATTATAATTATAAATATTTTTGTTTATTTATAAATATTTTTATATATTTATAAATATATTTATTTAATTATATTATAACTTTACAAGTAGTATAATAAACATATTTATTATAATTATATAATTATTTACATATATATAATTATTTATAATTATAATTATAACTATAAATAAATATATTTATAAATATTTGTATATAAATATAAATATAAATAAATAAATAAATAAATATATTTATAAAATTATAATATATGTATTTATTGTAATTTTATAATTATTTAAAAATATATATAGTTGTAATTATAATTACAAATAAATATATTTAAAAGGTATTTATATATAATTAAAATTTAATAATTATAAATATAATAAGTATATTTATTATTTAAATATATTTAATTTAATTTTATAAGTATTTTTGAGAACATAATAGTATATATGGGTAACATGAATTAATCATATACCTAGTAAATATACATAATAAAAAACGATCCATCAATGGACAACTTGAATAATAAGAAAAGGTGTAATGTATAAATGAACATTATGATACATAACATATGCACGCACGGTCAATATATTTATTGACCAAATTCATTGGAAACATATGTATATTTAATAATTAATATAATTATATATATTTAAAAAATTATTTATATATATTAATTATATATAAAATAAATATATTAAATATATTAAATATATTAAATATATTAAATATATTAAATATATTAAATATATTAAATATATTAAATATATTAAATATAATAAATATAATAAATATATTAAATATATTAAATATATTAAATATAACAAATATAATAAATATAATAAATATAATGAATCTAATAAATTTAATAATATAAAAAATATAATAAATCAAAAAAATCTAATTAATTAATCTAATAAATCTAATAAATATAAATCTAATAAACCTATAATAAATCCAATAAATTTAATAAATCTAATAAATCTAACAAATATAATAAATCTAATAAATCTAATAAATCTAATAAATATATTTATTATTTAATGAAATTTATTATAATATTATAATTATATATATATATTTATTTATTTAATTATAATCTTAGAAATACATTTTTTAAAACATTATATATATATTTTTGAATTATTAAAAAAATATATTAATCATAAACATGCATTTTTTAGTTAATGTATATAAATAAACATTATTTTTGAATATAAATATAATAATTTTATATAAATTATTAAAAACTTTTATCAGTGCTGAATATAGTGCTAATAAATGAATCCTTTACCAATGCTAAGAAAAGTGCTGATAAAGGTGTACCCTTTATCAACGCTTTTCTTAACACTGATAAAGAATACATGTATCAACGTTTTTATCTAGTGCTGATAAAAACCCCCCTTTATTAGTACTTTCTGCTTAGAGATGATAAAACGAGGCGCTTCCCTTGCCCCATTTTGTGGTAGTGACATATCACCTGCTGTTGCCACATCATCATTCTTACCACTATGTATCCAACCAGAACCTCATAACCATGGTAGTAGGGTATCATGAATGTGAAGTACATCAAATTTTTCCCCTACTCTTACTAATAATAACCCCACCACATGTCACATCCTCTCATTGTCAGGAATCACCATCAACTATGCCATTATCAGTCGGTACTTGACACTAACTTGGTACCACTGCCATATACTACCACTGAAGGAAGAGTAGAGGAGAGGGTATAATCAACCATCTGTTCCCTTACCATCTTGTATGTTGGAGAAAACACCCTAAAAAAATTTGGGTGTTGATACATAGTACTAGATGTGGTTGTGGTGAATATAGAAGTAACATGAAAATATAAGGATAGTGGATAACATACAATAACCAACCTAAGGGTTCACATAAATGACACTAGCACATCCCACATCACTACCACATCACCATATGATATCCACTACCAACCACTACCACCATTAAATATACTTACCCACATGAATCAACCACACCCACATCCCACAATTCCCTCTTTATCCATAATTATAACTAATTTTTAGGCTTACCAATTACCTAACTATGATTAGTTTGTTAATCTATTTAATACCACACTTAATGAAAAAACACTCTAACCATCACTCAATTTTATTCCCATTCATTTATCTATGTTCAATTAATTAATTAATTACCACACATCACATTCCAAACCCATACTCATTTAATTTCATTTCATCATTATCTTTGTATTATATAACCACCAAGAATATATGAAAATAATACTAGACAATGGTCCTACCATCTCACAACAACCACCACCAATTGGATGCTACAAACCATCCCTCAACACATCCCATGACAAACTATACACAACCCCACCGATCATTACATTCCACACCTAAACTGGTCATCACCATCACCGTATAAACCCCAACAAGAACTAAAAAACTATAAAGGATAATAAAAAACACACAAGAACACATAAAAATGAATTTTAGTTCCTTTAAACTTAGATAATTTCAATATTAAGATAGGATTTCATAAAATTTCATCATCTCTTACATTTCTATATTAAAAAAATTACAAATTTTTACAAAACTGTTTCATTAGCCACATAAAATAACTTAAAATTTTATGAATGGTGAGTTCAAGAAAAAAATCACAACAAGGGTTTGTAAATTTCATAAACTATAACACACACATTATATAACTTACATGTTTAAAGTGGAAAAAATAGCAATAACAAGGGAAGTAATAAACACATATAAACTCACCCCTACCACCTTCAATAAATTTATTCAATTCATTATATTATTTAATTCAATATATACCATCCTACAAAAGGATTAATGTTCATTCTAAACTCACATATTCAAAAAATAAAGAAAAAAAGATCTCCTACCTCCATTAGATGTTCAAAATTTTCTGAGAAATTATATAAGATCAAGGATTAACCACCACTAAAGGAAACACCACCAGAACCTAAACACTAAAAAACAAAAAACAACACTTTATTTAATCTCATCCTAAAATATTGGTTCTACACAAAAAAACTTCCTAAAAGAAGAATAAAAAGGAGAAAAAAGAGTGGATTATAAGAGAGAGTACCATGATCTGTGGGTCTTCGATTCATAAAAAAAGCACTTAGACCCTAAATATTGTAGCCGAAGAGTGTTAAGAGGCATATGAGTTATCTAGGGTTTTAGATAAGGGGAGAAAATATGAACCAAGGGATCTAGGATGTCCTATTTATAGAGGAGGTTTGAAAAGACTCCACCATGACATAGTGAATCACAATATGCTTGTAGTGTGATTGGTTAAATAAGAGATCCATAATTAAAGAATTTAAATCCCCCATTATCATGAATTTTGAAAACTATGTCGAACCATTTCATTGACCATGGTGTGGTGAAAATAAATTTGGCCCTAGACACTTGCCACAACCAGCCACCATAGTGTAGCGCCAAGCGCCTGGATGTTTCACCTCACTATGCCTAGGACAATGCTGTAGTGAGCTCTAAATCACATTTTCCTTCTCCATCGTGTATCCCAAATCTTCCACGGACCTTGTAAACTACCACTACAAGCCTACTATAAAATAGGGATAAATATTTTTTCTTTTGACACACCAATCTAAGGCCTATAATGCATTGGTATCCACATTGCCTATTTTTGACAACACATCTCATCCAGCACCATGTCCATAAAACCTTGTAAAAACGGTCTCTCTAGGGAATTTTACCTCATACATTTCACATAGGTAGACACCCCATGTGAAAAATCCTTCAAAATAGTTGGATAGTTCATTTCACTTTCCATAGTGCAATCTGGAACCAAACTACCAACCACTAAACACCTAAGGACAAAATAACCTACCCCATACACAAGTTTCCAAGAGATATTCAAAATGGCTATAACCACACCCACTAACATGGAATGGTGACCCTTTTAATGGAAAAAATAAACCCTATCCTCCAAATCTATTATAATATCCCTCACAACTCCTCTAATTTTTTAGAAAACACAAGGGAAGGTATCAAAAAATTCAGGCCCTTATAGGAGGTATGAGGGAAGGATGTGAGTTACAACCAAACACAATCCTTCATTATGGATAAGTGAGAGAGAAAATAAAGTAGTGGTTGAGGTGCATACATTAATGATAAAATTAATAATATAGGAAGTTCTCTAGATAATAGGACACCTAATATAAAAATGATAATATTTTGGCATAAATAGACACATAATAAAAAATTATTGGAATTTACTATAAGATATGATAAAAAGTAGTAGACAAAAAATGAAGAAATGAACAAGATCATGTGATAGTTACATGATAATTAATGATTTGATCTAATAATAAAAAAGAGACATGCATTCATATATCAAGACAAAACATGAAGTGGGAAGATAATACTATAACATCATAAAATTTCTCTCCATGTCATGAGTATTTATTTACTTATCAAGTTGTATAATTTGATACTATAAAGATGAGGAATTCTAGTTTAGTAGAGATCGTTGGAAGAGTGATATCCAATTCAATAAAAATATTGAATACATAATCATTCTAAAGTATGTATGACATGTTCCAATTATAGAAAAACCTCATATGCATAGTTATTATAAATTATATACAACATGTACCAAGTTAAGAAAAATATTGGGTATGTAATCATTATAAAGGATATATGAAATGTTCTAAGTATTTGATCCAAAATTTTATCTAGTATATTTTTCACAAGAAATACTATAAATATATCTTCAATAATTTGAGATAATTAAAGGATCTATTCTTGTTTTTAAAGGAAGCATATGTGAAAGTTTATATAAGACTCATGTGAAGATATGTATAAAATCTCTTAACATGGTGGAAGAAATGATTTCATAAAATTAGTGGTAATGGATACTTAGCCACATGAGTGAAAATAATGTTATACAACTTGATGAGGAAGATATAAATTAGAGTTAACATGAATATATCACTAGATCTTTGTAACTATTTATTATATAGGATGTAGCACAAAGTTTCATTCAATAATACTTTATTATAGAGATCATAGTTGCTGAGTAAGGTGTGCTTTAATTTATGTTGTCCCATGGAGGTTAAATCAATGAGAGTTAATCAATAATTTATAATCTTTATTGATGATAAATCCTAAAATGTGTGTATATTCTTTCAGATGAAGGACCAATTATTGAAGTACTTCAAGATGTTCTATGCCATGGTGTCATGTAAAACTAGGGGAGAGTTGAAATTTCTTCATTCTAAAAATAGAGGAGAGTACACATCTAGGGAGTTTGATGTATATTATAGGAGTTAAGAAATCCAACCTGAGAGGATGGTCCCAAATACCCTAAAATAAAATAAAGTTACATAAAATATGTATTGAATCATTATGGAGAAGATCAAAAGTATGATGAATTTTTCTAAGCTACCAAATAAATTTAAGTGAGGAGTGGTATTAGTTATATGTTAGCTCATTAATAGATCACCATTGGACCTTATGAATTTTTATATTCCAAAGAAAAAATGTTATAGTAAACATCCATCTTACTCTCATCTATGGATATTTATATGTGTTGGTGGGAGTTGATACTTAAGAGGGGGGTGAATTGAGTTCCAATTAAAAATTTTTGTTTAAAATATTTTAATTAAAATCCCCCAATTCATAAAACAAGTTAAACTGTAGTGAATTTATAAAGATTGTAAATGTTCAATTATTTTATCAAATATTGATTGTTTCTTAGTTAACTTAATATGAAGATTAAGTTAGATTTTGAAACTAACTTACTGGTTCACAATAATTAATAACACTTGCTAGTTCAACTATCAAAGTTACTTTAAAAAATATTTGAGTTTCAAAGTAAATAGAAACAGAATATTTAAAAATAGTTTAAACTAAAATAAGATACACAGTAGTGTTAACCAAGAGGTTCAGTCTCAAGTTGAGACTTACTCCTCTCAAACAATTTATATAAAACTTTGATCCACACCCTAGATTGGGGTTACAATAGTACTCAGACTGTCGAGGTCCTCATAACTCTACCATAGTTATACGTGGAAAAGCAATAGTAACAACACACAGGCTGTCCAGGTCCTCATATCTCTACCATAGGTCTACGTGGGATAGAAAAGATGTAAAAAGTTTAGTGTGAGGATTTCAGTATCCTCCAGTTCAGCTTAGGATTCAGTGTGTGTCAAAATATACAGAAGCACACACTACTCATAATGTGAAGAAAAGGAATATCACAATAGAGAAAGAATATAAAAATGAGTTTATAATTCTCTTTTGTGATGTCAATGCAGCTCTGGACTCCTTTGGACTGAAGCAGATGAAGCTTGGAGTCCTTTATAGGAAGTTGTCTAGAAAACAAAGTGTCGTGGTTTTGTTTCTTCACTTCCAGTACTAGTGTTCAACTTGAATGCGAGAGTATTCCAAGTGGTGCTTGAACCTCCTCTTTAAACTTCAGTTCTTGATGTGTATGAGTGTTCTTCTAGTTCTTTGTGTGTTCTTCTCTGCATTTATTTGTGTATCTTTTCTTCTTCCTTATGTATATGTCTTCGTGTATCTCTCTGTGTCTATATAAGTTTTGCAGCAGCTCGATATTCCTTTTATTTCTCCTTTTGTCGAGCAATGGGAATGATTACCTTTTACAGGTATGAGGTACGGTTTCCTGAAATGCCAACAAACCACATTAATTAATATTTGTTGCATTAAAAGCATAAAATATGACCGTTGGAAATTAAATTGAAAGTCGACAAAATAATTAAAGAAACGGTGTCACGGTAAGACATGGAAACGGTGTCTCCTTCACATGGTGTGAGTGTCACGACGTCTCATGGTCACAGTTTCTGCTTTACGGTGTCTTGTTCATGGTGTCTTGCTTCACGGTGTCTTGTTCATAGTGCCGCATTCATGATGTCTTGTTTCACAGTGTCTTGATTCATGGAATCTCATGGTCATGGTGTCTGCTTCACAGTGTCTTGTTCATGGTGTCTGGCTTCATGGTGTCTTGCTTCACGGTGTCAGAAATACATAGCCAGTGGAAGACTCACGGTGTCTTATACTTTCCAAAGTAACTATGTGCAGTCTTAAATAAAGATGATAATAGAAAGGATTAGACTTAAGAATTTGTTAAAGAGGGTATTTTGAGAGTAGATAAAAGATAGTATAAAGTAGTTAAATATAGAAATTAAGATCTTTCAAGGCTCTTCTTAAATCATGAGAAAACTTTAAACATAAATACACATAATTGGATATAATGTATAGATGTTAACTAGGTTGAATAAGATTTGGAATCATTAACACATGATTAAATAAGATTTGTGATCATTAAAACATGATTAATAAATGAGGAGTCCAACAATCTCCCCCTTTTTGATGATCACAAATCATATACAGTTAAGTAGTATATTGGATTCAACTATTAAGATAAAATAGTTAACATAGTATATAGAAACTTCTCCCCCTTTTGGGATTATCAGAAAGATGAAAGAAAAGAAGTAAAAGGAAATATTCTATTAATAGAAAGCAAGGTTCAGTACAAAACAGAAGAGTAATACAGAAGAAAAAGCATACCTATAAAAAAATAAGTAATCACTGTTCTACTTCATGGGATGGTCTTCTCTTTGACTTTAGTAGCAATAGCAGAAGAGAAAGCCAAAGGGGAAGAGGCTGAGGTAGAAGAAGGCAGAGATGTGGTTGATAAAGAGGGAAAAGAGAGACCTTCAAAGACTGAAGGATCCAAGGTAGGAGAAGTAGAAGATATAGGAAGTTTCTAATCAAGAATCACATGCCTGATCTGACTGAGTGCTTGTCTGATAGACATGGTGGTTGAGGCTAGAGTAGAGGTGAAGGTAGGAATCCCAGGTCTGAGAGGTGAAGCCACTAGAGCAACAATGTTTGTACTCTGGACATGAAGATAGGGCCTTAGGAGTTTGATGAAATATGTAATAATCTCTCCACCATATTGCATGGATTTCTCAAAATCATCCTTGTTCTCCATAAATTTGTCCAACAATCGAGTAAATTATATGAGTTTTTGGACTTGGTTCTTGAAATCTTGAGTCACAGGAGGAATCCTCAAATTTTTTACAAGGTACTTAATAAGGTTTGTCATATCTGTCTTGGAGAAGATTCTATTAAAGTAGAAATCCACTTTCTTGTAATCTCTTACTGAGCATCATTAGAAATTTTGGAGTGGATTTGTACTAGTTCAAGAACTCTGTCACTATTTTTGACCACTTTAGTTAAATAATCTGCATTGAAACCACTGAATACATTCTGAAGATCTTCTTTGATTACAGTTCTAAGCAGATCACTGTCCAAGGAGGGTTTTGAGGATTGAACAGATGCTCTGACAGTTGTGGTCTAAGATTTCAGTTGATTAAACACCTTTTTAAGACACCCTGTATACTCATCAGTGAGTTTATTCATATTGGAAACAAGCTCTTTCATTTCTTTCACAATCTGTTTGTTCCTTTCAGCGATCTTTTCATCTAAGGATGCTCGATAATTTTGAAGCTGAGACACACCAACTTATGGGATTTGAGGAGCAGAAAGTTCTACAGGAGGAGCAACATATTCATATCTCGAATGCAGCTCTCTCTGCATGTCTTCAACCATACTTCTAAGAGTCTTTACTTCATTACTGAGTAGCTTATTTTCAACTCTCACTTATTGAATTTCATGGAGAATCTTAGGTTGTATTTTCCAGATAATATTATCCAATAAAAGTGAGGAATCTCTATCACTTAAATTTGTCATAGGAAGAGGTTGGGTATTCATGAGTTTCTCAACTACAGATAAGAGAGTAGCACCAAATTCCTTCAGATCTTACTTACTTACAAAGGATGGCTGTTCAGATAAGGGTTCAAGAGTAGGGACTGATATAGGTTTAGGTTCCTTCTCAAGAGCAAAATTAGAGATTGATTTCAACTGAAATAGGGAGGAAACACCAAGTCTGGTTGTTGTAACCTGCTGAGAATCATTCACATCATAGAAACTAAGAAACTTATACTGAGTGTCTACAAGACTTGACTCAGATGGATGTGAGACTTCAATAGACTCAAGATTTGGGGTTTTCTCCCCCTCAACAGGTGCCTCCTTTTCAGGACTGAGAGGCTTAGGATCTTGGTCTAAATCCACAGACTCAGCTCTGAGTTCCTCACTCATTTCTTGTCTAGCCAGCTGAAAAGATAGCTCTATCCGTTCTTCAGCAGAAGGTATAATTTCAGGAACAGATTGTTCCACAGGGAGTTCCTCAAGATTGACCTCTTGAAAAATAGGTAGCTCTTCCACTATATCCTCTTCTACTATAGGCTCATCCACTATAGGCTCTTCCATGACATGCTTTTCATATTATTTGGTGATTGAATCTATTACATCTTCTGGTTGAGTTTCCAAATTAACAGCTTCCCTAGGAGTAAGTACTTATTCTTCAAGAACTACCCGAGGAGCAGTAATTCTGTCTTCCTCAACAATAACCCCTTCCTTAGGTGCCACTTCAGCCTCTTCTTCCTCTTCTTCAAGATACTCAAAAATCTCATCTGGTTCCAAACCAGGATCAAAAATGTCTTTTGGTCTTGATGGATAATCCACCAGATTGAATTTATCATAAATTTTATCATTGTCTTCCACCCATTCCTTTTTCCAAGGATTCTAGTTTATATTCATCCTTTTGATAGTAGATTTGGAGATGCAGTACTCATAGTCCTTAATTAATTCATCATCAGGTCCAACCACACCTTTTTCAAGAAGTATGGCTGATATTAGCCGAGAGTAAAATAGAGAAGTTGACTTGGATGTTACTTTGATCAACTCACACATATGGTGAATGATATACTTGCACAGGTTGATTTTATGTCCATTTTTCATGAGATGAATCAAAAACACATCGTGATATTTTAACACAGCAAAATCACCTTGTCTTGGACTGACCAAATTCTTTACAAACTTAAACAGAAGCCTTGTTTCTTCATCTAATTCAGCAGCAATGGATCTCCTCTAGGTTCCATTTCCAGTTAGGGTTTTAAGGGAATCTTCTAGATCAAAGAAATCAGTTAAAGGTGGAGGTCCTGTATGATAATGCTCACATATTCCTTCATGAGGTATCCTAAGGCATGAAACCCATAACCTCGAAGAGAAAGAGCATCTTTGACCATTTACCCTGCTCCTCACAACAAAACTCTCACCAGAATCAAATGAGAACTGTACGTATTGGTAAAAATGAGCTACTAACCTAGGATAGATGGGTCTATCCTCCTTCGAGAACCATTCTAACCAGACTTGTTGTTCTAACACTTTCAATACCAGAGACTTACTAGTCAGAATCCATTTGGGGAAAATCTCTTTCATAGGTATGACTACGTGGTTTACCAGATTCAGATTTAAAGGTCCTTCAGGTGTCATCTTAGGTGCAATCTTCTTCTTCTTCGAGTTGCGCTTCTCGGGTGTCGATGGTGACAGACATTTCATTCTTGGAATTCACTGAAGGTTCGAGTGAGAGAAGGGTTGCAGGGATGAAGAAGGGTTTGAAAAGAATAGGTATAAGAAACCCTGAGTGAAGAAGTAAGTGATACTTACTTTGTTTTATCATTTTGGAATACCAAACATCGCTAAAATAAAAATGCGAGAAGATAAAAAAAAGGTGAAAAAGGGTAATTACCGCGATACCGGTTTTAACAAAAAAGAATTTTTATGGTGAGACCGTGAGTGGTCATTACGGTGAGACAACAAATGAGTTTCACAGTGAGACCGTGAACTAAATTTTCACTGCGCGTTACAGTGAGACAGTAAATGTCAGACCGTAAGCACAAAATTCTAATGGTGAGACCGTAATCATGAAACTTTATAGTGAGATAGTAAACATGAGAGACAATAACTGAGAAATCGTAAACATGAAACAGTAAAGTATAACACAGTAAGATATAAAACTGTAAGACTTGAAACAGTAACTAGTAAAGTATCTATTTGAGATTTATCATGCCTAGTTCATGTATGATGTAGTCTATTCTCTCAGATTTTAATGGTTTAGTGAATATATCAGCAAGTTGATATTTAGTGCCAATAAATTCCAAAGTGATATCACCTTTTTGATAATGATCTCTCAAAAATTGATGTCTTACATCAATATGTTTTTTCCTAGAATGTGAAATAGGATTCTTTGAGATGTTAATAGCACTTGTGTTGTCACAATTTATAGGTACATGTCTGAATTGATATCCATAATCTAGTAAAGTGTGTTTCATCCACAAAATTTGTGCACAAAAACTGCTAGCTGCTATGTATTCATCTTCTGTAGTAGAAAATGAAACAAAATTTTGTTTCTTACTACACCATGATACTAGTGAATTGCCTAAAAGGTGAAAATGACTAATTCAAATGATTTTACTTTAGGATAAAATAGTCCTAGATTGGGTGTTTGCTTGAGGTATTTGAAAATTCTCTTTACAGTATTTAAATGAGATTCTATAGGATTTTCTTGAAAATGAGCACACATACACACACTAAACATAATTTCAGGATGACTAGAAATTAATTAGAGTAAACTTCCAATCATTCCTCTATAAGTGGTTTGATCAACATATTTTCCATCTTCATCAAGATCCAACTTACAAGTGGTACTCATGGGAGTGTCACTACTTTTAGTGCTATCCAATCCAAAGCATTTTAGGAGATCCTTAGTATATTTACTTTGATTTAAAATAATACCATTTTCATTTTGAAAAAATTGAAATCCAAGAAAATATTTGAGTTCTCCCATTAGACTCATTTCAAATTCATTTTTCATTATTTTAGAAAAATAAACACATAAATAATTCTTCTAAGATCCAAAAATAATGTCATCTACATAAATTTGAACAACTAAAACATCATTGGAAATTCGTTTTATAAAAAGAGTAGGATCAGCTACTCCTTTTTTAAATCCTTTAGAAATAAGAAAAGTACTCAATCTATCATACCAAGATCATGGAAATTGCTTTAAAGCATATAAATCTTTTGATAATTTAAAAATATGATTTTGAAAATGAGGGTTTTTAAATCTAGGGTATTGTTCAATAAAAACATCCTCATCTATATACCCATTTAAGAATGCACTCTTAACATCCATTTGATATAGTTTGAAATTCAAATGTGATGCATAGGCAAGCAGGATTCTGATAGCTTCAAGTATGGATACTAGTGAAAATGTATCCTCATAGTCAATTCCTTCTTCTTGACTATAGCCTTGTGAAACTAGTCTAGCCTTATTTCTAACTATGGTACTAGCTTCATCAAATTTATTCCTAAAAACTCATTTGGTGACTATGGTCAAAGTATCCTTAGGTCTGTCAACAAGTTTCCAAACTTTTTTTCTTTCAAATTGATTCAATTCTTCTTACATATCCATCACCCAAAATTCATCATTGATTTCATCATTGATATTTTTAGGTTCAAGCTCTGAAAGAAAATCTTGATGTTCAACCTGGTTTCTCAGAGAAGCTTTAGTTTGTGTCCCTCTATCTAAATCTCCTACAACAACATCTAAAGGATGATTTTAAGAGTCCTAGTTGGTCTAGAAAAGATAGGGCTAGAAATTTCAAGTTCATTTACAGGTTTGGGTTCTACAGAAGCAGGTTCTGGAAGATTTCTAGAACTGGTTGTCTTAACAACAGGTTCATTGTTTTTGTCATTATGGACTAGAATGGACATATCTTCTTCAAGATTTTCAAGAGGGGTCTTATGTTCATGTGGATCAGTTTCATCAAATTTGATGATTACAGATTCTTCCACACATTTGGTTCTCTTATTGAATACTCTATAGGCTTTACTGGTTTTAGATTAAACTAGGAAAATTCCTTCATCACTTTTGGAAGCAAATTTGTCAAGATTATATTTAGTGTTAAGGATAAAAACTTTGCAACCAAAAGCTTGAAAGTAATTAACCTTAGGATTCCTATTATTTCAAAGCTCATAAGGGGTCTTTTTAAGAATGGGTCTAATCAAGACTCTATTGATAATGTAACAAGCTGTATTGATAGATTCAAACCAAAAATAAATAGGTAAATCATATTCATTGAGCATTGTCCTAGAAATCTCTTGAAGAGTCATATTTCTTCTTTCTACTACACCATTCTATTGAGGTGTTCTAGGGGCAGAGAAGTTGTGACTATAGACATTATGTGAGAAATAGGACTCAAACTCTTGATTTTCAAACTCACGACCATGATCAATTCTCAAGGTTTTAATCTTAATCCCACTAAGGATTTCTACGAACGTGGAGTATTTAAAAAAATAGGAACAAGCTTCACTTTTGTAAGCTAGAAAGTATACCCAAGTGTATCTAGAAAAGTCAACTACAAGAACATAGACATATTACTTCCCATTTAAGCTAGAAACTCTAGATGGACCAAATAAATCCATGTGAACCAACTCGAGAGGTTGAGAAGTAGAAACTTATTTCTTTGATTTGAAAGAAACTTTATGTTGTTTTCCCTTTTGACAAGGATTACAAACTTTATCTATTAGGAATTCTAGTTTGGGAAGGTCTTTAACTAAACCTTTCTTAGTCAGTTTCCTAAGAGATTGTACATTGCAGTGTCCTAATATTCTGTTCCAAAGCCATGATTTTTTATGAAAAGCATTTATACAAGTAACATTTTGTTTAGATAAAGAATTTAAATCTACAACATAAACATTTTCATTTCTTAATGCAGTAAATACCGAAACATTTTTAGAATAAAATACATTGAAAGAATCATTTTCAAATTTAATATTGAAACCATCATCACACAACTGATAAATACTTAGCAGATTATACTTTAGTCCATCAACAAATAGAACTTTAGAAATTAAAATTGAATCAGTGTTACCAATCTGGCCTAAGCCTATGATATTTCCTTTTGAGTTATCCCCAAAGGTGACACGTCATCCATAAACTTTGATTAAGATCTTAAAGCAGGATTACTATCCTGTCATATGCCTTGAATATCCATTATACAAATACCATATCTTCCTGCAGGAACTTTTCAAGCATGTTTCCTACAAAACAGATTTAGATAGAAAACGATTTTGGTACCCATATTTTCTTGGGTCCAGACAGGTTAGCAAACAAAAATTTTGGTACCCAGATTTGTCTAATGGGTCTCATATAATAAATAGATTTAAAATATTTTGAAAGAAAAACTTTGTTTGATCTATAACTATGTGAGTAGCTAGTTGAGACATAAGAATTTTCAGAACTAGAACTAGCATCATACTGTCTAGATTTAGGAATAAATCCATTATTTGTAATCTGTCTCTGTCCAGGATGATAGCCTAAACTAGTAGTATACTTTGGTGCTACTTTTTTTTCCTAGAATTTGTATAAGAGTGTCCTTTCCATTAGTAAATTTTTCTAAATATTTCCTGAGTTTCTCATTAGACAGTTTTATTTCAGTATTCTCTTTTAGTAGTTGAGCATTCTTTTCCTTTTCTACTTCTAGTACAGATTTGACAGTGCTAGTTAAAGCATGCTGTTTCTTTAAGGCTTTATACTTGTCTTTCAGCTCATTGAAGGTATCCTCTAGCATGTTAAAGTATTCAAATAATTCTTCACTAGACATGTTTTCTGAATCAAAATCAGAATAATAAGAGTTTAAAGTAGGAGTATCCAATGTTACTTCAGATGTGCTTGTCATAAAACACATATTATCTTTTTAAGATTTTTCATCCTGAGTGGAATCGGAATCACTTGAACTATCTTCTGAAGCACTCCAGGCTGCTTTCATAGCTTTCTTATACTTTTTGTCCTTGTACTCATATTTCTTCTTGTACGTTAACTTTGGAAAGTCAGCTTTCACATGTCCTTTCCTCTTGCATTCGTAGCAGACTATGTCATCACTTTTATCAGTCCTTTTACAATCCTTCTTCCAATGACCTTTATTTTCATACTTCACCTTGTAATTGGATTTTATGAAAAACTTCTTTTTCCTATAAAACTTATTAAAACGTTTGGCTATCTGAGCCATTTCAACATCACTGTCAGATGCACTCTCTTCACTACTTTAACTATCACTTGCAGCTTGAATTTTCTATTTGTCCTTGATTTTTGAGGCAGAGGTCTTGAAGGCAATTGATTTCTTTCTTGGTTCATCATCTTCTTCTTTGTTTACCTTTATCTCTTCTTCATACATCATCAACTTACCAATCGGCTCCTTGAAAGGCATCTTTCCAATGTCACATGATTCGCGTATAGAGACAGAGGTTCCTCTTCATCTGTCTGGTAGGCATATTAGTATCCTCATGATTTTCTCCTTTGTTGGAACAACTTTTCCTAGTGATATCATTATATTGACTATCTCATTAAAATTGAGATACATATTAGAAATAGATTCATCAGTTTTCATTTTAAAATTATCATACTTAATAGTGTATGTGTTTAGTCTCATTTATTTAACATTGGTTGTACCCTTATGGGAAATATCCAGAGTATCCCATATTTCATAGGCAGTCTTACAAGTAGATATTAGATTAAATTCTTCATCATCTAAATCACAATACAGGGCATTCATTGCTGTACAATTATTATTGTAAGCAGCTTTATTAGGTTCATCCCAAGTAGTTCTAACAGTTTCTAGAATCCTATACTGAGTCTCTATGGCAGTCCAAATGTCAAATCCCATACTCTCTAAATGAATTTTCATTTTGATTTTCCATTGGGAATAATTAACACCATTAAAGAAGGGTGTATTGTTGGTAGATACACCTTCTAATATGTTATCCATAATACCTAAGTTATATAAAGATATAAAAATTTAGAATTAACAGAAATTTTAAGATCTTTAAGATACAACTAAAATCATAGTTGAATTTTTTTCACAAATAGAGTGTTTTGAAAACCTTTTATCGAACCTATGATACCAAATGTTGGTCGGAGTGGATACAAAATAGGGGGGTGAATTGAGTTCCAATTAAAAATTTCTGTTTAAAAGATTTGAATTAAAATTCCCCAATTCATAAAACAAGTCAAACTATAGTGAATTTATAAAGATTGTAAATGTTCAATTAGTTTCTCAAAGATTGATTATTTCTCAGTTAACTTAATCTGAAGATTAAGTTAGCTTTTGAAACTAACTTATTGGTTCACAATAATTACAAACACTTACTAGTTCAATTATCAAAGTTACTTTAAAATAGATTTGAGTTTCAAAGTAAATAGCAACAGAATATTGAAAAATAGTTTAAAATAAAATAAGATGCACAGTAGTGTTAACCAAGTGGTTCAGTCTCAAGATGAGACTTAGTCCTCTCAAATAGTTTATATAAAACTTTTATCCCCACCCTGGATCAGGGTTACAATAGTACTCAGACTGTCCAGGTCCTCAGACCTCTACCATAGTTCTATGTAGGAAAGAAACAATAACAACACATAGGCTGTCCAGGTCCTCAGACCTCTACCATAGGTCTACGTGGGATAGAAAATATGTAAAAATTTTAGTGTGAGGATTTCAGTATCCTCTAGTTCAGATTAAGAGTCACTATGTGTCAAAACAGATAGAAGCACACACTACTCGTAATGTGAAGAAAAGGATGATCACAACAGAGCAAGAATATAAAAACGAGTTTAGAATGCTCTTGTGTGATGTTAATGCAGCTCTGGACTCCTTTGGACTGAAGCAGATGAAGCTTGGAGTCCTTTTCAGGAAGTTGTCTGGAAAATAGAGTGTCGTGGTTTTGTTTCTTCACTTCCAGTACATTTGTTTAGATTGAATGTGATAGTATTCCAAGTGGCGCTTGAACCTCTTATTTAAATTTTTTTTCTTTATGTGTATGAGTGTTCTTCAAGTTATTTTTGTGTTCTTATCTACATGTACGTGTGTATCTTTTCTTCTTCCATACGTATATGTCTCTGTGTATCTCTCTGTGTCTATATATGTTTTGCAGCAGCTCGATATTCCTTTTATTTCTCCGTTTTGTCTGACAATGGGAATGATTACCTTTTACAAGTACGAGGTATGGTTCCCTGACATGCCAACAACCCAAATTAATTAATAGAAGTTGAATTAAAAGCATAAAATATTACCATTAGAAATTAAATTGAAAGTCGACAAAATAGTTAAAGAAACAGTGTCACGGTAAGACATGGAAATAGTGTATCCTTCACACGGTGTCTGAGTGTCACGATGTCTCATGGTCACAGTGTCTGCTTCACGGTGTCTTACTTCACATTGTATTGTTCACGGTGTCACGTTCATGGTGTCTTGTTTCATGGTGTCTTGCTTCATGGCATCTCATGGTCACAGTGTCTACTTCACGGTGTCTTTTTCACGGTGTCTGGCTTCACGGTGTCTTGCTTCACAGTGTAAAAAATACATAGCCAGTGGCAGACTCACGATGTCTTATACTTTCCAAAGTAACTATGTGCAGTCTTAAATAAATATGATAATAGAAAGTATTAGACTTAAGCATTTGTTAAAGAGGGTATTTTGAGAGTAGATAAATGATAGTATAAATTAGGTAAATAGAGAAATTAAGATCTTTCAAGGCTCTTCTTAAAGAATGATAAAACTTTAAACATAAATATACATAATTGGATATAATGTATAGAAGTTAACTAGGTTGAATAAGATTTGGAATCATTAACGCATGATTAAATAAGATTTGTGATCATTAAAACATGATTAATACATGAGGAGTCCAACAATATGTTTAAAATTTGTACATACATCCAAAGAGTTTTGGAAGAAGTTATATTAAAATATACTCTATAACATCCTAACCTAGATCACTTTATAGTGACTTGAATAGTTCATTACATGACCTCATACACATTTCCTTATACACTATAAGGTGTCATCTAGTAGTGATAATCTAAGATGAAACCATGGGGAGACTATACGCTCATATCATAGTAAATAAAATAGTAGTAATAAAACAAAACCAATTATCACAATATCTAAACAAATAAAATAACATCATATACAAATGAAACCAAAATAAATATTATACACATTCTATAATAGGAATTCTTGATAAAAAATGATACATGATTTAGGAATACACTATAAGATATCCCATGAGAAGATCATATACAACCCAAAAAAAGTAAAAAAATCTGAAAACCAAAACCTGGTCTTGATTCCTTGCTCAATCCCAACCCCTAAATCCATCCAATCTATCTAGATAAACCATCCATACTAAGCTTATTCTCTACTTGTACTTGTGATCGTGAGTCTGATAAGGTAACAATGCGAAAGGGATTTCCAAGTAGGGTGTGTGTATAAATTAATGGGACATTGTGTCCCTAACATAACTAGTAAATACTATGAATGTATAAGGTTATATGCTCAGGAAGTAAAATAAAATATATAAATGTAATAAATAATTCACTACCAAGACTCAGGTTATAAGGTGACACTCGAGGTCAATCATACTTTGTCTAGTTCCAAAATGTCTTCGAGTATGATACATCACTACTCATGGGAAACCACTTCTGGCCCCATAAACTTTTAAAACATCACTTAGGGGGAACCATATCCTACCCTAGAACCTTTCAAAACAACACTTAGGGGAAACTATCTCCTTCCTCAAAACCTTTAAGAAGATCACTCAGGGGGAGCTATGTCTTACCCCAAAACCTTTCAGAATAACACCTTAGGGGAAATGAAACCCTACTACAGAACATATCATAATCATAAACCCATGGGTGAATAACTCCCCACCATTGAAAATCTCATAATCATACAACTAAGGAGAATAAAACCCAGCATTGAAAAATTTCATAATCATACACCTGGGGGGACCAACGCCCCACCCCGAGACATCTCAAAATCATAAACCTTAGGGGAATGATGTCCCACCCTAGAACATATTAGAATTATACACCCTAGGAGAATGAAACCCCACCTTGGAACATATCATAATCATACATCCAAGGGGGAATGTCATCCTGCCCCAGAATACCATTCATAATTGGGGGATTGGATCCTACCCCACAATACCCATTATGATTAGGGGGAGTGGATCACAACCCAAATACCATCCTATAATATACACTATGGGGAATTTCTTCCCATGAACCATTTCATAAATCCCACACAAGAGTTATAAACTCACCCAAAACTGATATAAACCATTTAGGTTATCCACTTAGCATATAACCTATTCTCATAGCCACATTCCCAATACTTTCATATGGCTTACCTATAACCTAACTAATTCCAATCCATCACCCTCACCTACTTAGGATTAACTAATTATGCTTATATCAAGGTATAATATGTTTTATTTTTTCAGTTTAAACCCCTATAGGGTTTTTATATCACAAAAATACACTTTATATTTAATCCATGACCACTATTGGATGAGGCACTAAACTATTATTCATGGGTATATCATTCTCTCAGACACTATCATTCATTTAATAAATATTTAAAGGAAACAATTTATTTTAATCGATAACTCATAAGTGGTGATACTACGTACCATATGATACATAAATAATTTTCTTAACCTTAGATATATGTTTTGTGATCACCTATATCATTTTGGATTATTCACTTTTTAAGAAATCATGACCACCTCAGTTGAATATTTTCAAAGTCAGACCAACCATCACCCATCAACACGATTATCTAGTTCCATAAAAATTCATCTCAAAAGATTATAAAATCTTTATAATTAATTTACAAAATAAACTATATTTTAATTCAATAAATAATTATTAGTTAATAATCAAAGAATCACTTACTAGGTGATATACACCAAACAAATACTTGAGAAAAGAGGTGACACGACCTCCGACATCCACCTATAACTTTAGAATACAAAAGCACCAATTTCACATCTTAATCCATCTATCAATTTCACTTTAATTGATGGAAATATATAAATAAATAAAAATTGATATACCTTAATTAAACCACATGAAATATAGTGCATTGATTCTCTTAGGACCCTCTCCAACCATGATGAATAAAAATCCATATCACATCATCCTAATTCCACTATTCTCTAGTAGAATTTTCATCAAAACCTAGTTTGAGTCATAATAAATCAAAAATAAAGAAATATGAGTAAAAAACAAGGAATAATAAAATTGGAGTGATAAATTTATTTATTTCTATCACTCCAAACAAATGGGATGAAGAACCAAAAAGAATTGACAGAGATCTCTCTTGGAGTCAAAGATGGGAATGAAAGGGAGGAATGGGTGAGTTAACTATCTACAAAATGGAATTAAAACCCTTTTTATTTAATTTAAACATTTTATTAATATTTTATAAATTCTATAAATAATTCATCAAACTTGTTTTTTGGGTGAACTCTGGGACCCATACGTATCAGCCCAAGGACACTTATGTATCAAGGAATCCCATGATTTACCAATTTTATATTTGATTCTTATTCTAATATTCTAAATCCTTCTAAATTACAAACCACTTCCAATATTAACTTTAGAAACACTTATAAAAACTTCTACTTTTAAATTTTGAAACACTTTAAACTTAACTTCCAAGTCACTAACTTTTGATGAATATATTAATTCACTCTTCCAATTTTCAAAAAATACATAAGGGTTTATGAATTTACCGAATTGCTAACTTACACATCATAGTGACCCTTACATATGAAATTGGGACCTAGAGTTACATTTACATATCTAAACACTTTACCATTTTTTGACATGCACATATTGAAGTAACCTTTATTAATTATAGGAAACTAAAACACTTAATAAATTATTAAGCTTGAATCATCTTTCATATTGGTAACTTATGCAGAGATACTTATCAACTTCTAGATTTACCACTAGATGCACTTCAACTAAAAAATTGTTATTTATTTCATTTTTTATACATATAAATTATTAAATTTCTTGGATTAACCTTACATACCAACCCCATTTACTTTTATATATTTCCCTTTAAAACGTTTTTATGTCACCCTTTGTCACAATATGTCATTTACACATATAAAGACTATCATTTTATGACCCTAAAATATCAAAAAATGACCCTTATATATATAGTTCAGTTCAACACTTACATGAGTTTTTAAATAAGTAGAGGACCCTTACACGTGGATTGGCCAAATTTCCCACCTTCACTCAAAATTTAAAAACTAATCCAAAAATTATAACTTTAAAAATAATTATGATCTACCACATCAAAATAATCATATCTTATGACTTAACATAGTTATATCCTATGAATCATGAACACATATTTTATAGAAACCTACAAAATTAAACTCTATACTTCACCATCCTTCATGTTGTAGTACCCTTAGGCCATGAAGTGAACTACTATTGACCCTAAACTGATCTTGTCCACACAAAACCCATCACACCATGATGTATTTAGTCTAAGTGTGACTTACATCCATCCCAAACTTGTACAACACTAAAAACATCTAAAATTCATCTACAACATTCCCAAACCTAATTTCTAGGTTTCTTAAATAATCTAGACTCCCATTAAAAAAAAAACCATATCAAGGCCACCCGACCACTGCTCTAACACAAAAAAAAAACTTTAAACACCTCTCAAACCTCTGATCACATCCAAAAACACATGCCAAATATTTTTTAACTCTTAGAATTTTGGTCTAAAAAAATTTCTAAAAATGTCCTCCACTCAAGGAAAAAAATTATAATTTCCTACATTTTCACCAACACATAAAATGAAGGTTGTTATAACCTCCCACTATAATGCTTCTTATTCCTAATAATTATCTTTGTGCATCCTATGAAAACCATCATAGTTATAAATCCCTGATGCACAAGTAAAATCCTATATATCCAATCATTTATAATCATGATGACATCACACCCAAACCAACTCCACTGATCAAAACCTCACCATATCACACATTATGACACTAATTATTTCCACCAATTCCATAATAATTCCCCACTCTTGATAGAATTCATGAATTATTAATTTACTGATGCCAAAAATCATCAATTTGAACTAATGATCTGTAACAGACCACTACTCATCAGGCGCCACACCCAAGTATCACCTAACCATTCTTATTAGAACCCAACATCCCAGTCCTAAGACTTTATTCATAACACATGGCTCTACTCTACCATTAAAATCATCATAATCTTTAGGAGTATTTTTGTTTACCAATCCCAGTTACCCCACTATTTTGTTTCTTGAAATGCACACCCATTCACACCAACCGACTATCTTTCTACATCTAGTGTCAGTTAGTTGCAAAATGTTTTGAATCAACCCAATTCTCATTGAATAAAAACCACATAGAAGTCTTATATTTATTGTACATAACTTGTATCCTAACACCGTTACAAAATTTTAATCACCTCCAATTGGATTAACTAGAACACCAATCCAAATGTTTATTAAAAACTACTCTAAATGAGCATCATACATTCATATCGTCTATATAATACTCCTCACCATAGGAATTTACCTATCACTACTCTACAAGCATGA
The DNA here is from genome assembly GCA_963277665.1 of Viscum album. NCBI lineage: Eukaryota > Viridiplantae > Streptophyta > Magnoliopsida > Santalales > Viscaceae > Viscum > Viscum album. Next base: position 1,115,739,241 of record OY728141.1, read on the forward strand.
TCCTATCTAATATCCACCATCAACAGAAAACTGATATTAATGATCCACACTAGCATTTCTTTGAATAGGTTTAAATAACGAGCCCTATTCTAGAGTCCAAAGATACCATGAAACTCCATGCATCTGCTATCCAATTCCATCGATAATCTACCACAATACACCCAGTATTGATAAATATAACTGAAGGCCCATGACCTTTCTCATTACCAAATGCCTCTCATGTTTTATATCATTATGGGCCCTACCTAGCCCCACTTGAAAATCATAATCACATTGGTTCCCAACTCAACATAATTCTTATTCCTTATCCATAATTCTAGGCCACTCAGCTCCTCAGTGTTTCACAAGACCCAATGGCTACTTCACCACTTCCCACTTTCCACAAGATCAAATATCATACCTCACATGAGCTGACCATCTTGACATATCTACAATCTCATGACTCCTATAAAGATATTATCCATAAAAAAATCTCCCAATGATGCTCAACATCACCTATTACTAAAAAAAGAATACCCAAGTAGGTGTACACCCTAGTTCTACCATGCCATACTACTCAAATCATTCCATATTAAGTTATATACCATAAATCCTAGGCTCAAAAACATAACCCACACGCTATCATCATATCACACATGCGTCCATATCATCAATTATAGGCTTTATTTCCTAATTAACCAACTAATAATGCCTCTCGTTCATGTCAATATCTAACACAACACAACACTACCCATTTTTTTAACATTCATAATACCTAAGGCATCTTCCTTCCCACACCACATACTTGATAGTACCTCATGTGATCCAATATCAAACACAAAACATATACCCAAGGTCCCCATATCTAAAAATATTCATAATACTAGGATAACTCTTCTCCCTCAAGTTACCATTGTGAACTACAACTCATTTATTACAATAACAAAAAATAATTCTACTACTCAACTACAACATTGACTAACCAATATACTGATTCACATCTCTATGTCACTTGGCTCTCCCACTGAGTCTATAAAACACGTCTCTATAGATCAAAACTTATAGATAAGCATCCATGATTTAACCTCGAATACCCCAAGGGAACTCAAAGGCCCACACACACACTCTAGGGTTTGCATACATACATCACTACTGCAAATATGGTCTTTATCAGTGATAGAAAATGACATTAACAACGCTAGAAAATCACTGTTAATTGAAGTGAAGATAAGGGGGTCCCTTTTATCAGCACTCAGAAAAGCGCTGATAAAGACCCCTTTTATCAGTGCTAACAAAAGGAGTGATAAAAGGGAGCTTTTATCAGTGCTAAAAAAAGCACTGATAAAAGGGTCCTTTATCAACACTTTTTTTAGCACTGATAAAAGTTAAAAAAACATAAAAAAAATAAAAAAAATATATTTGAAATTTGGGGAGGGGGATTCAACAATTCTTGAAGCACCCTTTAAGAGCACCCCACCCCCACCCAAGCCTGCACGCCCCAACCACCCCTAGCCTTTAACAGCACCCCCACACCCCTTTAACAATGCTAGGAATTTTTCCCCACCTGCGCATGCGACCTGCCTTCCCCAAGATTCGAACTTAGGACCTGTTGTCTGCGCGCCTAATCCTTTTGGATTCCACTATATTGCTTTTATCTTCATTTATTAATATATCTATTTATTTATATATTTATTTATTTATTTATATTTAGTTATATTTATTCGTATATTAATATATATATATCCATATATTAATATATATATATATATATCTAAATATTAATATATATAGTTATATTTATATATTAATATATTTATTCGTATATTAATATATATTTATAAGATCAGTTTTAAATACATTTATAAAATATGTTTTTGTGTGTGTGTTTATAAATAAAAAAATACATATATACAACACACACACACATATTATATGTGTATTTTTAAGTATAATTATACATATTTATATATATTTACAAATATTATATATTAATATGTATATACATATGTTTTGAATATATAGATAATATATATTAGTTTGTCAATACAGACGCACACAAATACACACACACACACACAAACAAATCATATAGGTATATAAATATTAATATATTTTTATTTTAAATAAAATGTATATTATTTTTTTATTTAGATAAGACTTATATATTGAGAAATATACTTTATACGTAAATATAATTAATTAATTATTTATAAAATTAAATTTTTATGGGTGAATATATACAAAATTTGTATATATTATTATATAATTGATTATAAGTAACATTACATTATGAAAAATGATAAAATTTCAAAGCAATAATATCAATATAAATGTAACCCCTTAGAATAAATTCAGTCCCTAGTGAAAAAAGTCAAAAATACCCCCTTGAAACGCGGCTGAAATTCCATCAAATGTTAAAAAATTTGGGTATCCGAACTAGAAACTCAGTTTTGTAGGACTTATAGGTTTTTTTGGCCTCAAAAAATATTATAGATGGTTCCCTTGGGTCACAATGTGTAGAGCTCATCGCAGGCTTTGATTTGATATGCTGTAGAGTTCAAACGGACATCTAGATCAAAAGTTATGGCCGTTTGAAGTTTGAGTTACATTTTCAACTTATTTTAGATCTTTTATTATTTTTTTTTGATTTTTTGTGTCTTCAAATTGTTATTAAATGATTATTAGTCGATAATAATTATCAAATTATTAATTAATAATAATTTTTAAAATAGTTTAAAGCCATTTTCACTAAATTTATTATATATTAAATGTAATAGTCTATTTATACTTATCTAAAACATATTTAAAAAATATATATTATATTTATATCAATATAAATATACTTATATATCAATATATTATTTTTCATGATTTTTTTTGAAATATACACTTTATCAACGCTAGGAAAAAGTACTGATAAAGTTCCCCATTTCAAATTTCAGTACGATTACAATTGATGAGAAATGCATGGTTCCGATCATCAGAGTCTGATTATCTCAATCCAATTACTGAATACAATTCTTAGAATTGATTTGAACAAAAAATATTGTATTTGAAAGTTAAGACCCCCCTCGAAAAATCATTCAATAATATTTTTTCTTCACACAACACATCCAAACAAATTAATTCAAACCTTTTGAAATGGTTGACTACATTATTGATCACCCTCTTCAATTATTCTATTGAATCACTTGAAAACATCACTTCATTAAAAAACTTATACTAGAATCATGTATTCCTTCATGAATTTGAATTCATTTGAGGATCAACTTTAGCATTATCTGACTTGAATTCGAAAGTATTGTAACTTTCCATTCATTCCTGGTTCTTTATTTTCATCTCAACCCAAGTATTATATTTTCTAAATACAATTGTTCTATATACGATCATTCAGGGTACGATCATTCTGGATACGATTGGCCTAGATACGATTGTCCAGAATATGATCTTTTCTGGGTATGATTATTTTGGGTATGATTATTATCGATACGACTGGCTCAGGTACGATTTTTCAGAATACAATGTTTTCTGGGTATGATCATTCTAGGTATGATCATTCTTATTCCACCTAGAAACGATCATTTTGAAATACAATTAACACCATTTCTTACTCTTCAATCGACAATTCCTTTTCAATCATCACCACCTTTTCAATCATCACCACTTCTTCAAAAAAACACCACCTTTTAAAACATCACTATGTTTTAAAACAACACCATGTTTTAAAATAACACCATGTTTTAAAACAAAAACACCTTTTAAAATAATGCCTCCTTTTAAAATATCACCTCCTTTTCAATTGGTATCACCTTTTCAATTAATAACACATTTTCATTGGCATTTACACCACTTTTCGTCAGCACCACTTTTCATCAGCACTACTTTCCATCAACACCACTCTTCATCAAAACCACTTTCCATCAAAAAATCTTTTTATTATTCTTTCACCTGAATACGATTGTTTTGAAAAACCACCTCTTCCTCTTATTTCACTAGATGCGATTATTTTGGAAAACAATCTACATCACTTCTTTTTATTTTCCATCTTGATACAATCCTTTTTGGATTGACAACATATATTTCAATCTATCTTTCTTCCATAAAGATTGTGTCACAAGTTCTCCATTCAACTCGTGATTTATAAGAAATAAAAATCAACAAAGCATCATCACAATTGAAACATCATAGTTATAGTGAATCTCATTATCCACAACACCACCACTTGTTTCCTACCATATCCATAGTGAATTCAGTCAATTACTCATTAAAATCATTACTAATACCAAACTCTCATTACAATGGACAACATGATTCCAAATCTTATAAATACCATGATTCTGATTCTTTTGAAAACATAGATCTGATTCTATTGAAAACAATCCTCATTACAATTCTTTCCATAAACAAAGTGAGGTGATTTCCAAAAACTTTCTTTGACAATAAAAGACAACAATTGAATGAAAAAATTCCATCATCAGCTTGGTCCCATCAATATTAATGAAAAAATTTTCTTTGAAAATAATCTTGGAAACTTGTAAAGTAAGCTTCAAATCATTGAGTGGTCATGATGATGGAAAATTCTGTTTATTCCGTGTATGGTAAAAAAGATTCTTTTAACATTTTTGATAAAATGTAACAAGAACCTCATTCAAAAAATGACAAGAAGATTTATTTTAAATCATTTTCCAGAAATTATAACATGGGTAAAAATGACTTTAAATAATCATTGGTGAATATTAAAAACATTTTTAAAATGTTTTTTGAAAACATGGACATGGAAGAAAAATGATTTTTTGACCAAAGAGAGAAATAAAATCAATTATTCTTAAAAAAATTATTTCAGTATATTGAGTAATTAAAGAGAGGAAAATGAAATGAAAACATTAATTATATATAAATAAATAGATTATAAAAAAATTAATGTGTTTCTTGAGAGATATATTATAATATTTTATCATTAGATCTTAACTATAACCACCTTGATAAACAATAAGATTGTAACATAAAACCCTTACCACTTTGGTAACTTTTGAATAAAAACCTCATGATATGGAGAACCATATATAGATATGAATATAAAAATAATTTTCATAAGAATAATCATAAAATATATTCATGGGTAGTATATACATAACATAAAGGAACAAGTGGTGAATATGGAATGTGTCCCACCGAAATAAAAGTGAGACGAAATCCCTTAACTCAAGTCTCAAATTTCTTTGTACATGTTTGAACCTAATGTATAATAAAAATAGATTTATTGTAAATATATTTTAAAACCATAATTATATATATTATTCTATATATTATTTACTTATAACCTTTGACCACCCATTTTTTAATAATTATTTATTAAAATCGCTATTCTGGGTGATAATTGCTTCGCTTTCCATGTATGTTTTGGTTCAGTAGTTTTAGTCCATGTACTTTGATTATGGTTACATAATATCCAGAATTTTATTCATGATATAAATATCATATAAATTATATATATATATATATATATATAGATACATCCATAAAGTTATGGGTAGAAAAATTAATTACATCTTTTATAGAGATGGTAGGCCGTACATATGCATGAACATTGTTTTTATTTTTTTGATGGATGGAATGAAATAAAGGTAAATATTAATTAACTTTTTAATAATAATTTTTATATAATATATATAATATATATTTATTAAATCTACCCTTATTACCATCCATGTCAAAATAAAATGAAAAATGTATCACATCACTTCATGGAGGTAGTAGTCCACATGTACGCATGAGTGACATTATCATTTTCCAACAGATTGGAAGATAATAATTTAGATGTAATATTATAATTAAAGAAGTATAATTATGTAATAAATACCATATATATACTTTAAATCCATCATTATTTCCATCTTTGATAGGCAGTGATGGAAAATGAATCAAATCAGTTTGAGAGGTGGTAGTCTGCCAGACACAAAATTGACAGTTTTGTTTCCCATTTTATGGAATAAGATATGGATATATGTTATTAAATTAATATATTAATGTCTCAATATATTTAATATAATAGTTTTATTATTTCATAATGTTTTAATAATATTTTATGGAGGTATAATAATAAATAAAACAAAAACTTATGGTTAATAACGATACCTATTCTCCGGACAACCTCTTTAGGTTTGCACTAAAATCCTTATTAGGAAGATTTATTAATAAAAAAAGGCCCCTAAGAGGTGTTAAGGTATGTAAGGAATATAATTTTTAGTTATTTTCTTAACCAAAAGGATCTTGATGTGGGGAGAGGATTGGATAGAAGGTTTCTTTTTATAAGTTGGGTAGGGAACCCACTTGGAAATTTCCAAAAAAGAATACAAAATGATATAGTAATTCCCAAGAAAAATGATTCATAATGGACATAGATTAAATGGTGGGATAATATAAGGTTGAAATATATCCATAAAATAGGATTTAGATAAGTTTAATTGGAAAAAATACCCTTATATTTTGGTTTAACCCCCGGTAAACTCATCTTAACCTTAACCCTGATAAATAATTTTACTGTTATTAATATTCATTATGATAAAAAATTAAGTTGACCATATTATATAATATTAATTATTCTTATTAAAAATATGGAATACATATTACCAAATTCAATTCACATAATAGGAATAGTGTAATTTAAAATTAAATTGAAATATCCAATCAAAAGGTATTTTTTTCAAAGAAAAAGTTTCCATAAGTAAAAAAAGTTTTTATATAAAAATTCAACATAAAACTGATTAAAACGAACTAATATAGATTAATAATTATATAATTTAACTAATTTTACTTTTAAACCATTTTAAAACAAAATTTAACTTTTTAAATTCATTAAATGAAAAGGAAATTTTTATTAAAAATCAATATTTTTTACTATTCATTGAAAAATCAATCTTTTAAAAAAATTCTCAAAAATTCACACTAAGATAATTTTTAAAATTAGATTAAAAAAATTAAGTTTATTTTTTCATTTTTTTATAAAATTGGAATATATTAATTTTAAAATGAGTATGAAAAATTCAACAAAACAACTTTTTAGAAAAATATAGTATTTAAGCATAAAACTCGATTTATTATTATCCCATGTATAGAAAAATATTAGATGAATGGTAAAAAATTTGATTGAATAAATAATATATAAATTTCATTAAAATAATTATCCAATAGTGATTAACTTAATTTATTAATATAAAACCATATTGCATGCATAAAAATAGTTTTTCATAAAATATTTCTTTTACTTTAAAATGATTTTTTTTATTTTAATTTATAATCAAATGATAACCAATGAATTTATTTTATATATGTGTAAACTATATAATTTTTATAATTTATTTTATTCTATTCATACCCTCAAATTTAACGTCTAGGTTATAATGGTATACTATATTATGATTTTTTAAAACTCAATGTTTCATATAACACAAGCTATTGAAGAAATTAAATTTATTTGAAAAGAAGTCATATAATCCCTGGGTGTTATATTATACCCTATTAAAATGAAATTTTCACTCAAAATTCCATTAATATGATATAAAAAATGGAATATACTTTTGACTCATAACATCCTTAGGTTTTCATGTAGCTTCCACAAATTGGTGGTTTCATCACAAAACTTTGACCAGGTGAGTGATCTTGTTTCATATCAATTTCTCTCTATGATCTAGAATCTCTACCAATTGTTTCTCATAAGAAATATCTTTCTCCAGTGGAATGATCTCTGAGTTTAGTACATATTAAGGATTGGGTATGTACTTCCACATGAGAGTTACATGGAACACATCATGAAATTGAGAGAGGTTCTATGGGAGTGATAAGCGATAAGATACAATCCATACTCGTTCAAGAATCTTGAAAGGGAAAAAATAAATATAGTTCAACTTTCACTTATTTTTTAATATCATAACATTTTTCTATTGGAAAATTCATAGAAAAAACTTCTCACCAAATTCAAATTCTACATCACAATGATGATTATCAATATAACCTTTCTATGGATTCTAAGATGTCTTAATGTGCTACTAAATGGATCAAACTTTATCAACCATTTCCTCATCTAGATCAGGTCCCAATAGATTTATTTCTCTAACTTCATTTAAAATAATTGAAGTTATACACTTATTTTCATAGAGGGATTCATAATTATCCATACAGATTCTTTAGTGAAAGATATTGTTGTAAGAAAACTCAACTAGAGGAAGGTGTTGATCGTAAACACATTTTAAATCCATAGAACTAGATCTTAGAATATACTATAGGGTTTAAATGGTTCTCTCAGTCTGAATATATATCTAAGGATGATACACAGTAATGAAACTCAACTTTATATCCATATCCTACTGAAGAATTCTCCAAAACTTCATGGTAAACCTCAGTTTCCAATCAAATATAATAGAATGTGGTACTACATGCAACCTTACCACTTCCTTAATATATATCCTAAAAATATGACCCAAAAAGAAATTTTATCTAATAGTAATGAAGTGTATATGATTTTTAAGGTTATCAAATACAAACAAAATAATATAATGGATTTTAGATGTTTTGTGGTGTTTGAAAAAAATCCATGGTGATTTTTTACCATTTCCATCTGGTATAGGCAATGGTTGTAACATCCCCTTATACTTTTATTTCTTACCCGAAACTTACTAACATAACAAGAAATGAGATACAAACTCTACAATAACTCTCTTCATTCTATCCCACTAAAAATTCTATTTTATATCTTTATATATCTTTGTACTTGCAAGATGAACAGAGAATGAAGAACTATGAGATTACTATAATAGATCCTTCTTAAAATATGATATGGATAGAACAAATACATGGTTCTTGAACCTTATCATTCTTTAATAATCAAGGTTAAACTCATGAACATTTATAACCTTATATTTTAGCTCTAGAACTTCCTTATGTGCCTATTTAATCTTCACTTGGATAGATAACTGAACACTAATTTGAGAAAGATAAGATTTATCCCCTTCCTTCAATATTTCCAGATCCATCCTTTAAAAATCCATAAATATTGGATCTTTTTTAATCCTCATCATAGATAAGATAACATGATCCTTTCTACCCAAAGCATCATCCACCTTGTTCTCTTTCCCATGGTGGTAATGTATTGAAAAATACTAATATTTAATCAGTCCCAACATCTTCTCTAGCACATATTTAAATCCTTATTTGTGAATATACACTTTAAAATTTTATGATTATTATATATATCACACCTTTATTTAAAAAGATAATTTCTCCATATATTTAATGAAAAAATTACCATAGATAACTCTAAATCACGAGTTGTGTAACTTTTATAATAAAATTTTAATTGTAGTGAGACATAACCTATAAAAATATAATTTTACATGACAATGCATCCTAATACCTTCTTATATGCATCAATATTGATTAAAAACTCTTCTACACTATAGGGTAATGAAAGAATAGGTGAAAATACTAACCTTATCTTCATTTACCTAAAATTTTATTCACATTAATTTGTTTAAAGGAACTCAGATCACTTTTGAGTTATCTTGGTGAGTGGATAAGACAGTCATGATAAATTCTCCCCAAACCATTGATAGTATATAGTGAAACCAAGAAAAATTTGGATCTCAGTCATAATGTTTGGTCTGGGCCAACATTTAATAAATTTGGTATTGGATATATAAACAAATATACCCCCTTGAGATTATATGACCCAAAATAAAACCTTTTGTATCCAAGATTTACACTTTGTAAAATTTTCATATAACTTATCCTTCCTTAGGGTTTTCATCACAATTATCCAGTGATCTTCATGATCTTCCTTGTACTTTGAATATATGAGAATATTGTTTATAAATACTACCATAAAATGATCAAGGAAATCTATAAAGACTCTATTAATTAAATACATAAAGATAGTGAGGGCATTAGTAAGAAAAATTTAATCACTATATATTCATAGTGTCTATAACTTTTATGGAATTTTGTCTTAGGTATATCCTCTTTATTGAACCTCAATTGATGATATCCAGAATGAAGGTAAATCTTGAAAAAGTATTAAGATTTTTCATTTGATCAAAAAAGTCATAAATATGGGGTAGTGGATACTGTTTCTTGATTGTTATCTTGATCAATTACTAATAATCAATGTATATTCAAATAGATACATATTTATTATTAAAAAAAAGGTTCACCCATAGGTCACACACCTAGATAAATAAATCACTTATCAAAATTCTCTTGGATTTCTTTCTTCAATTCATGAAACTCAATCAGGTCCATTCTATATGGATTCCTTGAAATAGGTTTAGAACAAGGTATGCTTTCTATGGAAAACACAACTTCAAAATTCAGTGAAATACTAGGAAACTATTTTAGAAAAAATAAAATAACTCTCATATAATAGAGATATATTTGATGTTGATTTTTCCAAATTGTCTGAGATAAACACCCATTTTGAATAAAAATTAAGATCCATACAATGGACGTGATTTATATTGTAAGTTAATATTTATCATCACAATGATAGACAATCATAGGTCAGTTCAAAATATCAAACATGATTTCCCTTCCTCAACAATTGATGTGGTCTTTATGTAGAGAAATCCAACCATGCCTAAAATAAAATTAAATTCAACTAGAGGGGGAATAATAGGATTTATAGGAAGCACATTCTCATAAAATTAAATTGAATAAGAATAATAGACTTGAGATGCGATCATCACACCATTAGGGTTTTTACTACTAATTCAACATCTAATCATTTAGGATATGAAATACCATTCCTTGAGACTTTACCTAATATACATGAATTCATATAACTTTACTCAAATAGGGAAGTTCAATATTTAACTATACTTGTAACCGCATCAAGTTTATTATTATATCTTCAAAACCTTAAATGAAAATGGTTATCATGACTGTTATACATCTTTGATTAGAGTGAAAATCATGAAAAACCATTCATAGGAATTATAAATCTTAACACCTTCTCTTCAATCTATGACACTATAGGTTTTACCTAGTTCATTAATGGTCATCATCTATTCAAATCCTTCATTATGGTTCATAAAGAAAATGAAAATTAACCTAATAATTCCTCTAAGAGTGTCAAAATAGGTGTGTAATAAGGGTACACTCACGATACACTATAATGATGGTCAAGATATACTTAACCAAATCTTAATAGGGTTATTATCCCTAGAAGAATATATTCCAAATCCACATTCACTTGTAATATCTAGAAAAATATGTTTTTTCTAGGAAGACCATACTCCATTTTTTACCATATCTTAGGTTTTTCTCTTATACATAGGATTATACTAAGGGTTTTCACTAAAGTTTTCTCATCCTAGTTTCCAAAGGTTAACTAAACCTCACCCTGGCACCAACTATAGTGACCCGTGCTTTTTGTAAGATTCTGAAATTTTATTGAAATGTATTGAGATCATTTATAGGTACTATTTTTTATTTTTTTGAGTAATTTAATTTGGGTTTCACCTTGGGTTATTTTTAGTGAAAATTGGAAGGATATTGTCTAGTGCATGGTTGGCACATGGTTTTCCCAAACCGTATGCCCGGGCCCAAAAAACTGTGAAACCCCTCATAGAGAGGGACTGTATGGCTAACACATGGTTGGTAAAACTGTGCACCCTATTAGTAGAAACCATGACCACCTATAAGAGGCGTAGGGTTAAGGCACATGGTTTGGAAAACTATGTGCCCCTTCCCAAGAAACCCTACACGAGTTTTTAATTAACTAGAAAAATTGTTTTAAAATTCACAAACCCCCATATTAACCCCTAATTAGACCTAGCTCGACCCTAAACATTCTCTATCATTTTTGGAGGCTCTCAGACAAATTTATACAACTTATGAACTCCATTATTCATGATTTGAATCCCAAATAGAAGATCTATACCCCTCCTAGTAATTGAATCATATCCTAATTGGTTTCCCATCTCTTTCATGTTCTTCTCACTTTCTTTGAAGGGATATTTTTCTTCTGTTGGGATTAGATCTAGATATAGGTTTAATGGATCTTGTTTTATTTGATATTTGATCTAGGATTTAAATCAATATCTCATTTTTCATCATGATTAGGGTTATTATTCTCAAATTGGGGATTTTCATTGGTGAGCGTTCGTCACCAATTTTGAGGTTGGTGGTCTATTATTAAAATAAAAAAGTCTTGATTTCAATTAAATATATGTAATTATAGAATTAATATTAGATGATTATAGATTGAGTTTATGAAATTGAATTAATTAATTAACTAAGGGATTCTGAAATTGGAGATTTGAATTGATTGAATTGGAATAATTAATTATTGAATTAATTATAGGGATATTGGGATTGTAAAATTGGATTAATTAATTTTTGAATTAATTAATGGATAATTTTTTGATTATGTAATTTAAAAAATTGGGTTAATTAATTATTTAATTAATTAATAGATATTATTTTGATTATATAATTATTTGAATTAGATTAATTATTTGTTAAATTAATTAATGGAGAATATTGTGATTATGTAATTGAACAAATTGGATTAATTAATTATTTAATTAATTAATAGAGATTGTTTTGATTATGTAATTTTTTGAATTGGATGAGTTAATTATTAGAGATTTTTGTGATTATAAAATTCTTGATGTGATTAAATAATTGTGGATTAATCAATGGAATTGATGTGATTAATTGATTATCAGACTAATTAATGAAATTGATGTGATTAATTAATTTTTGATTTAATTAATAGAATGATATAAATATGAAATTTTTGATTTGGATTAATTGATTGGTGAATTAATTAGTTTTGATATTTTGATACATGTGATATTGTGATACATGTGATATATGCGATTGATTGATATATGAGTGTGGGACATAGAATTACACTCCAAATATCCATAAAGTTCCAAGTGCATGAATGTAAATATTATTATATGGGACAAGGACTGATGCTCCAAATAACCATGGGGTGTGGTAAAGAGATTGATTCTCCAAATACCCACAGAGTGATAGACATTATGTTCTATGCCCATGAGACTATAATTGAAATATGGTTCCAATTGGCCATTATAATGAATTGAAATAAAATGGATAATGAATCCCATATGTTATAATGAAATTTTAATTGAATATGTGATATGGTTCAGACTTAATCATGGGATGAAGTAGGTATTGAGAGTTTAGTTATCCTTGAGAACTCGAGAGTTATGTAGTTAAATAAAGAACAATAAATAAATATAAAATGTTTTCATTATTACTTGTATTTATTTATTTATAAAACTGCATACACTGTTTTGACTGGAATTTTTTGAGACACCATTAGTGGTGGCCTAATAAGTTGTACTCACACCCTACTCAGGCTACCTGATCTATACCTGAATAGATTTCATGGTTGTAGGATAGATTAAGTGAAATGGACCTATGTTAGATGGATGATATGGGATGGAGCATGGATGAGGGAACTGAACATGGTGTTAAGACCCGCTAAGGAGTTTTCAATGTCTTTATTTATTTTGGGTTTTGCGTATTGAAACTTGAAACATATTTATCATGACATGTATACTATTTATTTTTGGATATTTCATTTCTCATTTTGACCATCTAGTGATATTGATTTTTTATGGTTATAGTTACACCATTTGGCTATTATTTATTTATTTCTACTGGTGTATTAATATGATAAAGAGGTTATAGTATCCCCATGATCAATATTAGATCCCCAATACTAGTTGGAAGCCTCTGGTGTACAAGGAGGTGCACCTTAAGTCATGTGACTGACCGACTCAGGGCACTGGTGTGTGGCATCCGGGTTAAGACGTTACAAAGTGGTATCAGAGCCTACTTTTCATCTCTTTATTTTTTCTTATTCTTTGGAAAAGGTAGATAGAAGAATAAGAAGAATCAGGCTTTGGTTATGAGATCATTCATGGGAGTAGATAACCCATGTATGAGGGAGAACCCAAGTACCTAGGGTCATACCGTTTTTATTGGAATTTTATATTATAGTTGATTTTATATTATCTTTGGTGATGCACTTGTTGTGTGATGTGATTATTGTTCTAAGATTTAATGAGATTTGAATTGTGTCTTAGTAAGGCACCAGGGTGATTATAAATGCCTCATTCTAGAAAATCATAATTATTTTGTGAGATGCATCATCTTAGGCATGCACAAGAAAATGGGTTTTGCTTAAGTTGTTGACTTGAAATGTTTTTCCTTATTTGTGAAATTGAACTGAAAATGGTTTCTAATATGAATTGAAAGTTGTAAAATGTTATCAAGGGGGGTTTATTGAGAAAATTGAATAATGAGAATGAGTTTGCCCTTTTTTAACCCTGAAATAGATATAGGATAGTTAAGGGTAGTGATAGAACCTCGGTTTTAATCGTGTGGTGGGATTTTGGGGAAGTGACTTGTAAGGATTTTGTGAATCCACATAACTGTGTTAATGTTTTGTTATGTTTCATAGTACATGTGTTTGTAATTATAGAGATATTTCTCCCTCATGATGATTTTTGAGAGGATGAAAGAAGGACATGGCTAGAAATGATCCTCCAAAAGTGGAACCTGAGGCACTAGTAGTGATGGTTGAGGAAGCCAATGAGAAGTTTCAAGGGAACTCTACTCGCTTCATGAAGTTTATAGAAATAAACCCAGGGAGGGTTGTGAAGAGTATGTTTTACCTCACATGGGAGTTACAATTTAAAACCCCTCCGGTGTTTACCAAATAGGGTATACCCAAGGTAGCTGAGTTCTAGATTGAGACTATCTAGACTATACTTAACAAATTGGATACTCATGATGAGAAGGGAGTCAAATTGGTTGCATACATGTTACGTGGTCAAGAGAAGTGATGGTGAGACATCCAGAATTGGGATGGATAGCTAGATACTATGAAGTGGAAGTACTTTTAATTGGATTTCTTGGAGCACTTTTATCTAGAGACACTGAGGCAGGATAAGGTAGTTAAGTTCATGAGGTTGACTCATGGGAGTATATCCATGATATACTATGATGGACGCTCAAAATATTTTAAGTGATTTTTTCCAATATTGGTAAGGGATGAGATAACTATGATAAGTAATTTTTAGGATGTGATTAAATGTGAAATTAATTCCTAGGTGAATATCTTAAAGATGAAGAAGTTTTCAAAAGTGGTGAATCAGAATCACATATCGGAGGGGAACCTGAAGGATAATTCTATTAGAATATAGGTGGTTTATGCTATATGATTATCAAGTATGAATTCCAAGAGTAGGAAAAATCATTTTGAGAATTTCAACCAGCGTAGTGGGAATAAGATTAGCCAGATAGATTGATCCGTTACTCAGGATCGTACCGAAGTGCTTTTTCACCAGTGCAGTAGGCTGGGCCACTTTCGTAAAAATTATCCCCAACCACCAGTAGAATGTTGGGCTTGTTGAGATGGTATGTGATTATGATATACTCTATAATACCAAATATAGGATCAAAATGATATAGATACTGTATGTAGTATCTAATGATGCTCAAAATACAAGAGGGGGGGGGGTGAATTGTACACTTTAAAAATTACTTTGGAACTTTTAAAGATGGTTATGTTTAACAAGGTTAAACAAGGTAATTCACAAAACTTCTAGTTCTATACACTTGCTTGATTCTGTAAATATGATTCCAAGAAAGTGATTCTGAAAAGATGGTTCCAAAAAATGAAACTTAATGAAAGTTTACAAAGATAAAGAATCTACCTTAAAGCGTATAGAATATTACTAAATCAGATTACAAGTATAAGGAAGTATAAGATAGTTATACTTTCCCCAACAATAAAAAATTCAGTGGAAAACTTATAACAAAACAAGTAACAAGTAGTAAATCTTTTAACCCAAAGAGAAGGGTATCCAACAACCTTGGATAAAGGTCCCTTGATTTATACTTTCAAGAAAGTCTATCTTACACACACTAGGGTAATACCTAGATATGAAGATCGGAGTTTGTCTTGCTATCCCCATAAGACCTCAACTTCAAGGTAGTCGACACTTCTGTCTTCCTCAGCAAGGAAGCCCTCAACTTCAAGGTAGTCGGAACCTCTGTCTTCCTATCCTCGGAAGCCCTCAATTGTACACAACAACAATCAGAGTCGCACAAAGAAAATCTGAACAAGAAGTTCAGTACACACAAAGAAATAAATCTCTCTGCCTATAAATCACTTCAACAGCATGTAATCTCTAGATTGATCAACTTGTATTGAGCTCTTTCAAATGAGCTCCTATTTATAGGCACAACTCCAAAGGTCGGCTCCATCCTCCAACGGTCATATTTTTCCTTGAATTTCAGAGGGGCCTGTACATGTGTCACTCAAACAATGGTTAGTTAGTAACTGAATGCACAACACCATTTTATAACAAAAACAAGTGTAAGAAAAAATATGGTTACTTTACCAAAATCAAATATTCGGAGTGTAAGCAAATAAAATTTTGGAGTCTAACCAAAAACATATTTGGAATCTATAATACAAGGATATTCAGATTCTGTTTTCTAAGGAATTTAGAACTTGAACTCTATGGAATTATGGAGTCTGAATTTCAAGGAAATTTGGAATCTGGATTCACAAGAATTCGGAACCTGAACTTACAAAGTTTGGAGTCAGAGTTCATGAGAATTCGGAGTCAGAACTTACAAAGTTCGGAGTCTGAATTCATTGGAATTAAAAGTCAGAACTCACAAATTTCAGAGTTAGAGTTCATGAGAATTCGAAGTTAGAACTTACAAAGTTGGTAGTCTCAATTCATTAGAAGTCAGATTCAAAACTCAGAAAGTTTGGAGTCTGAATTCAGAGAACTAAGAGTCAGAATTCGGAGTCTGAAAACAGAATGCTCTTTATCTAAGTATTATATTATTCCGAGTTTTTAGATATGAAACTGAATTTTACACTTAGACAAGATAATGAACAATGAAAAACATGGTAAGGCTAAATTTCCTTAGGGAAGGAAAATTTTCCTTATATAATTAAAACACAGGGTAAAATAATATTTTCCTTGAGATAAGAAGTTTGTGATTTTCAAAACAAGAAGGAATGGTAAAGTCATAAGGAGAACTTATTGACTCAAAAAATCTCCCCCAAGTATGAAGGAATGAAAAATTTACAAGGAAAACCTTATTGACTCAAAAATCTCCCCCTTTTTGGAAAGCACAAACATCCTTAAGAAAAAGAATATAAGGACTTGGAAAATATTTTTCTAGACTTTGAAATAAAACTTATATCCCTTTACACATGGACAATGATGAATACGACTAACTCCCCTTAGGATTTGGAACTCTAAGGATCAAATTCTAGATTTCTGGAATGATATTTTTCATAATATTGAATGCGGAAATCTCTGTAAAGAAAACTCCCCCTTAGAAAAACTCCCCCTTACTTAGGGATATTTCATCTTTTCTTAGTATTCTTTTTCCTTTCTCCCCCTTTGTGATTTTAAAAAAGAATTTGAGGGAATGGAAAAGACATTATATTACTTTAAATATTAGTACAAATCATCCAAAAAAACGAGCAACCAAAATTTCATTAAGATAGGAAGAATTTGTACAAGGAAAGAATACAAAAAAAGATCAGATTGGATCTATTTTACTTCCTTCTCCTTGGGTATAAATTTCTTCACTATGGTTTTAAACTTTTTGAGTTCATTTTGGTCTTCCTCTGCTTGCTTTAGGATCTGACCCTGATCCTCTACTTTCTTCTCTAAAGCTTTGATATTATCTTCCTGAGACTTCAGATCCTCTTCCTAAGCCTTTAACAACTCATCTTGCTTAACTATCTTCTCTTCAATCTCGATCTGAAGATCCCTTTACCTCTTCCAACATTGGGCAATAGAATATAACTTTCCATTCAAATCCTTTACCTCTTGAATTTGAGTATTCTATTCAAGGGTTATATTTTCCTCAAATCTAGTTGTGAGATCATTGATTTTACTATATTCATTATCAAAAGCTTCCTTAAATTCATGTTGAAACTCTCAAATCTTTAACTATTTTCTTTGACCAGCTAATCAATTTCTTACAATATTTCTTGTGGGAATCATAGTTAATGAAGAAGTTCTTTAAATCATCCTCAATCTTTACACACTTATCCATCACCAATGATACTGAATCCAATTTTTGATTCACGCTGTGTTGGAGAGTCTGAATCTGATTTTTGATTCAAGTTGTGTTGGATCATCTGACATCTCGAGTCAATGAAGAAGTTCTTCATAAGGATGTTTGTGATTTCCAAAAAGGGGGAGATTGTTGTGTCAATAAGGTTTTCCTTATGACTTTTTAATTCCTTCATACTTGGGGGAGATTGTTGAGTCAATAAAGTCTCCTTATTGACTCAATAATCTCCCCCAAGTATAAAGGAATTAAAAAGTCATAAGGAAAACCTTATTGACTCAACATGGCTTGTGGCAGGATGTGTCATCTATAGAGGTTCTTCTAGAACCTATGATATATGGTGTTTGATGGAGGAGTGTGGAAGAACCAGAGTATGGGAAAGGGATCTTCTACACCATATTATTCTGGTAGTTATAGTTTTACGGACCATAGCGGTAGAGGCAGTGGACACAATGATTTTGGGAAATATTTCCCATATCATTAGAGTGGTGCATCTCATAGGATTAAGACTATAACATAGGGAATATGGGAAAGATATTTACATGTAGTTCATCTTATACTTGTGGATAGAAATACTGGACCATTGACAGTGAGAGGTACTATTCTTGTATCTTCTATACTAGCTAGTTCCTTATTTGATACTGGTTCCTATCATTATTTTTTATCTACACAACTTGTGAATGGTTTGATCCTACCGATGAAGTTCATGGGTGGGGTGATGATGATATATAAACCTTTGGGAGCATGGTGTATAGACATTTTTTTTGTAAAAAGAGTGTTCTCTCGAGGTTGGGAAGTATGATTTTCTATGGGATATTTACATCCTTGACATGTTAGGCTTTGATATAATTTTTTGGTATGGACTGGTTAGTATCATAACAAGCCCACATTGATTTTTACTGTAGGAGAGTGACTTTTACATATCATAAGGGTGAAAAATATGTTCACTATGGAGAGTGGGATATCAAGGTGGGCCGTGCGGTGCTAGTTCATCAGCAACTGGGGGAGATCACCACCCCGATTTATAGTCTATTTCATGATGATGAAGGTGTATAATAGGAATACTTTCAAACCATAGTGGATAAGTTTTAGGATTTGTTTCCTAAATATTTATTAGGTATACCACCTGACAGATATGTGGAATTTATGATTGAGATCATGCTAGGGGGTGATCTAGTTTTTATTCCACCATATATAATGACACCAATATAGCTTAATGAGCTTTAGGATCAACTAGAGGATTTGGAGGATAAGGTATTTATCCATACAAGTATGTCACCTTGGGGTTATCTAGTCTTGTTTACAAGGAAGGATGATACACTACTGGAAAATTAGACTTTACCAATGGTTCCAAACCGTTAGTAAAGTCCAGACAACCGTTGGTATAAACTATACCAACGATTGTCCAAACCATTGGCTCTGGAGACGTGGGGATATAAATATCCCAAAAGTTCTATGAAAACCATTGGGATATGGATGCATAATGGATTATATACCAATGGTTTCTTGTAACCATTAATATAAATGTTACCAATGGTTTAAAACCATTGGAAATATCAAAATTCAGGCCTATACCAAAGGTTTCCAAACCGTTGGTATAAAATTTTACCAACGGTTCCTCACAAACTGTTGGTAAATGTCAAGTAAAGGATCTATATCAATGGTTTGTAAACTATTGGTATATACTTTTACCAACTATTTACATGAAACCGTTGGTATATGTTTTCTTTTCACACATATGCCAATGGTTGTAAAATGTTGGCATAGGCTTTATGCACCTACAACAGTAGGCCTACCTCCCCCCTGTGAACCTATATAAAACCAAACACACATATGGAATTCATAAAGAATTCTAAATACCTACAGAATACATACATAATTCTATATGAATTCATATAGAATTCATACACATACAACAATTACATATAAGTATTTCCCCATGAAACTTAGAGTCACTCTACATTGTGTACATAAATAGTTCTTTTAGTAGGGTAAGAATAGCCATTTTAGGTTCAGAATCCCCTATTTTTCATGTAGGAGTGGAACAAAGAGGGTGTCCAGGGAGGGGGGGGTGTTCATGGGGGGGGGGTGTCCAGGGGGTGGGGGTGTCTAGGGGGTGGGGCAGTGTCTAGGGGGTGGGGGGGTTGTCCAGGGGGTTGGGGTTTTTTTCCAAGGGGGTAGGGGTGTCTAGGGGGTGGGGGAGTGTCTAGGGGGTGGGGGTGGCTGTCCAGGTGGTGGGGTGGTGTCCATGGGGGTGGTAGTGGTGGTGGGGGGTGTCTAGGGGGGTTGGGGGTGGGGGAGGGGGATTCTAGGGGGGTGGGGGGATATCTAGGGGGTTGGGGGGTGATATTGAAGGGGGGTAGGGGGTGTCCATGGGGGTGGGGTGTGTTTAGGGGGGTGGTGGTGGTGGTGGGTGGGGGGGGGGGGGGGGCTATCCAGGGGGTGGGGGGCTATCCATGGGGGTGGGGGTGTCCAGGGGGTGGGGGTGTCTAGGTGGTGGGGTGGTGTCTAGGGGGGGGCTGTCCAGGGGGTTGGGGGGCTGTCCAAGGGGGTGGGGGGTGTGTGTCCAGGGGGTGGGGTGGTGTCCAGGTGTGGTGGGGGCTGTCCAGGGGGTTGGGGGGGGGGTGTCCAAGGGGGTAGGGGGTGTCCA
Source organism: Viscum album (assembly GCA_963277665.1). Taxonomy (NCBI): domain Eukaryota; kingdom Viridiplantae; phylum Streptophyta; class Magnoliopsida; order Santalales; family Viscaceae; genus Viscum; species Viscum album. The sequence continues at coordinate 1,115,760,020 of OY728141.1, forward strand.
GTGGCATGGGGGGGGGGCAAGGGGTGGGGGGCAGGGGTGTGGGAGGGCTGTCCGGGGGGGGGGTCCAGAGGGTTGGGGGGGACTATCCAGGGTGTTGGGGGATGTCTAAGGGGGTGGGGGTGTCCAGGGGGTGGGGTGGGGGTGTCCAGGGGGTGGGGTAGTGTCTGGGTGGGTGTCTAGGGGGTTGGGGGGGGTGTCCAAGGGGGTTGGGGTGTCCAGGGGGTGGGAGTGTGTTCAGGAGTGTGGGGGCTATCCAGGGTGGGTGGGGGGTGGGTGTCCAGGGGTGGTGGGTTGCTGTCCATGGGTTGGGGTGACTATCCAAGGGGGTAGGGGTGTCTGGGGGGGGTGTGTCCAGGGGGTGGGGGTGAGGGCTATCCAGGGGGTTGGGGGCTATCCATGTGGGTAGGGGTGTCCAAGGGGTGGGGCGATTTCTAGGGGGTTTGGGGGGCTGTCCAAGGGGGTAGGGGATGTCTAGGGGGTGGGGGTGTCCAGGGGGCTGTCCAGGGGGTTAGGGGGGCTGTCCAAGGGGGTAGGTGGTGTCCAAGGGGCGGGGGGTGTCCATGGGGGCTGTCTAGGGGGTGTGGGGTCTGTCCAAGGGTGTGGGGGTGTCTAGGGGGTGGCAGGGGGGGTCTTGGGGGTGGGGGTGTCCAGGGGAGGGGTGAATCTGTCACAGAAAATCATCAAGTCAAGTTTTATTATTTGTAGATAAAGAAATAAAGATAATGTGACCTACCTAATTACACATATATTCAGGCACAACAAATCATTAAACATCAACTGTCAGTAATATCAGTAAAAAATGTAACAAATCAATATGTCCATTATCAACATCACTATCATCACCATTTTCATCAACCTCACCCCCATCCTCATCGCAGTCCCCATCATCTTCCCCACCCTCCTCAACTCCCTCCTCCTCATCATCGTACTCCGCTTCGGCCTCCTCCTCATCCTCCTCCTCTGCCTCGGCCTCCTTATCTCCCTCCTCCTCCACCTCGGCCTCCTCCTCTTACGCCTTGGACTCTTCCTCACCATCATCTCAAACAAAACTAGAACTACCATTTGGTTCACCATATATAGAGCACATCAAAAACATATATTCATCACAAGTAGTGTTAGCCTCTAGTGGAAGTATTGGACATAAAACTTCCATCAGTTTCATAAATGCAGTGTTTTCCCTAGAAGACTGTTTTTCCGTCTATGTGGCCCTTTTTTCAGCCTTTTATACCTGTGCCTTAACCTTATAAAACTTGATGGCACTACAAATCATACCTGAGGAGGGCCAATACCTCTTTGAGACTTTACTCTTCCTAGGTCGGAAGCGTACTTTGCCAGGGTGCTCATCTCCCAACACCTGATGTAAGTGATCGTTTGGCCCAAAATTATTAGATTTCTAGGCATCAAGGACCTCTAAAGCATCCAATTACAAATATAAATATATTATTAAGTTACAAAATATATTTTAAAATTTGATATCAACAAAGTAAAACTTACAGTCTGCTACTGAGTTGGTTCATTAACCGCACTTCCATCTTTCATCCTTTTACTCTAGTAAAACGGTTTTTATTGAGGCACATGTCCTTAAATATTCAATGTTTTCCTCTAAAATGACATTGAATTAAGAAAAAAATAATTAAAAAAAGGTTACCAATAATTAATTTCTTAAATAAAATTATATAACAACTTTATCCATCAAATAAATTATGGAAGAAATAATAGAAAGTGCAAGTCGTAATGAAAAATTATAAACAACTATCATACCTGCTTCCTCTCGTGATCTGGCATCATAGTACATCCCAATGTGTGGAGGTATTTTTTTGTATCAATTATTTTTTATTTATTACAGATTATTTCTAAATAAAATTAAATAATACAAAATATAGTATTAACACAAAACATGAAATTTTTCATTTAAATACCTCAAATGTGATTAATACCTTAAACTGGATAGTCGTCCAATGAGTAATCATCCACCGATACTATTCTATCAGACAATAATCCATGAAAAGGCCCGCCTCTAATTCTATGCCAACTCTAGCATGCCATCCAATATACAACTCATTCTTATAGGATCTCCAAATCTCACCTAAATCCTTTAGATGTGCTGGCCGTGCACCCTCACCATTGAGGAAACTAAACTGAAGTTAACACCAAAATATTAATTCATATAAATATAAAAAATAATATGTTACATTAATATAAAATATTTTTTTACCCATATCTCTGCCCAAGCATTATCCCTGACTTCATTTGGAAACTGTCTCCATGAGAGCGGGCTGATAGGAATGATGTAGGAGTATTTGGAAAGCGTCGCCAAAAAACTCTGATGTTGCTGCCCTATTTTTTCAATCATTTGACTATCTTCATTATAGTCCACCATCAACTGCGTGTGGCAGTTCCACACCGCACACATGCATGTACACCCCCACCCTACCTCCTATCAGTAGATGTATCTATTATGAAAGAAAAATAAATATTTTATCAATACATTTTATAATGAAAATAAATAATGGTATAAAAATTTGTTAGGGTTCTATAAATATACCTACAACAGTCTGATCAATGGGCATCGCTGGATCCACAAAAATTGAAGGAGAACCCTGTACAGGTGGAGTGGGTCACAATGTATGCTCTACAGGGATAGACTCTGGTGGACCAAGAGTCAAAGAAGATGAAATATAGAAGTTCAAAGAGAAGAAAGTAGAAGTAAAAGAAGATGACATAGATGGCTGGATGAATGTTGGATGAGGAGTGGGAATCATCATCAGATATGGTAAAGATGGGTGAAGAGACTCAAATGAAAAGGGTGGTGAAAACATGGGAGGCCTAAATATCCTGTGTGTCCTTAACAACACACCAGGATCAAAATGTGGTATATATGGTATGTCAGTGGGAGGGGCTGGGTCTAATCAGGTACGCTGACCAGATCGCCTAACTCTCATACCACCCCCCCATCATACGAACACTCTGAGTACTGGGACCACTACTAGGCTACTCATCAAATAATTGTCACCTAAGAGGTGGATCCTTCAAAAATGTTTAAAACAAAATTAATCACATGACATTATATATTATTTAAATATATATATTTGAAATAAAATACTCACTACAGGCACTAGTGGTGGAACACCAATCTTATCCATGTGATGATTTTTGTCCATCATATTTTTCCATCGCCTCTCTTAAATTGGTTGCATTTTCTTCATTTGAAAACAAATATGGAAGTAATTAGAAAAGGATAACTAATGTGTAACCCAAAAAACAAAATAAATGAGAGGGAATAGGGGGATTCATGGATAATTTAACTATCCATTGTTTAAGGTGAGCTTGAATGGATATATAATAAATTCAATAAATCATATATGATGTAATAAAGAAATTTAATTTTTAATAGGATGGTTACTTACTAAGTGTTATCAGTCTATTAAAATCATGGAACATTGCTTCTGCAGCTTTATTTCACTCAACAACCAAGAGAGAGAGCATACTGAATTATGCCTCAAGAAAATTCAGTAAGGTAGATATTATAAATGATTAAACCCTTAAGATATTTATAAATGATTATATAAACATATGAAAAAGGATAATATATCTACCAGATTCATAAGGGGTAAAGCACTTGTCGAAATTAAGGAAAAATTTAATTTCTTTAGCCCAAGTAGATGATGCAGGTTTCTATACATGTTTTACAGAAGAAAAACCATCATGTTCATTATCTGGTGAAATGTTAAAGGACGGTATTAGAGTTATACTAATTTTATACATGGTTAATAAAGAATTGAAATGTTCACCAAGTTAGAAATGTTGGTTTTGAAGGTTTGAATATAGTTCAATTCCAAATTATTAAATTAACTTCAAATAATATTGCAACCAATAAACATTGAAAATTCACATAATGATCAAGTCAAATACAACATATTTGTAATCAATATTAAATCAATTTGAATAGTACCAACCTTAACAACCCAAGTCGAGCTAAAACAAAAGAATTCAGAACATGGATGGATGATTTTATATATTTCCCACCACAAATTTAGGTTCACAGTCAATTATGACAATTGAGATATTGGAGTCATCAAAAGTAATAAATGGATCATTTCCAATGGCAGTAGGGATGGTTTCAATTCCATAATCAGCATCATAAAAAAAATTTCTTGAAATTACTTCAATAATGAAACCAAATTCAGGTCAAAGATGGTCTTTGACATAAAAAACTTGTTTCTCCATTGATGCCAATACATATGGTTTAACAATAGAAAGAGTATGATTCATATAAATTACTTTAAATCCACAATCATTAATAAATGTTCCCTACCTCTTCATCAAAACAAACCACTAGAATTTCATCATCGTGACTCTTCCATGAGAATAATAATCCAATATTATTATTTTTTCAACGACTCCATAATAACCTACATTTTCAAATCGCAGTCTATTATCTGATGTACTAACATAAAAGTCTATTGTGGAAGTAACCCTAATGCCATCATGTTGTGTTCTCATATTCTTTGCTCGTTTAGTGATAATAAATTTGTACCCATTGATAACAATTGATTTACAGTCACGAACCACGGTATTAGGACAAAAATCCAAATCTCTTATTTCTTCAGAGAAAGATTTAGTAGGAAAACTCAATACCTGAAATATTATGATTATTAAACTTAATTAGATATTGATTTAATTATTTTAAATAGTAATATTTTTACCTTCAATTTTAACCAAGCAGAAAAATCTTTACTATGCAAAGTCTTCCTCATTCTCAAAGATAAATAACGATGCTTTCTATTTATCATTGATTTATGTTCCCTGTAGATAAAAATAGGAATAGTTTAATAGATATATATGTAATATATACATATATCCAATTTACTTACCTGATGTAGTCATCGAACAAATCACAGTTGAACAAAACTGTGGGATGTGCCATCTACCGCTCTTCAAGGATTAATGTCGTCAATGTATATGATCCAAGAATTCCTCCTATTTGGGGAAGTGATGGAAAACTAGGTCCAATTTAATCATACTATTTTTATTTGTTTCTCATTATTCTGTTCATTATTTTAGTAAGATCAGACAAATACATAGAGCATAAATCCATACATTCTTGATCCAAGCAACCTTTCATTATAGAACCTTCAGGATGATTAATATTTCAGACATAATACTTTAATGTGTAAATATTTATTTTAGTTAGATACATTCAATGAAAATAAATAGGTCCTACGAGAAGTATTTCAATTGGAATATGGATATTTAGATGCAACATGCATGTGAAAAATGATGGAGGAAATATTTTCTCTAACTCACAAAAAATTAATGGGGCATCTACCAACATTTTTTGTAAGAAAGACTTGGAAAAATTATTAGCACAAAGATCTATAAACAAATGGAACAACCGAATAACAACCACCCATACATTATTGTAAAAAATATGACGAATTTCTATTATAATCAACTCATGAATAAGGATGTAATAACCATGAGTCTTCAAAGATTTTAGATTCAACTCTCTTTTATTGACCCATTTATATATGTTGCTTGAATAAAAATTAGGAACTTTAATAGTCTCTAGTACTTCCAGAAATTGATTTTTTTCTATAGGTTTCATCACATAAGAAGCACATGGAAATTTCCATTTATTTTTACTGATACGCACATGATGCAATTCTGGTCGGATGCCCCAATCCACCAAGTCATGCCGAGACTGTAAATCATCTCTTGTATTTCCATTAACATATAGAAGAATCAAAAGCAACATTTCACACATATTTTTTTCAATGTAAATTACGTCCAAGAAATGACGTAACAAATTGGTTGACCAATAAGGAAAATAAAATAAGATAATTATCTTATTCCATTTGTAATAGGTTTCAGTGGAAACATTCTTTCTCTTTCCATATTTCATTTAAACCTTCTCGAATGAAAAAAATGAAATATTTTAATTAATTAATCACATTATTTCTAGACATATGCTAAGTTCGATCATCGGTCTCTATGGTATTTTCAAATCTTTGAAGATTATTTCTATATGGATGGTGAAGTTCCAAGGATCGAATAACAACTGAGAAGGGGGGTTCAATCAGTTGTTAAACTTTTTATAAGTTTCAAAACTTTAAGAAACTTAACTCTTGCAACCTGTTAAGATTTATTTCCTTATCAAAATTTAGTAAGAAACTCAAGCATGCAATAAAGGTAAATTAAGAAAGGCACACAAGATTTAAAAGGTTTGGCCTCAATAAGAGAACCTAAATCCTTTCCATAGCCACTCCCATAGGTCTATGGAAATCCACTATTATAAAGAAGTGAATACAACTTGTGCCAAATCCCGTTAGACACCTTCTATCTCCCAATAGGAAAGATTATACTGACTCCTGTCAGTTTACAATGTTTCCTTAAAGAAAAAATTATCCAAACACAAGAATAAGAACTTTGTTGAAGCTGCTCCACAAATGCTCAATCCAAATCTTCAGTCTGGTTTTCTTGAATCTGATTTTCTGAAACCGGTCTTCTCAGCAAGGTAATGATGATTCCAATTTCCTTCTACTAAAAAACTCAAGAAAAACTTCTTCAAGATAATTATGATCTTCTTAGAAAGGTAAGATGATTCTGATTCTCTTCTTCTCAAACACTCAAGACAAATTTTTCAAGATGGTAGAAACTTTTCACTTCGAATTCTCTAGTGCTCTGCCTTTTCCGCATGTGTAAAAATTGAAAATGAGCAAATGATCTGAGCACATATTTATAGGAAACTCAGAAAACAAAGGTGGGAAACTTGAAAAACTTTCCCACTTCCTCAAATTTCAAAAAATCCACAAATATCTTGCATTTAATCTTCAATCTCTGACTTATTCAAATCTCCTTAAATTTCTCTGAGATTTATGAAAAATTGAAATTTAGGTTTTCTTGAACTCTTCATATCTTTCTCAGAATGATAAAACTGGATCTTGGTTATTATTTTCTCAGAAACTTGCTCAGAACTCAGGTTCCAAATTGTGAAAAAATCAGGTTCTGGTTTTATCAACATGTTGATCAGAATTTTCATTCTGGTTTCCTCAACATGTTGCTCAAAATTGTCATTCCTAGTTTCTCAACATGCTACTCAGAATTATCATAAGGTTCTAAATTTATGTTTTGAACTTTTCTTGATCTTCCTTTGACTTCTTCAACTCTTAAATTTTCTTGACAAACCTTTTTTGTGAGAAAATTTTCTTTATCTAAGGAACTTTTCCTTATCTAAAGAATTTTGTTGTAGCAAACATTTCCTTGAGCTGAAAAACATCTTAAGGTTGCAGGATCTGAGTTTCCTAGCAACATGATTAGAAGTAGGATCCAGATAATATGTTCATAAGTAGGATCTGGGTTTCCTCATAAGGTTTCTAAAAATTCAGGTTCTGAAATCAGGTTCATGAAACAGGTTCTTGATTTTTAGTTTAGGAAATAGGTTCTAGATTTCTAGTTTAGGAAACAGGTTCCAAATTTCTTGTTCAGGAAATAGGTTTCAAATTTCTGGTTCAGGAAATAGGTTTCAAATTTTTGGTTCAGGAAATAGGTTCCAGATTTATGGTTCAGGAAATAGGTTCTGGATTTCAGGTTTAGGAAACAGGTTTTGAATTTCTAGTTTAGGAAATAGGTTCTGAATTTCTGGTTCAGGAAACAGGTTCTGGATTTCAGGTTCTGGAAACAGGTTCAAAATTTCTGGTTCAGGAAATAGGTTCCAAATTTCTGGTTTAGGAAACAGGTTCTGTATTTTAGGTTCAGGAAACAGGTTCTGGATTTTTGGTTCCTGAAACAGGTTCGGAATTTCTGGTTTAGGAAACAGGTTACAAATTTCTGGTTCAGGAAACAGGTTTTGGATTTGAGGTTCCGGAAATAGCTTCAAAATTTCTAGTCCAGGAAACAGGTTCTGAATTTTTGGTTTAGGAAATAGGTTCGGGATTTCTGGTTCAGGAGACAGGTTTTGAATTTCTGGTTCAAGAAACAGGTTCTGAATTTCTTGTTCAGGAAATAGGTTCTGGATTTCAGTTTCAGGAAACAGGTTCCGAATTTTCCCAGAATTTTTCTTAGTGAAAATTGGTAATCCTCTTCACCATTTCTTCAACAGCTTTTATTGTGAAAATTTTCATGATATGTGAGAACTTTAATATCAACAAATCATCGTCTGATTTTTTTATAAAGTTTGATCACTTTCTTAACTTCTGACTTCTTATTTTTCAACATTATCCTCTTTAAGAAAATATTCAACAATCAACAACTTCAACTTTTTGTAACTTTAACACATTCCTCAACAAAAATATTAGTTGTCAACAAATAAAAAACTTTTTCAAAACAAAACACCACATAGGTTCTTCAATCCCCCCCTTTGGATTTGTTGGCAACCCTTATTTACAAATTTTCACCTCAAAAAAAATTTAACATCTCATGTTCTTGAACTTTACCAAAACATATCCTTTACTATAAAGAGAGTGTCCTGACACCACACTGATCGCGTTGTAGAGCGCGTCAAATTAGTTGTTTAATTTTGACTATAATTTCTGCAGTATAGCAGTAACCCTAGGTTGTCTCTCGACGGAGCCTTAGATCATTAATTTAAAAAGAGGGTTTTGATTATGAAAGTATAAGGTGAATTAGATTTTTTAAAACTTGGGGGTTTTATTACTAATGATGAAAATAGGAAATGAAAGCAATAAAACAAAGTAGAAATGAACAAGATTGATTAAACGTGATCAACCCAGGGAAGTCTCGTGATGCTCATCCTTCATCGCTTCAAGGGATGGGGTTATGATCTTTTAATCCCTGGTTTGTAACACCTAGAACCAGTATGTTACTGATTTTATACTAGGATACCTCCTAGGGTTCAGTCGAAAACACATAACGATTCACAGGACACCACTGATGATTGGGTGATTTGTGTTCGATATCATAACCGAAACTCACCAAGGCAACACATGAAGAATTCGATGTGCTATCCAGGTTTGTATGTTATTTAATTGTGATACTATGACATAAATTTTGATGACCTTGATAGTGATTATGTGAGTTCAATTGACCAATATGAACCACACAAACACCACAATTGGAAGGGGGAAAAGAAAGTGGTGAACGGTGTGTGAAACATCACACGAATGGGTACCCCCAAACATGATCATATGAGCTGAACAAGACATACCAGTACATAACTCAATAAAATAAGAATAGAGGATGAGGAAGAAAAACATACAACCTGGAATTAAAAATATCATTCAAATTAATACAACTTTAAAGCTCGGGATTACATCACATTCCTCCCCGGGTGATCACAAGGGGTTTAGAAACCCATGGGAGGGGAAGAAGAAGAAGATGTTGAAGTAGCACCTACCATATACTCCAGAACTTCTAGAGATGTTGAGGAGACTCCTTCGGGACTCCGAAATGACAGCACCTTGCCTCCTGGCTTAACTTGCAAATGGGGAGCCCAAGGTGTCATTTTATAGGAAAATTGGAAGGTGGTTTTAGGCACACAGATTTCATCAATCCACTTGTATCACGCGTTTCAGCCTTCAGAAAGTCTTATATCGCTTTGGAGAAAATAGAAAAGTTTTATCCCTGCCTCTTGACTGTCTACACCGAAATTTTGTCATCATTTCGAAATCTACAGCTCAAGATATTTATAAAATACAGAACACCGCATTTGACTTGGTCCAAATTCGGTGGCATGGACAGATCAGTTCGGATGGGCCCTATAGAAGCCGAATCAGGATTGGGTTCGTTAATATGAAATGTAGCCTATTAAAGTTTGGAGAGGCCCAAAAAATATCAGTCCATTTAGATGAACTGATTTTGTGTTCTATCCAAAACAATGGACATATATCCATGGATCCATGCAATTTTGGCCCATTTTTCTTCCACTTCATCAAGGGCCCTCCAAATCACCTCCACCTACATTGAAATAATAAAAACAAGTAACATTGAACATTCTAATATTGATTAACATTAATTGATTGATTCAAACATAAAGTGAAATTAATTATTATATTTGGAATATTCATTACAAAACTAGTTTAAAACTGCGGTGTAAGGGTGGAATAAAAAAGTGAATCGTGGTATGATCACACCCCCACACCTAAACATTTGCACTCCTGGGAAAAGTCACATATCCATATACAATGATGAAAATATATATATATATTTCCAACATCCTGAAGATTTATCATTTGAGGAAATTTTATATAAAGTAAAGTGATCAATGCACGAACCACACCAAGGAGTTCTTCCTAGTGAAAATAGAAAAAGATGTCTCATAAAACATATCATAGCGAAATTCAAAAAGATTCACGATACCCAATTGAGAAAGGAATTCAGAAGTAAACCATGACACTAACTCTCCATGTGTGTGTGTGTGAAAACCATTCCATGTTATTCTTTCCACTTGCTATCCAATAAATATATGTTATTTTAACATTTTTCAGCTTAAATGATTTTTTTCACCGAACCTGTCCTACATCCTTTGCAATCATATTTTAAGACCCACTCATTTAAGCATTCCCAGAAGTCAAACCATAAGCTCCCTACCTAGATGTCCCTATATGTTTCACATTTCATCACTCCCCTCATTTATTATATATTTTTTGAAGTTGCAATTGGAACAAATCTCACACTCATCTCTCAACCCTTGTTTGATATCCTCACGACACTAATTGAAATAGTTATAACAAGATAAAAGGTTGAGGAGGAGTGGTTTTTGACCTGCCTATAACATCCCGTCTTTTAATAACATAACTTTCATTCCATTACACGGAACTGAGGATCTTTAAGGTTTAGTGTCCTGGAAACAAGGAACATAATACATGAAAAGAACAAAAAACACTCTTCTTAAACACTTGAAAGGCTTCTCCTTAAGTTCATCCTAGGTTCATTACTACATCTCATAACCTGGGGACATACATCAAAAGAAAGGGTGAGCATAAGGCCCAGGAAGGGAAACAAGAGAAACATTTTACATGTGAACTTGAGATACTTCATTAAGGACATGAAAAGAACTTTAAGGCATGAGAAAGAAATCATGAGATACATCATAATAAAAATAACATTTTTCATAACTTGAAGATGTTGCTACAACATTTATTATTGAAAATATTTTTGTTTCACCAAGGTCCATACCCAAGGTGTCGTTAAAAATTACCAAGGTTATTCACCAAGGCGTCGTTAAAAATGGTCATCTCTAGAGATTAAGTCTTTACCCAATGCATTGGAGCGCTATCAGGGAGCACCCTTAAATTTTCCTTTATTATCATGTGAGCCACATATATCATCATAAATAATTTCATAAACAACCCATATAGCATAAAAGAAATGGGTTTCATTTCATAATCATAACGTTTTAAAAACTGCTTTAAAGACATGATCTTTACATCACTTAAAACCCACAGAAAGGGAAAGCGGATATCATGTATGTAAATCCCAGAATTTAAAATAGAACATTTTTGTATATATGTGAATAACCCCATAGAAATAAGAGCTTTGAGTATTCACTTAATAACATGAAGTAATTTTGAGAAAAAGAGAGAGGAATTTTGAGACGAAAATTCTGCAGCACAATGGCTACGTTACAAGGTTTTAGAAAACGTTGAAAAGAGAGGGGACATGGGTCAAACAATGATAAATGACCCATAAAATAGTAGAGGGACAAAATATAAGGGATTTAAGAACATTGTAATGAAATTTGAAAATATACCATATGAAATGAAGAACATGAAAGGAAGACAAAAATAAGATTTCTCTTATGAAAATTCGACAGCCTAACAGCGTTACATAAACTTCAACCAAAAATGAATTGATGATGTCAAATAGGGTCTCTCATCATATGAACATAAAATATCAGTATTATAGATATAGATATCATACCCCAACATAATAAAAAGGAACTTTCAAGACTTGACATGGAATTAGAACTTTGAAAAGGAGAAGGGTGAAAGAATCCCTTAAAAATTCGGCAGCCTAACGGCGTCACTTAAACTTCAAAAAAAAATTAATTGATGAGATCAAATGGGGCATCTCATCATATGAACATAAGATTATAGTATGATAGATATAGAGATCATACCCCAACATGACAAAAAGGAACTTGAAAGAACTGACATGAAAGTAGAACTTCAAAACGAGAAGGGTGAAGAACCACTTAAAAATTCGACAGCCTAACAGCGCCACTTAAAACTTCAAAATACTGAATTAAAGAGATCAAATGGGGTATCTCATCATATGATCATAAAATATCAGTATGATAAATTTAGAGATCATACCCCAAAATAATAAAAAGTAACTTTAAATACTTTACATGGAAAATAGATCTTGAAAAAAATGAGAAGGGAGAAAGAATCTGTTACAAAAATTTCGGCAGCCTAACGGCGCCACTTAAAACATCATAAAACGAAATAATGAGAGTAAGAGGGGATATCTCATTATGTGAACATGAAAAGGGAAGTAAGAGGAGTATAAAAGAACACCCTTTAACATAATAACATGGAGCATAAAAGAAATTACATAAAACATATTTCTTGAAAAGAAAGAGAGAGATCAGATCCCTTACCTTAAAACATAACTATTAAAACTCAAATGTTTGGGCCTTGAGGGCTTGGGGGCACCTTGGGAGGACTCCTTGGGAGGTAATGAGACCCGAAATTAGTTGGGGGAGAGTGGGGAGTCTAAATGGATGAGAGGATGGCTTGATATTTATAGGGAAAGTGAGGGGACAAGACATTAATGGCCAAGGGACACCTCAAAAGTGCTTTTCTCAAAACCATGTGCTCTCCCTTGGCATTTACCATGGAGTTAGGCCACATGGGCCCCCCAAAACAATAATTCATCAACCTTGGCCGGCCAACCCTTAAAATATCTCATGACATCATCATGACACAATTAATATGTCATTAAACATACTGAAACCCTAAAACTGTATTTTTACTATTTACTGAAAATTCAACTTTCTCAGAAAGATCCCAAAATTTCACCTTAATAAAATATCAATGCTCTGATTTCAAAAATGAACTCCATTTTATAGAAATAATTTTCTAAATATTTTTAATCTATTTTTTTAAATAATTAGACTATTCACCGAAAATTCAATTTTTTCAGAAAAAACCCCAAAATTTACCTTAACATAATATCGATGCTCTGAGTTCAAAAATGAAATCCATTTTATAAAAACAATTTTCTAAATATTTTTAATTTAATTTTTAATTAAAAAACACTATTCACCCGAAAAAACTAATACTTGAATAATAATTTATGAAACCGTTATTTAACCATTTTATTGAATCACACTACTTAATCAAGGTGCCTAGATTATATTAATACTTTCTTTAAGTGAGATTACTAATCCATTTGGTCACATTACTAATCCTAAGCATAAAAACACTATTCATAATTTACTATTCATCAAAAATTATGTTGATCTTATTAGAATCTAAATTTCGTACCGAACATAATTGTAGAAGACCATTTTTCGAAAATCATTACACATTTTTAATTATTTAAGGTTTACATAAAATTTTTTAAAATATCCTTTTTCTAAAATTCATTAAAAATATGCATACTGTATTTATATGAACATTAGAAAATTCATAAACTTCATCACAAGAAGAAATCCCAATTTTTATTTAAAACAAAGGATTACACAAGGCAGTTACGGTCTCCTTACATAGCCCCTTATCACACCAGCATAGGACCTAAGTGTAAGGTGTGCTAAGGTGAGAGAATCTGAGGGAGGCTCGGCCAACATCGCACGAGTAGTAATTTCTATCAGTTTGAACTTCTCGCAAAGGCAATTCCGTTCTAGTTTCACACAATGAAGTTCAGCTTGGGTTTGGTCCAGAGAAAAGCCCAGTGGTGCTACCTCCTTCCCAAGTTCTGTTATATGGGCTTTGATCGGTCCAAGACTACTGGGTGAGGCCATTGAATCTTCTTTCTATATTAATTAACCAAGATTACTTGTATTTAGAGACAATAATCAAAACATTTAGTTTCCAGCGGTCATATTGACCAATGGTCATATAACAGTCCAAAACCCAACAGTCTCATTTTAATTATACTCATTTTATCAAATGAAAAAAAAATTTGTTGAGTATAAAAAAAAATAACACAAAAAATTAGGAAACAATATTTTTTCAAAATTTCGGGTCGTTACAATCTTCCCCCCTTAAGAAATTGCGTCCTCGCAATTTTTAAAATTGGGTTTTGAAATTTCATTTAAAGTCCCACATCGGAAAAGGAGTCAATAAAACTATTACTTTAAAAGAAAGAAAGGGAAGTACAAAGGTCACCCGAGTTAACCCACACTAGGATTCCATGTAGGAAAACATGGACATGGAGGAGAAAACAAAGGGTCATGTTCTGAGGGAGAGTGATAGAAAACATGATTAGGAGAAAGTTAACCATAAGAAAATCCCAAACTTATGATGTGTGTAAACGGTCTTTGATTACCTAGTAGGAAACGTAAATCAACAACGTTTTTGTTTTACGTTCCTTTTCATAATTTTGAGGAATTCATTTACTAAATAGAACAAAAACATAAGAAAATATACCTACCTTCATGTAGAGTTTCATCCTTTAATAAGTTTCTACCAAAACTAATCTTTTCTCCAAACGATGAGCATTCAAAACTACTTGGTCTCATCAAAACACAAGAATCATCTTCTAGAGAATCACATAATCCACAAAAGATTAACTATCTATTTCATCTATCTTTAAACATTATCCCAAAAACAGAAAGGGTAAGGTAAGACAACTCTTCAAAAAGAAATAATCCCATAGGAATGGAAACTACTTTTAAATCTTCAAAGTTCCATGGTACTACCCAAAGTTCATCATAGACCATTCCATAAATAACGGTCCTTAAAATTCCTCAAAATAAACCAAACTAAGATTAAAACCCAAATACAAGAGGGATTTGATAACATAGTCCTCCAAAATAAACTTCATTGTTCATCTCCAAACAACATCAACCACTCCTAACATCTTGTAACAAAAGTAGCTAACCTAAACATATTTTTCCCAAGATAGGTTAATCATTCCCATAAGTAACCTAAATTACTATAAGTCCACCTTAAATTCATCGATTCTTCAAAATATAAGTCAACCTTACTTCTCAATGAAAATAACGTAGTAATCTATTTACCTCGATCATATAGGGTCCCCAAAATAGTGAACGTATTCCAAAATAATAATCATATTTTAATCCCCTAATCACCTCTTTCATATTAATATGGAAATCGTCACATTTCTTATCACATTGGTTGTTGGGACATGTTCTTCCATTTCCCGCCATTATCTACGAAAACAAAGTACAATTAGGGGCTTTAATACTTAGACAATAATCATTAAAAGGAACTTAACACATATAAGGATAACTTGCAGAAGAAAAGTATACCCTAAATTGTGATCCCCTAGATGTCAAACCTGGTTATCCATGATCATATATCCTTATGTGAATCTTTATTTTATTTTATCTTTGTTCCTTTAATAATGGTTCATACTAAGCTTATGAATTTACCAAAGCATATCCCCCGGGAGTGTCGTAACCAAGAGTGAAGCAAGGCCCGTTGTCGTGTACCAGTTCCCGTTCGAGTCTAGCTCAAAGCGGTGTTTTCGGGTTTTACCCCTATTTACATCTGTGCCAGAGCCACCTCTACCAGCTCGTATCCAGACAGGGATGTATTTTCTTGGCAACCCATTACTCAATACTCACCAAAATACCAGGAAGATTTCCTATATATAAAATTTTCTATAGGCTTCTTCCTAATGTTTTAATATCCTAATTTCCACAAATAACTAAACCATCCTTTGATACCAACTATAACATCCCGTCTTTTTATAACATAACTTTCATTCCATTACACGGAACTGAGGATCTTTAAGGTTTAGTGTCTTGGAAACAAGGAACATAATACATGAAAAGAACAAAAAACACTCTTCTTAAACACTTGAAAGGCTTCTCCTTAAGTTCATCCTAGGTTCATTACTGCATCTCATAACCTGGGGACATACATCAAAATAAATGGTGAGCAGAAGGCCCCGTAAGGGAAACAAGAGAAACATTTTACATGTGAACTTGAGATACTTCATTAAGGACATGAAAAGAACTTTAAGGCATGAGAAAGAAATCATGAGATACATCATAATAAAAATAAAATTTTTCATAACTTGAATACGTGGCTAAAAAATTTAATATTGACAATCGTTTTGTTTCACCAAGGTCCATCCCCAAGGTGTCGTTAAAAATTACCAAGGTTATTCACCAAGGCGTCGTTAAAAATGGTCATCTCTAGAGATTAAGTCTTTAACCAATGCATTGGAGCGCTATCAGGGCACACCCTTAAATTTGAATTTATTATCATGTGATCCACATATATCATCATAAATAATTTCATAAACAACCCATATAGCATAAAATAAATGGGTTTCATTTCATAATCATAACGTTTTAAAAACTGCTTCAAAGACATGATCTTTACATCACTTAAAACCCACAGAAAGGGAAAGTGGGTATCATGTATGTAAATCCCAGAATTTAAAATAGAACATTTTTGTATATATGTGAATAACCCTGTAGAAATAAGAGCTTTGAGTATTCACTTAATAACATGAAGTAATTTTGAGAAAAAGAGAGAGGCATTTTGAGACGAAAATTCTGCAGCACAACGGCTACGTTACAAGGTTTTAGAAAACATTGAAAAGAGAGGGGACATGGGTCAAACAATGATAAATGACCCATAAAACAGTAGAGGGACAAAATATAAGGGATTTAAGAACATGATAATGAAATTTGAAAATATAACATATGAAATGAAGAACATGAAAGGAAGACAAAAATAAGATTTCTCTTATGAAAATTCGACAGCCTAACAGCGTTACATAAACTTCAACCAAAAATGAATTGATGATGTCAAATAGGGTCTCTAATCATATGAAAATAAAAGATCAGTATGATAGATATAGATATCATACCCCAACATAATAAAAAGGAACTTGCAAGACTTGACATGGAATTAGAACTTTGAAAAGGAGAAGGGTGAAAGAATCCCTTAAAAATTCGGCAGCCTAACGACGTCACTTAAACTTAAAAAAAAAATGAATTGATGAGATCAAATGGGGTCTCTCATAATATGAAAATAAGAGTCCAGTATGATAGATATAGAGATCATACCCCAACATGACAAAAAGGAACTTTAAAGAACTGACATGAAAGTAGAACTTCAAAACGAGAAGGGTGAATAACCACTTAAAAATTCGGCAGCCTAATGGCGCCACTTAAAACTTCAAAATACTGAATTGAAGAGATCAAATGGGGTATCTCATCATATGATCATAAAATATCAGTATGATAAATTTAGAGATCATACCCAAACATAATAAAAAGAAACTTGAAATACTTTACATGGAAAATAGATCTTTAAAAAAATGAGAAGGGAGAAAGAATCCGTTACAAAAATTTCGGCAGCCTAACGGCGCCACTTAAAACTTCATAAAACGAAATAATGAGAGTAAGAGGGGATCTCTCATTATGTGAACATGAAAAGGGCAGTATAAAGAGTATAAAAGAACACCCTTTAACATAAGAACATGGAGCATAAAAGAAATTATATAAAAGAGATTTCTTGAAAAGAAAGAGAGAGATCAGACCCCTTACCTTAAAACGTAACTCTTAAAACTCAAAGGTTTGGGCCTTGAGGGATTGGGGGAACCTTGGGAGGACTCCTTGGGAGGTAATGAGACCATAAATTCGTTGGGGGAGAGTGGGGAGTCGAAATGGATGAGAGGATGTCTTGGTATTTATAGGGAAAGTGAGGGGACAAGGCATTAATGGCCAAGGGACACCTCAAAAGTGCTTTTCTCAAAACCATGTGCTCTCCCTTGGAATTTACCATGGAGTTAGGCCACATGGGGCCCCCAAAACAATAATTCATCACCCTTGGCTGACCAACCCTTAAAATATCTCATGACATCATCATGACACAATTATGATGTCATTAAACATACCAAAACCCTAAAACTGTATTTTTACTATTTACTGAAAATTCAACTTTCTCAGAAAGATCCCAAAATTTCACCTTAATCAAATATCAATGCTCTGATTTCAAAAATAAACTCCATTTTATAAAAATAATTTTCTAAATATTTTTAAACTATTTTTTTAAATAATTACACTATTCACTGAAAATTCATTTTTTTCAGAAAAAACCCCAAAATTTACCTTAACATAATATTGTTGCTCTGAGTTCAAAAATGAAATACATTTTATAAAAATAATTTTCTAAATAATTTTAATTTAATTTTTAATTAAAAAACACTATTCACCCGAAAAAACTAATACTTGAATAATAATTTATGAAACCGTTATTTAACCATTTTATTGAATCACACTACTTAATCAAGGTGCCTAGATTATATTAATACTTTCTTTAAGTGAGATTACTAATCTATTTGGTCACATTACTAATCCTAAGCATAAAATTACTATTCATAATTTACTATTCATAAAAAATTATGTTGATCTTATTAGACTCTAAATTTCGTACCGAACATAATTGTAGAAGACCATTTTTCGAAAATCATTACACATTTTTAATTATTTAAGGTTTACATAAACATTTTTAAAATATTTTTTTCTAAAATTCATTAAAAATATGCATACTGTATTTATCCGGACATTAGAAAATTCATAAACTTCATCACAAGAAGAAATCCCAATTTTTATTTAAAATAAAGGATTACACAAGGCAGTTACGGTCTCCTTACATAGCCCCTTATCACACCAGTATAGGACCTAAGTGTAAGGTGTGCTAAGGTGAGAGAATCTGAGGGAGGCTCAACCAACATCTCACGAGTAGTAATTTCTATCAGTTTGAACTTCTCGCAAAGGAGATTCCGTTCTAGCTTCACACGATGAAGTTCAACTTGGGTTTGGTCCAGAGCAAAGCCCAGTGGTGCTACCTCCTTCCCAAGTTCTGTTAGATGGGCTTCGATCGGTCCAAGACTACTGGGTGAGGCCATCGAATCTTCTTTCTATATTAATTAACCAAGATTATTTGTATTTAGAGACAATAATCAAAAGGTTTAGTTTCCAGTGGTCATATTGACCAATGGTCATATAACAGTCCAAAACCCCACGGTCTCATTTTAATTATACTCATTTTATCAAATGAAAAAAAATTTGTTGAGTATAAAAAAAAATAACACACAAAATTAGGAAACAAGATTTATTCAAAATTTCGGGTCGTTACACTGCCCAAGACACAATAATTTTTTTTGAGGGTGTACAATAGTCGGACATTAGGTACACACGCATAGGTCAATATGGTACAATAATGAAACAGATCGGATAAGGAACGAACGTATGGAAATATCATTTAAAGCTGAAAAATATTAACCCAACATATATTTACCTTATATTAAGTAAGAAATAATCACACTTTGTGGTTTGGTGCAAAACTTTGTGGAGATATTAGTGACACAGTTTTCCCAAAAACTAGTCACACAATGGGTATCAATCATCTCAAAGGTTTCACATAGATACAACCATTTATATCATTGACAGAAAACCAATTCACTAAAAATCACCCCCTGATGTAAAATTCATACAAAAATTATTTTTAGCCTTAGTTATGATATTTTTAATTTCCCCCCTTTATGGTCGCCAAATCATGGAACTTCGAAATTGTTGATGGGGGAAAAAATGAAAATACCATAAAGAAGGCCAAAAAGAGAAAACAAAAGGAGAAAACGATGAAAATTCATATCTAACCCAGGAATGTATCCACCCCCCACACCTAGAGTGTGTAGTGTCCTCACTGAAATAATTGAGAATGTGAGAAGGAAGGATAAAACCTGGTGTGTTTTATTGGTATGATGCGTTAAGAAGGTGGATTTCCTCCATCAGATTCCTTGGAAAATCCTCATAGAAGTGTTTAATTCACTTCCCATTGACGGTAAGACTTCGTCCACTCTGCTCATGCAAAGCCTGTATTGCACCAAAAGGGTAAACATTAGTAACAGTATAAGGACCGATCCATCGGGAACGAAGCTTACCTGGGTGGAGCTTAAGCCTGGAATTGTACATGAGGACCTTCTCACCAATATGGAACTTCTGCTGGTGAATCATGCTATCATGAATAACCTTTGTCTTCTCTTTATAGATCCGGGAGTTTTCATATGCATCACGTCGAATTTCTTCCAACTCTTGATTCTGCAAATTTCTTTCCTCACCTGCATCTAAAAGGTTCATATTACATTGTTTAACAGCCCAATATGCACAATGTTCTACTTCCACTAGGAGGTGACAAGCCTTTCCAAACACAATTCTGTATGGTGACATTTCGATTGGGGTTTTAAAAGATGTACGGTACGCCCAAAGTGCATCATCCAAGCGCAAAATCCAATCTTTCCTATTGGGTTGTACCATTTTCTCCAAGATTCTCTTAACTTATCGATTTGAAATTTCTTCTTGTCCATTAGTTTAGGGATGATATGAAGTGGAGACTTTACGAACAACCCCATACTTACGAAGAAAGTTTTTCATGTTACGATTGCAAAAATGTGAACCCTGATCACTAATGATGAATCTTGGTAGACCAAACCTACTGAAAATCTGGGACCTCACAAAGTCAACAACCACCCGAGAGTCATCGGTCCTGGTGGCCTTTTCTTCCACCCATTTAGATACATAGTCAACATACAATAAGATGTACACAAAGCCAAATGAATTTGGAAAAGGCCCTATGAAGTTAATGCCCCATGCATTGAAGATCTCACAAAATAACATGGGCTGTTGGGGCATTTCATCCCTCTTGGAGATATTCCCTGTGAATTGACAATGACTACATGACTTGAAAAATATATGGGCATACCTATACAATTTTGGCCAATAAAGTCCTGAGTCAAGGACCTTTCGAGTTGTACGTTGAGAATCAAAGTGGCCCCCACATGCCAAGGTGTGGCAGAAGGTCAAAACAGAGGTGAACTATGAACAACCTGATCACTAAAGGTCCTCCAAAAATATGTGTCATCCCAAATGTACCATCAAGAATCATGTTTAAGTCTCTGGTATTGTGAAGTTCTAAAATCAGGGGGGACCCTAGATATTTCTAGAAAATTCACAATGTCCGCATACCAGGGGGTAAGGTCCACAACATCACAAAGGTTCTCATGAGGGAAGAATTCTCCAATGGGTAGGGGTGAGTCAACATAATGGTACAATGGTGGGGAAATCCTACTAATGTGGTCATCTACCACATTATCCACCCCTCTCTTATCTCTAATATCAAGGTCAAACTCATGGAGGAGGAGCATCCATCGAATGAGGTGGGGTTTGGCTTCAGGTTTCTTTAGGAGGAAACTAAGGGCAGCATGATCAGAAAACACAATCACTTTTGACCCAAGAAGATATGAAGGGAATTTTTCCAAGGCAAACACAATAGAAAGGAGTTATTTTTGAGTGGTTGTGTAGTTTACCTGGGCAGGGTCAAGGGTACGTGAGACATACGCAATGACATGAGGGGACTTCTCAACCCTTTGTGATAAAACTGCCCCAACTGCAAAGTTAGAGGCATCACACATAAGTTCGAAGGGAAGATCCCACCTTGGTGGTTGGATTATGGGAGGTGATGTGAGACTCATTTTTAGTTAATTGAAAGCATCCTCACAATTTTTATCAAAAACAAATTCAGAATCCTTTTGTAATAATTGAGATAAGGGAAGTGCGATCTTACTAAATTCTTTAATGAATCGGCGGTAAAAAACAGCATGACCCAAGAATGATCGCACCTCACGAACACATTTTGGAAATGGAAGGGTTGAAATTAATTCAATTTTAGATTTATCAACTTGAATTCCCTTATTTGATATGACATGCCCAAGAACTATCCCCCGCTCAACCATAAAATGGTATTTCTCATAATTTAAAACAAGATCTTTTTCAATGCAGCGGCGGAGGACAGAACCTAGGTGTTCCAAACAATCATTAAAAGAAGATCCATAAACTATGAAATCATCCATAAATACTTCCATACAACTCTCAAGGTACTCAGAAAAATACTCAACATACATCGCTGAAAAGTACCAGGATCATTACAAAGACCGAATGACATCCTTCTGTATGCAAATGTGCCAAATGGACAGGTAAATGTGGTCTTTTCTTGATCCTCAGAGGCTATATGGATTTGGAAATAACCCGAATAGCCATTAGGGAAACAATAATTGGACTTACCAGCCAATCGTTCTAACATTTGGTCAATGAAAGGTAAAGGAAAGTGGTCCTTCCGCGTGGTTTGATTCAGTCGACGGTAGTCAATACAGACTCGCTAACTGTTTTTCACACGCATTGGAACCAATTCATTCCTTTCATTTGACACAACTGTTATTCCTATTTTTTAGGCATAATTTTCACTGGGCTAACCCATTTACTATCAGATATAGGATAAATGATCCCTGCAGCAAGTAATTTACTGACTTCTAATTTTACCACTTCAAGGAGAGCTGGATTCAACCGGCATTAAGATTGTCTTATGGGCTTAGCCTCATTATCCAAAATTATATGGTGCATAAAAATAGATGGACTAATCCCGGGAATATCAGCCAATGTCCATCCTATTGCCTCTATACACTCTCTTAAAAGTTTGAGCAGTTTCGATTCCTGTTGTGGAGAGAGGTTATTGGGAATAATGATGGGAAATTGGTCAATACCCTCAAGATAGGCATATTTTAAATTTTATGGAAGTGGTTTTAATTCCAACACCGGGGGTTTTTGTATAGAGGGAGTGGATTTAAGGGGATTGAGGTCCATGAAACTATCTATCTGCTCATGTTTCTTCTAAAAGAAAAGAGAATCTAATGAAATGAGATTTGCAGAATCATAGATAGTCATGGGTACCTCAGAATAAACACACTCATCAATTAAAGCACAAAATTTACATTTTTCTGAACCCACACAACATTCAAAAGAATAACCAAAACTCAAATAATCCATGGGTGAATAAGAGGAAAATAAATCAGAGGATGGGTCAAGGATAGAATTTTGTGTGTGTTTGTCATTAGAGAGCACCTCCATCGAATAGATAGGAAGAGTGGAGTGCTCTTCAATGGGGTGTTTCATAGCCTCAAGGATGTTAAAACTTACCTTTTCTCCACCCAACTCCATGGACAACGTACCATTGTGAACATTGATGATCATCTTTTCTGTTTTGAGGAATGACCTCCCAAGTACGAGAGGGGAATTTCCTTGGGTTCGGGTATATTCCATCTCAAGAATGTAAAAGTCTGCAGGGAAGATGAGATTCTTAACTTTTAGGAGGACATCCTAAACCACTCTTGATGGGTGTGTTGTGCTTCGGTTGGCAAGTTGCACGAAAATTCTTGTTGGTTGAAGCTCTCTAACCTGTAAAGAAGTATACACAGAGTGAGACATTACATTAATAGAAGCACCTAAATCTAGCATAGAATCAGAAAAGAAGGTCTCCCCTATGGTACATGGTATCGTGAATGTTCCCGGATCCTTGCATTTGGTTGGCATTGCTGGTTGAATCAAGGCCGAGACATTCCTACCCAAGTTGACTCTCTCATTCCCCTTCAGCCTTCGTCTATGGGTGCAAAGTTCTTTAAGAAATTTGGTATAATGGGG
Organism: Viscum album; assembly: GCA_963277665.1. NCBI lineage: Eukaryota > Viridiplantae > Streptophyta > Magnoliopsida > Santalales > Viscaceae > Viscum > Viscum album. The sequence continues at coordinate 1,115,783,664 of OY728141.1, forward strand.
AATTTTCTTGACTGCATCCAATAATGTGATATTAACTTTAACTTTTTTAAATGTATCCATTATTTCATTTTCAATCTCATTATCAAAGTTTTTCTTAGATTTAGAGAGTCTTTTAGGGAAAGTAATAGGAATTCATTGTTCATGGGAATCCTTAATGATAATTTTATTGTCATTTTTATTTTGTTTTTCTTCATTGGAATATTTCATGGGTGGAGAAAGAGTTTTTTCAAGAGGGGGACATACCTTTTGAGTACAATTAGTAGAAGGAGAAGCTTCTTTACCACTACAAAGTTTAATTGCACATACATTACCTTTGTCCTTCGGATTAGAAATGGGTTGGGATTGCAGTTTCCCAGAACCTTGAATCTTAAGCTCACTAATGGTGTATGCCAATTGTCCCACTTGAGTTCGCAAATCTTGAATTGCTGATTGTGTGGTCTGTTGGAACTGGAGGTTCTGGGTTTCCATTTGTTTCACCATGTCCTCGAGGCTTGGTTCAGATTTGGGAGGAGGAGGATGATTGTTTTGAGAAGTTGAAGGATAAGAAGTTTGCATACCTTGGCCTTGTTGATACCAATTCTGATTGGGGTAGCTTGAGTTTCCTCCTTGTCGGTATTGGGGTTGTTCTTGCCACCCTGGATTTGGATTTGGCCTGAATTGTTCTTTCTTGAAGGGAGGTGCTTGTTGGAATGGACGCCCTGGGAACACAACTGCACAGGACTCAGATGAATCTTGAAGTTGTGGGCACTGGTCAGAAAAATGAGTGTTATCAGAACAAATCCCACAATGTAATGGAATAGAAGTAGAGTGTGAGTTACCTTGTGCTTGAGCTAATTGACTTAGAATGGTATGCATCTCATCAAGTTTAGTATCTACCTTTTGTTCTAGGGATGAATGACTTACCTCATGAACTCCTCGGGTTGGTGAAATAGCTCGTGTACCAAATTGTTGTGTATTTTGAGCCATGTTGGCTACTAAGTCACAAGCGGCTGAAGGAGTTTTATCAACTAGGGCACCACCAGCTACAACATCAATCATTCCACGATCCATGGGGATGAGTCCCTCATAGAAGTATTTAATCAAAAGTTGTTCACTAATCTAGTGGTGGGGGTAGCTTGAGAAAAGTCTTTTGAATCTCTCCCAGTATTCATGAAGGGTCTCTCCTTGTGATTGCCTAATTCCACAGATTTCTTTCCTAATTGATGCAGTTCGGGAGGCAGGGAAGAACTTCTCTAGAAAGAGTTTTTTAAGGTCATTCCAGCCCCCAATCGCGATAGGAAAATATTATAGCCAATATTTGGCTACACCATCAAGGGATAATGGGAAGGCCCTAAACTTAATGAGGTCCTCAGACACATTTTGGGGTTTCATGGTGGAGCACACTATGTGAAACTCTTTTAGATGTTTGTGAGGGTCCTCTCCGGGAAGACCATGGAATTTTGGAAGGAGGTGGATGAGACCTGATCTCAACTCAAATTTGGTCACTTCCTCAGGATATTGGATGTACGCAGGTTGGTACTCCACATTCGGGGTGGTCAGTTCTTTTAATGTTCTGTTATTTATAGCCATGATATCTGGGGTTTGATTTGGTTCGATTTTTGATTGGTTTTGGAACACTTGAGGTTTCACAAGGGGTTCCTCAATGTTACTTGATTGAACTTCTCTAAATTCCTTGATTTGTGTGTGAAGTTACTTTTCAATTTCAGGGTCAAATTCAAGTAGTGTTTCTTTACCAGATCTTTTCATGCAACAATGATGTCTAGTTTGATTGATTGATTTTTTTGTGTTTTTTTTGATTTGAGATGGATAAAAAAACTTAAGAATGGTGAAAGAAGAATAGAATGTTATAATATATAATTATAGAGGGAGATGGAGAAGAAGAGAGAGAGAGAGAGAGAGAGAGAGAGAGAGAGAGAGAGAAAGAACACACCAAAAACAACAAAAAATAAAGACAAAACCCAAAACAAAAACAATCAAATGGGGGTGAGGTATTTAGAGGAGTACTAATTAAGAAGTAAAACAACCTAATAAAAGTAAATAAAGAAAAAAATGATCTTGGCTCCCCAGAAACAGCACCAAAATTTGACCGCGTTGTCGAGCGCGTCAAATTAGTTGTTTAATTTTGACTTGAATTTCTGTAGTATAGCAGCAACCCTAGGTCGTCTCTCGACGGAGCCTTAGATCATTAATTTAAAAATAGGGTTTTGATTATGAGATTATAAGGTGAATTAGGTTTTTTAAAACTTGGGGGTTTTATGATTAATGATGAAAATAGGAAATGAAAGCGATAAAACAAAGTAGAAATGAACAAGATTGATTAAACGTGATCAACCTGGGGAAGTCTCGTGATGCTCATCCTTCATCACTTCAAGGGATGGGGTTATGATATTTTAATCCATGGTTTGTAAAACCTAGGACCATTATGTTACTGAGTTTATACTATTATACCTCCTAGGGTTCAGTCGAAAACACATAACGATTCACCGGACACCGCCAATGATTGAGTGATTTGTGTTCGACATCATAACCGAAACTCACCAAGGAAACACATGAAGAATTAGGTGTGATCTCCAGGTTCGTATGTTATTTTATTGTGATACCATGACATAAATGTGCATGACCTTGATAGTGATTATGTGAGTTCAATTGACCAATATGAACCACACAAACACCATAATTGGAAGGGGGAAAAGAAAGTGGTGAACGGTGTGTGAAACATCACATGAATGGGTACCCCCAAACATGATCATATGATTTGAGCATGAAATACCAGTACATAACTCAATAAAATAAGAATATAGGATGAGGAAAAACAACATACAACCTGGAATTAAAAAGATCATTCAAATTAATACAACTTTGAAGCTCGGGATTACATCACATTCCTCCCCGGGTGATCACAAGGGGTTTAGAAACCCATGGGAGGGGAAGAAGAAGAAGATGTTGAAGTAGCACCTCCCATAGCCTCCATAACTTCTATAGATGTTGAGAAGACTCCTTGGGGACTCCAAAATGGAAGAACCTTGCATCCTGGCTGAACTTGCAAATGGGGAGCCCAAGGTGTCATTTTATAGGAAAATTGGAAGGTGGTTTTAGGCACACAGATTTCATCAATCCACTTGTATCACGCGTTTTGGTATTCAGAAAGTCTTATCTCTCTTTGGAGAAAATTGAAAAGTTGTAGCCCTACCTCTTGAATGTCTCCACAGAAAGTTTTTCATCATTTGGAAAACTACAGCTGAAGATATTTATAAAATACAGAACACCGCATTTGACTTGGTCCAAATTCGGTGGCATGGACAGATCAGTTCAGATGGGCCCCATAGAAGTCGAATCAGGATTGGGTTTGTTAATATGAAATGTATCCTATTAAATTTCTGAGAGGTCCAAAAAATATCAGCCCATTTGGATGCACGTATTTTGTGTTCTATGCAAAACAGTGGAAAAATGTCCATGGATCCATGCAATTTTGGCCCATTTTTCTTCCACTTCATCAAGGACCCTCTAAATCACCTCCACCTACATTGAAATAATACAAACAAGTAACATTTCCAATTCTAATATTGATTAAAATTAATTTATTGATTCAAACATAAAGTGAAATTCATTATTATATTTGGAATATTCATTACAAAACTAGTTTAAAACTGCAGTGTAAGGGTGGAATAAAATAGTGAATCATGGTAGGATCACACACTACTGGATAAAGTAATGTTTTTGAAGGATTTCCATCCCTCAGTGACAAGAAAATTTTGAGGCCATATAAGGATAACTTTCACCTTACTCAAACTCCCCCATAACTTTTATCTTTCTCTTTATCACTTTTCCTTTTCCTCTCTCATTTTTCTTTCTCCCTCCCCTATTATATGATATCCATAGCTTCATATTCACAAATTAAATCCAAGTAAACATTGTTACTTACTCTCCCCCTTTGTGAACATAATCTAAAGCACGGTGGGGGATACTTCCTTATAAGTTTTTAGGAAGTCATGGGAGGAGGATAAAAATAGAGTTGCAGCCTTATTTCAACAAACATTTCCTTTGACATTGATTTTGTAAAAATATCAGCAATCTGATACTTTGTTGAAATATATTCCATCATGAATTCTCAAAAAACAGCTCTCTCTTTCAAAAATTGATACTTTATATCAAAGTGTTTTGATATTGAATGTTGAACAGGATTCTTAAAAAGATCAATGACACTTTGATTATCACAGAGTATCTTCAAAGGTTTAGAAACTTTTACTTTCAAATCTTCCCGCTGAACCTTCATCCACATCATTTGAGTACAAGCCTGAGTAGCTAAAACATATTCAGATTCAGCTGTGCTTAAAGTTACTAAACTTTGTTTCTTACTGTGCCAACTCAAACAACATTCCCCTAAGAAAAATATTCCTCCTGATGTTGATTTTTTATCATTATAATCATCATCCTAATCAACATCGGTATAAACATGAAACTTCATCTCATTGTTTCTCTTGTATAACAATCCATGTGAAGTTGTTCCCTTAACAGATCTCAGAATCCTCTTAACTTCCAACATGTGCGATTCTTTTGGATTACTTTTATATCAGGAACATAGAGTTACAACATAAGAAATATTAGGCATTGAAGCTATAAGATAAATAATACTTCCTATCAACTTTCAAAAGTCTTTCTAATTCACGTTTTTCCCTGATTCATCTTTACTCAACTTTGTGCCCACTGAGATAGGAATTGAAACTTCCTTTGATTCTTCCATCCCAAACTTCTTTAAAAATTCCTTGGCATACTTTTCTTGGGATAAGAAAATGTAGTTTTCTTGCGGTTGAACTTGTAAGCCAAGGAAGAAAGTTAATTCTCCCAACATTGTCATTTCAAAATTTTTCTTCATCTCTTCAGCGAACTCTTCACAAACCTTTTCTTCATCTCCAGAAAAAATTATATCATCCACATAAATGATTATAATTAAAGTTCAGGAGTCAACATCTTTAATATACAAGTTGATATCAACCTTTCCTTTAGAAAATTTCATCTTTCTCAGAGAATTGTCAAGATTCGAATACCATGCTCGTGGAGCTTGTTTCAGCCCATAGAAGGCTTTCTTCATTTTGAAAAATTTGTTTTCATCCTCATCAAGTAAAAACCCACAAGGTTGTTCAATGTAAAATTCTTCCTCAATCTCACCATTTAATAAATCCGACTTTACATCCATCTGATAAACCTTGTAATTCCGATGAGCGACCACTACAAGAAACATTCAAATAGTTTACAACCTTACAACAGGGGAAAAGGTTTCATCAAAATCCACACCTTCCACTTGTGCATATCCTTTACACAGAAGCCTTGCTTTGTTTCTTGTAACTTCTCCAAGCTCATTCAATTTATTTCTCTAAACCCACTTGGTTCTGGTAACATTCTTATTTGGTAGCCTTAGAACAAGTTCCCATGTTTCATTCTTATCAATCTGATCCAGTTATTCATTCATATCATCCACCCATTCTTTATATTGAATAGCTTCTAAAACTGATTATGGTTCAACTTTTGAGATAAGGGAAGTCTGATTTTCTAATCTTAACTTCCTTCTTGTCTGAATTGGAGCCTTCTGATCCCCAATAATATTTTCAGATTCAACATGTTTTTGTAAGGTAGAAAAACTCACATTTCCTTTCCCAGCATCACTTTCTTCCCCATGTGACTCATCTGAGTCACTTTCACTCTGGTGGGGATTCTCTGATTTATCTTGCTCAGTATTCTTAACAGATTTTCTGAAGGAACTTGGATTTTCAATTACCTTCATATCATATGAGTCCACCAACTTCTGTAAACGTTTTCTCTAGCATTTGTAACTTCTTCCATTCGATGAATAACCCATAAATATTCCTTCTTTAGCTTTTTCATCAAACTTTCCTAAGTCTGGATTTTTGATTTTGAGAAAGCATGGACTTCCAAAAACTTTGAAGTATTTAAAAGAGGGGTTTTTGTTATACCACATCTCGTAAGGAGTCATTTTGGTTTCTGGTCTCAACAAGCATCTATTTTGAACATGCACAGTAGTGATAACAGCTTCTCTCCAAAAGAATTTTGAAATTTTGTATTCTGATAACATACTTCTTCCCATTTCCACCAAGATTCTATTTTTCCTTTCTGCTACTCCATTTTGTTGTGGAGTATAAGGATCACTATACTGATGTTTGATACCATGCTTCCTTTTATACATTTCAAAATAGTTGCTTGTGAATTCAATACCATTGTCTGTTCTCAGCTTCTTTATGGAAGCTCCCAATTCTTTCTCAACATCTCTTTTGAAGAATTTAAAAATTTCAATAGCCTCTGACTTATGCTTCATGAACATGATGTTGGTCATCCTAGTGAAATCATAAATAAAAGTGATAAAGTATCAATATCATTTTGTTGATTGATGTCTCATTAGCCCACACAAATTGTAATGAATAAGCTTAAGTGGTTTGTTAGATTGAATCTTAACTCTTTTATGACTTTTGTTAGTCATATTTCATTTCTGGAAAGTAATACAAACATCTTCATATCTTCTTTTTAGTTCTGGAAAATTTCAAACAACATCAACTTTAGAAAGCTTACTCATGTTCTTCTACCCAAGGTGGCCAAGTCTTCAGTGCCACAACTTGTTTTCATCTTCAGCACTCAAATAACAAGAGTTATTGGATTCTCTAATTTGAAAGAGATTCCCACTGGTTCTTTCTCCTTATGTAATCACTTTTCCATTTTTCACACTTTTGATGATACAAGAATCCTTTATGATGATATCTTCTTTTACATAATCACAAAGTTGACTTACACTAAGTAAGTTATGTTTTAGCCTATCAACAAGCAAGAATTCCTTAGATTTCAGTTTCTCTGCTTCAATCTCCGCTGTTCCGATTCCCTTAATTTTTAAGAAACTGTCATTGCTGAAAGTAACTTCTCCTCCATCATGACTTTCAACATGTTCCAAGATTTTTATATCACCAGTCATGTGTGAAGAACAACCACTATCAAGAATAAATGTTTTGTTCTTCTTACTTGATTTCAAAGCTGTCTCAACTACAAAAGCTCTCTCATCATCCTTCTTATTTTCATCTTTATTTTCTTTCTGATAATAAGAAACTTGTTCTGAAAGGATAACCATACATAGTTTGGAATGATGTCTAGGCTGATCACATCTTCCACAAACTTCTTTCAAACATTCAAATTGATTCTTTATTGGAATGATTCTGACATCTTGAGAATCCACCTTTTTCAACTTTCTGTGAGTATGGAAGTTACTCATTCTTATTTCACTATTTCTTACACTTTGCTCAAACCTTCTTCTGGGTAGAGATAAATTGTGCCAAAAATTATAAGATATATTCCCATATATTCCACATCACTAGTAATAGCCCTAAAATCTTGGTTTTCTATTCAAGAATGATCTTTCTCTATGAAAACTTTGTTAAGGTTGATAACTTTTTTCAGCTCTAGAAAACTCAGGATGTTGGCCATCTCTTCTTTTGAGTGAGTTTTCTACTTTTGTAGGATTGATAGGTTTCTCACATCATTTCTCCACCTAATATTTATTAATACGTTTTTTATAACCTAAAATATTAGAGGAATTAGATAAAACATTATTTTTGATAGGAGAAGATTTCACCTGATTCTCATGGTAAGACTTCTCAGCAATCTTGGAAGTCTCAGCTTTTACTTTAGTGGATTTGTGGTATTTTTGGATTCAATAACTTTTGATTGCAACTTTTTGACCTCTTATTCTTTATTTTCTATCTTCTTTCTAAGATCTTCAATCATCTTTCCTTGTTCAGAAATTCTAAGTTTGTAACTTAAAATTTCTTGAATGTATTCATCTTCCTTCTTGGTAACATCTTTACTTCCATCATGAACTTCTTCATGATTTTTCTTTATCACAAGAATTTCATTCTAGAGAGATTTTTTTTTCTTAAGACATGCAAGAAGTTCGGATCTTAGCTAATATTCTCTATAAGATTATTTACCACCTTCTTCACTCTCTGAGGAAACATTTGTTTTCTCAAATTTTGCAATGAAGGTTCTAAATCTTTCTTTACTTTCATCTTCTGAGGAATCATTTTTAGATGATTCTGATTCAACCTTCTTACTCAACATACTTCTTTTCCTTTTATAAAACTTCTTCTTGAATTCTTTAGAAGTCTTCTCTTCTTTTCCATTCTCGTTATACTTCTTCCATTGAGGATTCTCATTAGAAACATCTTGATATTCTCCAACTTTCTTCTTAGGGAAATTCAAAGCAAAGTGTCCGATTCCACCAAACTCAAAACATTTGAGAGGAATTTTCCCTCCATAATTTCGTCTTCCTCTTTGATAGTTCTTGGATATGAGAGACATGCTTTTTTCATTCAACTCTTCATCTTCCTTATCAATGGACTCACAATGACCAGCTTCATCATCATCTTGTATTTTCATCTTTCTCATAGCTTTAAAAGCCATTTCATCTTTTATCTTCTTCTTAAAGATTGGAGCTTTCCTAATTTCATAATCAATAAGAAAGTTATGTAGTTCATCAAGAGATAAATCATCCTTATCTTCTAAAGCTGAAATTTTAGAATCAAACATATCTGGAAAGTTTCTCATAAGTTTCTTAAAAATTGTAGAATCTTCCAAGTCTTCTCTGAATCCCCTGATGTTGCATACAATTTCATTAACTCTGGTGAAGTATTCAACAATTTTTTCATCATATCTCATCCTAATGTCTTCAAACTTACTACGCCAGATTTGTAGCTTAACCTCCTTGACTTTGTATTTTCTTCGAAAACACTTTCCATCTTGTCCCACATGACTTTTGATGTTGTGATACCCATCAACTTTTAATAAAAATTTTATAATAAGGACATGAGAATAGAATTTATATAATTTCCATCAAATTCTATGTTTCTCTTATCAGCAAAAGTCATAGGAGCATTTTTCTCAATAGGTGGAAAGCCAATAGTAGCAGCATCAACAACTTCAAGGATAAGAGATATGAGATAAGGAATCATCCTATTTTTCCATCCATAATAATTTTTTCCATAAAATGTAGGAATTCTTCTATTGTTGACAGAATTGATATTCTCCATGATAAGGATAAAACAAGGGAAACTTGCTCTCATACCACTTAAATTTCCAAGGATCGAATAAAAACTGAGAAGGGGGGGGGGGGGTTGAATCAGTTGTTAAATTTTTTATAAGTTTCAAAACTTTAATAAACTTAACCCTTGTAACTTGTTAAGATTTATTTCCTTATCAAACTTTAGTAATAAACTCAACCATGCAAGAAAGGTAAATCAAGAAAGGCACACAAGATTTACAAGGTTCAGCCTCAATAAGAGAACCTACGTCCTTACCATAGCCACTCCCATGGGTCTATGGAAATCCACTATAATAAAGAAGTGAATAAAACTTATGCCAAATCCCTTTAGACACCTTCTATCTCCCAATAATAATGATTATACTAACTCCTGTCAGTTTACAATGTTTCCTTAAAAAAAAGATCCAAACACAAGAATAAGAACTTTGTTGAAGCTACTCCACAAATGCTCACTCTGAATCTTTAGTCCATTTTTCTTGAATATGATTTTCTGAAACCGGACTTCTCAGCAAGGTAATGATGATTCCGATTTCCTTCTACTAAAAAACTCAAGAAAAACTTCTTCAAGATAATTCTGATCTTCTTAGCAAGGTAATATGATTCTGATTCTCTTCCTCTAAAACACTCAAGAAAACTTTTTCAAGATGGTAGAAACTTTTCACTTAGAATTATCCAGTGCTCCTCCTTTTATGCATGTGTAAAATTTGAAAATGAGTGAATGATCTGAGTACATATTTATAGGAAACTCTGAAAACAAAGGCGGGAAACTTGAAAAACTTTCCCGCTTCCTCAAATTTCAAAAACTCCACAAATCTCTCACATTTAATCTTCAATCTTTGACTTCTTCAAATCTCCTTAAATTTCTCCGAGATTTATGAAAAGTTGAAATTCAGGTTTTCTTGAACTCTTCATATCTTTCTCAGAATGATAAAGTTGGATCTTGGTTTTGATTTTCTTAGAAACTTTCTTAGAACTCAAGTTCCGAATTGTGCACAAATCGGGTTCCGGTTTTCTCAACATGTTGCTCAGAATTTTCATTCCGGTTTTCTCAACATGTTGCTCAGAATTTTCATTCTGGGTTTCTCAACATGCTACTCAGAATTATCATAAGGTTCTAAATTCAAGTTCTGAACTTTTCTTGATCTTCTTTTGACATCTTCAGCTCTTCAATCTTCTTGACAAACCTTTTCTATGAGAAAATTTTCTTTCTCTAAAGAACTTTTCCTTATCTAAGTAATTTTGTTGTAGGAAACACTTCCTTGAGCTCAAAAACATATTCAGGTTGCAGGATCTGAGTTTCCTAGCAACATGATCAGAAGTAGGATCCAGATAACATGTTCAGAAGTAAGATCTAGGTTTCCTCATAAGGTTTCTCAAAATTCTGGTTCCAAAATCATGTTCAAGAAGCAGGTTCTGAATTTTTGGTTTAGGAAACAGTTTTTGGATTTCTAGTTTAGGAAATAGGTTCCAAATTTCTAGTTCAGGAAACAGGTTCTGAATTTTTGGTTCAGGAAAGAGGTTCTGAATTTCTGGTTCAGGAAACAGGTTCTGGATTTCAGGTTTAGGAAACAGGTTCTGAATTTCTGGTTCAGGAAACAGGTTCCGAATTTCTGGTTCAGGAAACAAGTTCTGGATTTCAGGTTCAGGAAACAGGTTCTGAATTTATGGTTCAGGAAACAGGTTCTGGATTTCAGGTTTAGGAAACAGGTTTTGGATTTTTGGTTCAGGAAAGAGGATTCAAATTTCTAGTTTAGGAAACAGGTTCCAAATTTCTGGTTCAGGAAACAGGTTCTGGATTTCCAGTTCAGGAAATAGGTTCTAGATTTCAGGTTCCGGAAACAGTTTTAGAATTTTTGGTTCCAAAAATAGGTTCTGAATTTATAGTTCAGGAAACATGTTCTGGATTTCAGGTTCAGGAAACAGGTTCCAAATTTTCTCAGAATTTTTCTTAGTGAAAATCATCAATCCTCTTCACCATTTCTTCAACAGCTTTTATCATGAAAATTTTAATGATATATGAGAACTTTAATATCAACAAAGAATCATATGATTTTTTTAGAAAGTATGGGACACTTTTTTAACTTCTGACTTCTTATTTTTCAACATCATCCCCTTTAAGAAAATCTTCAGCAACCAGAAACTTCAAATTTCTGTAACTAAAAAAAATTCCTCAAAAAAAAAAGATTAGTTGTAAACAAATAAAAAAGTTTTTCAAAACAAAACACCACAGAGGTTCTTTAGATGGTCTATTGGTAAGAATCGTTGATTTCCCATAAAACTGAAACTACAACGATGTTTTAGTCTTCTAGATCGTGTATTCTTCATAAAAATAGGACATGATAGTTTTCCCTTAGTTCTCCCTCCAGACATCATTGCATAAGTAGGAAAATCATTGATCATCGACATAAGCGTAACACACATATGAAATATGTCTTTCAAACATTCATCGTATGTGCACACACCCACATCCCAAAGAAGTTTCAACTCTTTTATTAAAGGTTGCATGTATACGTCTATATCATTGCTGGGATAAGAAGGGAAAAATATGAGTATACTCATGAAAGTGAAAGTTTTTTTCATACAAAACCATGTGGGAAGGTTATAAATGTGTATAAAAATCGACCATGTGTTGTGTGAAGTAAGAATATGCCCAAACGGATTAAAACCGTCACATGAAAGACCCAACCTCACATTACGCACGTCAGCTGAAAAATCAGGATATTGAGTATCAAATCTCTGCCATGAAAATCCATCTATAGGGTGAACCAAATCATCATTAATATTCTTTATCTATATATAATGACATCACATTTTTATTGATATTTCATCAAACATAAAAAGATTCCGGAGTTTGGGGATCAATGGAAAGTGCAAAATTACTTTCTGTGGAACACAAGATGGTGTTACATTAGCTTTTGGCTTCCAGCGGGATGTGCCACATTTTATACAATCATTTAGTTCAGTAGTTTCCTCCCAGAATAAACTACAATCTTTTGGGAAAGCATGAATTTTGTTTCTTGAAAATCCAAGTTCCTCAACTAACTTCCATGCCATATAGTGGTTTGAGGTAATATCTGAATCATCTGGAAGTAATTCCTTCAAGAAGGTAATAATGTAATCAATGGAAGTATTATAAATTCTATACATGGTTTTCCCATGAAACAATCAGATTAAAAATTCTAGCTTTTTCATTTTACCGCATTGTCGATATAATGGAGTCATGGAAGCATCATTAAATTTTTTCACCCTGACAACATCATCATTTTCATTAGACGCATCATGTGTTCTCATATTGAAGTCTTCTTGGGTCTAAATCATTTATTTTTCATAATGAAGAATAAACAAAAACTGGTCATATTACAAATTCTCCAACCCATTCCTCTCATTTGGATTATCATCAATTTGAGATTTCATTTTCTCCCCATTGTGATACCATACATAGTATTTTGACTGAAAACCATATTTGGTTATGTGGTAGCTGACTTCTTCATGGCTCAACCAAGGTCTTCCAACACAATTGAAACATGGGAAGTGTATGTGACATTATCTGAAGCATTGTGAAATGAAAAATCTAAAAATATCTCCAATTTTTTTTGAAAATCACTTGATATCTAATAGGTTTCATACATCCAACTTATATCCATTCTGTAAAAAAATTGTTATAATTCATTTCATCAAAATCAATTCAATAGTATTGAAGTTTTATCAAAAATATTTTTAAGTAAATAAGAATTTTTAACTTTATATGAAACCATAACTAAAACACTACTCTATATGAGAATCATAATATAAAAGAAAAAAATACTATATTTATAAAAAAATATATTTAAAGAACTATACATGAGTGTACAAGATCATGTAAACTTGGGGAGAAGAATTATTCAGGAGTTGAGTGAATTTTAGATCATGGGTGGGGGGTGTCCAGGGGTGGGGGTGTCTAGGGGGTGGGGGTGTCTAGGGGGTGGGGGGTGTCCAAGGGGTGGGGTGGTGTCCAGGGAGGGTTGTCCAAGGGGGTGGGGGTGTCCAGGGGGTGTGGGGATGTCCAGGGGGTGGGGGATGTCCATGGGGGTGGGGGTGTTCAGGGGGTGGGGGCTGTCTAGGGGGGTTGGGAGGGTGTCTAGTGGGTGGGGGCTGTCTAATGGGGGCGAGGGGTGTCCAGTAGGGGGTGGGGGGGGGGGGGTGCCCAGGGGGTGGGGTGGTGTCCAAGGGGGCTATCCAAGGGGGTGGGGGTGTCCGGGGGGGGGGGGTGGGGGCTATCCATGGGGTGGGGGCTATCCTTGGGGGTGTGGGGGGGGGGGGTCCATGGGGGTGGTAGTGTCCAAGGGGGTGGGGGTGGGGGGTGTCCAAGGGGGTGGGGGTTTCCACCCCCAAACTAGGGTCATAGAATCTAATCTCTATCCAATTGTAGTATGGCTTCAAGCCTATTATAAATGACCCAGAAGACTGTTGGTGTAAACTATGAATATCATACATATAAATCACAACACACATAATTGTAAAAACACCTCCAAATATCATATGTGGATCAGATTTTATCTTCCACTCAAAATATCATACATGAATTCTAAAAAAACACACCTAATTGTAAACACACCTCCAAATTTTGAGCTAGGTATGTGGCTTATTGATGCCTTAAGAGGATAGCTGGTAGCTAATTCCAGGTTGTGATACAAGGTGTAAATATAGTATTTTCTATGTTTAAAATTTTTTGTTTGTCTGTCAAATATGATCCTATGTATGTTGTTTAGGCATATGAGCCATGTTTTGATGGGACACTACTCATGGGAGTATGATCCTTGTTATATCATTAGGTGATATGGATCTGTACGAATGTTAAATTTTTATGAGATAAATATGGATAGTGGATAAGAACCTGAGTGATATTTCTTTGCAGAGATCACTTCTTCTTGGAAGGGTAAGAGTGAGTGTTGGTATGGAACTTCAAGAAAAGTATTAATGTGTGAAAGCAACTATACATTGTTTATATGTGATTACTATTTTTTATAGAGTATCAGAGTGGATATCACAGCCCCTCCATGAATATCCCACACCCCCCACACCCCTACAACCCCTACCCCTGCAGCCCCCCCCCAGACATCCCCCGTGGATAGCCCCCCACTCCACCTGGACAACCCCCCACCCCCACCTAGACAGCCCCACCCACCTGAATATCCCCCTCTTTCTTGAACAACCCACACCCCCTCCCTCACCTGGACAACCCACTCCCACCCCTTAGACAAACCACCCCCTGGACAGCCCACCCCACCTCCCTAGACAGCCCACACCCCCATCCCCCATCCCCCACACCCCTGCATCCCCCTACCCCCTGGATAACCCACCCCGCCCCACCTAGACAGCCCCCTCCTTGGAAAACCCACACCCCCTTCCCCACCTGGACAGCCCGACCCCACCCCTGGACATCCCACACCCCTCCCCCACCTGGACAACCCACCCCCACCCCTAGACAACCCACCCACCCTGGACAGCCCACACCCCTCCCCCACCTGGACAGCCCACCCTGACCCCCCTGGACAGCCCACACCCCTCCTTGGACAACCCACACTTCCCTCCCCCACACCCTCCTTGGATAGACCACACCTCCCTACCCCACACCCCTACATCCCCCTCCCATACACCCCTACAACCCCTACCCCCTTACATCCCCTACCCCCTAGATAACCCACCCCCCACCTGGATAGCCCCCCTACAACCCCTTTTAGGGTAATTTTATTTAAAACCATTTTATTCATTAAGAAATTAAAACCATAATGCATTAGCCATTTCATTCAAAACAACCCATTCAATTTATCAAAACATGACATATTAAATTTATAATTCTATATGGGTCACTTAAGAAATATCATTAGGGAAAGGGTAAATCACCTACATGGTTAATTCCAATTTAAAAACTAGGCCAAGAACTTAGGAGGTGGGGTGGTGTCTAGGAGGTGGATTGGTGTCCTGGGGGGTGTCCAAGGGGGTGGGTAGGGGGGTGTCCCAGGGTGTGGAAGGTGTCCAGGTGGGGTGGGGGTGTCTAGGGAGTGGGAGGGTGTCTAGGGGGGTGGAGGGGGGGTGTCCTACTAGTGGGGGTGTCCATGGGTGTGGGGGGATGTCCAAGGGGGTGGGGGTGTCCAGGGGGGGACTGTCCAGGGGGTGGGGGGTGTCCATGGGGTGGGGGTGTCCAGGGGGGATGGGGGGTGTCTAGGGGGTGGGGGTGTCTAGGGAGGTGGGGGTGTCCATGGGGGGTGAGGGGTGTCTAGGGGTGCGGGGGTGTTCGGGGGGGGGGGGGGGGGGGCTCTCCAAGGGGTTGGGGTTGGGGGGGTTGTCTAAGTGGGGTGGGGGTGTGTAGGGGTGGTGGATATCTAATAGGGGGTGTCCAGTGTGGTGGTTGGGGGGGGGGTTGCCTAGGGGGGTTGGGGTGTCCAGGGGGTGGGGGTGTGGGGCGTTCTAGGGAGGCAATGCCCATATAATACCTTGAAAATTACCTATAACCAATCCAACCAACATCATAATTCTAATCCATCACCCTACCAATAGACAATTCATCCTCAATATCACCACCCTTCCCATTATTCCTTAAAGAAAACTATAAATACAAAATCCAAATCCAATTTTCAACTAAACTAAATTCTATATAAACTACCATATCACCCCACTAATAAATAGAAAAAAACCTACACCACTACCCCAATCATCCCCAATACCTTCACATAGACCATCCTTATATCCATTACCCACCTCGAGACCATATGACTAAACAAAACCTTTACCATATTTGAGTGGGTATACATCTCACCAACACCCATTAGTTCATATGATTCATGAACTCTACACAAAAGGAGTATCTATAAATAATTCAAATAAAAGTTATTCACACAATCATGACACTTGAAATGTAGAACAAAAATAGAAAACAAATCAAAGTATTCAGTATACCATGCCACAAATCACACAGAACTCTGGTTTAGGCCAAATAAAAACAAAAAACAAACAAATAGATGTAGAATATTAAAACTAATGTTCCAATTAATAATTTGAAGTGTAGGAATAAAAAATTTATTGATTGAAGATGGATCTATCAGGTGTAAGGAGTTTTGTAGACTAGGGTAAAGAGAAAGATTCAGGAGAGCTTCGGATTAGGGCTACAATCACGCGGATAGGGGAGTTGGAGCTACTGCATATTTGGGGGAAACCTTTCCCAATGATTTTTGAAAATTGTTGGTAAATCTATTCTTTAACGATGGTTTTAAAAAACCATTGGTATAAATTAAAAAAATCAAATATTTCCCAATTTTTTGAGTAAACCATTGGTAAATCTTCATTCTAAAATCAGTATACCAACAGTTTCAACAAACCATTAGTAAATGATGCTCTAAAACCTGTATACCAATGGTTTGTTCAAACCATTGGCATAAAACCACTAGGAAAACCTCCATTTACACTAGTGATGACACCCTATGTTTATGTGTTGATTGCATAAAGTTGAACTGAATGCCTGTGAAGAACCGATATCCTCTTCCATGTATTGATGATCGTTTTGACCAGTTGAGAATAGATTTTATCTTCTCAAATATTGACTTGAGATGAGGGTATCATCGGTTGGGAGTTTGAACATCTAATATAACTAGCACTATGTTCATAAGTAGGTATGACCTATATGAGTTTTTCATGATGCTGTTCGTGCTAATGAATGCACCAGTAGTGTTTATGGGATTAATGAATAGAATCTTCCACCCATACCTGGATCAGTTTGTGGTATTATTTGTGGATGAAATATTGGTGTACTCCAAGAATTGTGATGATCATAAACAACATCTTGGAATCATCCTGAGTACACTGAGAGAGAATTATCTATACGTTAAGATATATAACTATTAATTCTAGATGAATCCGGTACACTTCTTAGGTCACATCATCTTAGAAGAAGGTGTGTTAGTAAACCTAGTGAAATTTCATATAGTTGTTCATAAGAACAACCTAATAATGTTTTCAATAACCATAGTTTTCTGGGATTAGCAGGCTATTATCATAGGTTCATTCAAGACTTTTTATGCTAGGAATATCCTCTTTCTGGATTGACCAAGAGGAGAGTAAAGTTCTAATGGACCGAAGCATACGAGAATTCCTTCCAGGAGTTGAAGAAGCATTTGTAATCAACACCAATCTTGATCCTACCCAATCTAGGGGAAGATTATATGGTGTTTTTTGATGCTTATAGGATCGGTCTTGGATTGGTGTTAATGTAGGAAGATTTATTTTTGGCGTATGGGTATCGATAGTTGAGGCCACATGAAAGGAATTACCCTATGCATAACCTCGAGTTGGCTGTAGTGGTTTATGATTTTAAGTGTTAGTGGTATTATATATTGGGTGAGAAGTTTACTATGTAAACTGATCAAAATATATTAAAGAATATATTTTACCAATGATATTTGAATCTTTGGAAGTGGTGGTAGGTTGATAATATATAGTCATTTGAATTTGATATAGCATATATGCCTGGAAAGGGAAACAATGTTTCTAATGATTTAAGCTGGAAAACTCAGACTCAGACAGTTCAAAAGTATAGTGTTGAGTGGAAGATGAAGACCTTACTAGCTGAGATACAAGTTGTAGTTCATGAGAGTAGGGGTTAGATGGATTTGATATCAATTTTAATGGATTCTATAATTTTGAGATGGATCAGAGATAGAGAGTATGAGGATCCAAAATGTTTGGCCTTGAGGGAAAGCCTTGAAGGTGGGGAGTTACCTTCATATTAGACTATATATGAGGAAGAGATCATTTATATTAAGAAATGAGTTGTTGTGCCTATGATCTTGTGGGAGGAGACGATGCATGAGTTTCATGCCTCTAAGTGGGCTATGCATCCATGGGTGACCAAAACATATCATGACCTACAATGACAATTTTGGTGGTCGAACATGAAAAAGGAGACAAAAAGGTTTTTGACATGATTCTACACCTTTCAATAGGTGAAGGCCAAGCATAAAAAACCTGAAGGTTTACTATAGACATTCCCATTTTGGAATAGAAGTGGGATGACGTTCCCATGGATTTTATGGTGGGTCTCCTAAGGATTCCTTGGAAGAATGACTCTATTTGGGTGGTTGTAGACCATTTGACAAAAGTAACACATTTCATATCAGTATGGGAGACTTTATAAGTTGATCAGTTGGGAGACATATATTTAGGAGATATTTCATCAGCACGAGGCTCCACGGATTATAGTTTCAGACTGTGACTTGAATTTTACTTTACACTTCTGGGAGGGATTGTAGAGAGTGCTTGGTATATAGGTGTTATTGAGTATGAAATTCCACCCACAGATAGATGGGCAATCAGAGTGTACTATACATGTGATTAGAGATATGCTTAAGGAATGTGTCCTAAACTTTGGTGGGTCTCACTACCACAAAAACAATTTTTCGCAGCGCCCACCTTTATCAGCGCTAACGAAAAAGCGCTGATAAAGGGGGGTCCCTTTATCAGTGCTTTTTTTAGCGCTGATAAAGGGCCCCCCTTTATCAGCGCTTGTTTAGTAGCGCTGATAAAGGGGGGGCCTTTATCAACGCTTTTTTTAAAAGCACTGATAAAGGGTTGGCTTAATTTTTTTTTAAAATATATTAATATATTAATATATAAATATAGTTATATTGTTATATAAATATAATATATAATTTTTAAATATATTTTAGATAAGTATAAATGTACATTTACACTTATTATACTTAATATATAAGATATTTAGTGAAAATGACTTCTTAAAAAATTTAAAAAATATTTTTAATTAATAATTTGATAATCATTATAGAGTAATACTCATTTAATAACAATTTGAGGACTAAAAATATTAAAAAAATTAAAAAAAGATCCAAAATATGTTGAAAATGCAACTCAAACTTCAAACGGCCATAACTTTTGATCCGGGTGTCCGTTTGAGCTCTACCACATATCAAATCGAAGCCTGCGACGAGCTCTACGTCGTTGTGTCCCGGGGGAATCCCGATAAAGCGTTTTTCGAGGCCAAAAGAGGCCCATAAGGCCTCCAAAACTGAGTTTTTTGTCGGGGTGCCCAGATTTTTTAACATTTTGTGGATTTTCAAACTCGTTTAAGGGGGTATTATTGGCTTTTTTTTGGTGGGGAATGAATTTATTCCAAGATATTACATTCATATTGATATTGTGTCTTTGAAATTTCATCATTTTTTATAATGCACTGCTATTTATAATCAAATATATAACAATATATTCATATTTTTTAAATATTCACACCTAAAAATTAAAATTTTTAAATAAATAATAAAATATATTTACATATAAAATATATTAGCTTTATCTAAATAATAACTAACATCCATTTTATTTAAAATACAATGAATATTTATATACCTATATATAAATCTAACTATATATATATATTAATCTAACTATATATATATATTAATCTAATAACTATATATATATTAATATAACTATATATATATATTAGTATTACTATAAATATATATATTAATATCACCATAAATATATATATTAATATCACTATATATATATTAATATAACTATATAACTATATATTCATATAACTATATATATGTTAATATAACTATATATATGTTAATATAACTATATATATGTTAATATAACTATATATATATATTAATATAAATATATATTACTATACGAATAAATATAACTAAATATATATATGTAAATATAGATATATATTAATACCACTATATATATATATTAATATTACTATATATATTATAATATAACTATATATATATATATTATAATATAACTATATATATATATATATTAATATAAATATATATATTAATATAAATATATATTACTATACGAATAAATATAACTAAATATATATATATATATATATATATATATATCATGAATTGGAAAGCAAATCAAAATAGAGTAGTGGTAAGGGCTTAGGCGCGCAGGGGGGAGGTCTCGAGTTCAAATCCTGGTGGAGGCAGGGGTGCGCGCGCATGGGGAATATTGGAGCAAGCACTGTTAAAGGTGGAGGGGGGTGCGTGGGGTGCTGTATAGGGGCTGAAAAGCGCTGTAAAAAAGGGGGGGGGGGGTTCAAGCGCTATAAAAGCCCCCCCGATAGGTAGTATTTTTTAATTTTTTTTAATTTTTTTAAACTTTTATCAGCGCTTTTTTAAAAGCACTGATAAAAGGGTCCTTTATCAGCGCTAAAACGAAAGCGCTGGTAAAGGAAGTGCTGATATAGGACCCCTTTATCAGCGCTAAAAAAAGCGCTGATAAAGGCCATTTTTAGTGCTGATAAAGGCCGTGTTTGTAGTAGTGCTTGGGAGAAGCACCTGGATTTTTTGGAGTTTGCCTATAATAATAGTTATCAGAAAAATATTCAGATGGAACCATACAAGGATCTTTATGTTAGGCCATACAGATCGCCTCTATACTCGATGGAGGTAGGTGAGTCAGATTTGTTGGGGCCAAGTATTGTACAGGAGACATTGGAGCATTTTCAGTTGATTTGAAAGCATATGGATACTATTCAGAGTAGACATAAGTTATTTTCTGGTAGATGTCGACGAACCCTAAAGTTTACAGAGGGTGATCATGTATTCATTGAGGTGTCTCCTAGATTAGGTAATTATAGGATACAAATATTGGGAAACTTGACACCCAGGTTTTTTGGACCATTTGAGGTTGTGGAGAGAACCAGGCTAGTGGAATACTGATTGGATCTTCCATATATGTACGATACTTTGCACACTATTTTTCATGTGTCATTACTTTGACGGTATCACCTTGCCCCTTCTCATTTGATCGATGTGGATGATGTTGAGCTTGAGATAGATGTGTCCTTTAAGGAGAATCTGATATGTGTATTGGATCGCAATGAGAAAGTGTTAAGGGGAAATACCATGTTGATTTTTTGTGTTTTTTGGAAACATGGTCATGTTTAGGAGGAAACATGGGAGAGAGAGGTAGATATACAGGCTTAGTGGCCCAATCTTTTTGACTTAGAATCTTAGTGATTCTTAGGAGTATATCCAAGGATGAGATTTTATAAGGTGAGGATATTGTAAGATCCCTAAATTTTCTATAAAATTACCAGGCTCATTAATAGGTACTCTTTTTTTTTTATTTTGAGTACTTTTTATTGGGTTTCACCTTGGGTGAATTTGGGTAAAAATTGGAGAAATTTGGAAGGATATTGGGCAGTGCATGATTGGCGCATGGTTTTCCCAAAACATGTGCGTTGGACCAAAAAACCATGAAACCCCTAACAAAGAGGGATTTCATGGCTTCCACATAGTTTGTTAAAATATTCATCCTATTAGGAGAAACTATGTACCCCTAGAATAGGTGCACAATTAAGTCACATAGTTTGGAAAACTGTGTGCCCCTATCCAGGAAACAATGTGTAGGTTTTTAATTAAACCATTTTTTTTAAACTTATGAACCCCCCATATTAACTCCTAATTGACCTTATCTCGACCCTAAACATTCGCTCTCATTTTTTGAGGTTCCCAAATGAATTACCAGGGCTTCCAACCTCATTTTCTTCATGATTTGAAGCCCTAATTGAAGATCTGCACCTCTCCCAGCATGTGAATCGCATGCTGATTGGTTTCCCATCTCTTTCCCATTATTCTCCTTTAATTTGAAGGAATATTTTACCATGTTAGAAATAAATCTAGATATAGGTTTTATGGATCTTTTTTTGTTTGATCTTGGATCTTGGATTTGAATAAATATATCATTTTTCATTATGATTGGGGTCATTCTGCTCAAATTGGGGATTTTTGTTGGCAAGCATTCATCACCAATTTTGAGGTAGGTGGTCTATTATTCAAATCCTAAAGTCTTAATTTCAATTATGTGTATGTAATTGTAGAATTTCGATTGGATTATTAGCAATTGAGTTTATCAAATTGAATTAATTGATTTGATAAATTAATTAATTAATGGATTGTGAAATTGGGGATTTAAATTTGTTGAATTAGAATAATTATTTATTGAATTAATTATGGGGATATTGGGATTGAGAAATTGGATTAATTAATTAATTAATTAATTAATGGATAATTTTGTGATTATTTAATTGAAAAAATTGAATTATTTAATTGTTGAATTAATTAATAGAGATCGTTTTGATTATGTAATTGCTTGATTTGGATTAATTAATGGATAATGCTGTGATTATGTAATTTTCAAAACTGTATTAAATAATTTTTTTATTTAATTAATAGATATTGTTTTGATTATATAATTGTTTGAATTGGGTTAATTAATTTTTGAATTAATTAATGTAGATTGTTGTGATTATACAATTCTTGATGTTATTAATTAATTGTTGGATTAATTAATGGAATTGATGAGATTAATTAATTGTTATATTAATTAATGGAATTGATGTGATTAATTAATTATTGAATTAATTAATAGAATGATATGCATATGAAATTATTGAGTTGGATTAATTAATTAATTAGTGAATTAATTAATTATGATATTGTGATACATGTGATATTGTGATATATGTGATATATGTGATTGATTGATATATGAGTGTGGGACATAGACTGATGCTCCAAATACCCATAGAGTTCCAAGTGCATGCAT
Source organism: Viscum album (assembly GCA_963277665.1). Classification (NCBI taxonomy): domain Eukaryota; kingdom Viridiplantae; phylum Streptophyta; class Magnoliopsida; order Santalales; family Viscaceae; genus Viscum; species Viscum album. Next base: position 1,115,806,384 of record OY728141.1, read on the forward strand.
TAAAATATTATTGTATGGGAAATGGAATGATGCATCAAATACCCAATGGGTGTGGGAAAATGATTGATGTTCTAAATAACCACAAGGTGATAGACACAGTGTTCTTTGTCCATGAGATTGGAATTGGTATATGGCTCCAATTGACCATGATAATGAATTTAAATGACATGGATAATGAAAGAACATGTGTTATAATGAAATGTGAATTTAATATGTGATATGGTTTAGAATTCAGCATGGTTCGAATCAGGTATTGAGAGTTCAGGTGTTCTCGGGAACCTGAGAGTTATGTAGTTAAATAAAGAACAACTAAATAAATGTTGAATATTTTCTTTATTAAATGTACATATTTCTTCATACAACTATGTACACTTTTTGACTGGATATTGTTTTAGACGCTGTTGGTGGTGGCCTATTGAGTTTCACTCACACCATACTTGGTCTTCCTGATCGGCACCCAAATAGATTTCATGGTTGCATGATAGGTTAAGTGAAAAGGCCCTATGTTAGATGGGTGATATGGGATGTATTATGGATGAGGGAACTAGACTTGGTGTAGGGACCCACTTGGTAGTTTTTAGTATCTTTATTTATTTTGGTTTTTTAATATCGATACTTGACATGTATTTAGAATGACATGTATATTGTTTAATTTGGGATATTTTATTTCCCATTTTGGTCATATTGTGATATTGGTTTGTTCTAGTTATGGTTATACCATTTGAATATTGTTTATTTATTTCCACTAGTGTATTAATCTAATAAAGAGGGTATAGTCTCCCCATGACTGATATTATATCCTCACTGCTTGTCAGTAGCCTATGGCGTATGGGGAGTCATGCTTGAGGTCATGTGACCGACCAACTTGGGGAACCGGTGTGTGACACACAGGTTGGGATTTTACACTTTTCATACATAGATATTACATCTTATTAGATTAATATTTGTTACAAAACATAATAATACATTCTAGAATTGTATAGGTATAGTGTCTTTGGAAACTTGGATACATAAACAACTAGTTTATAAGTGAATTACATCATCTCACACTAAGTTATTCATAACTAACACCTTTCCTATACATATCATACTTAATACCTTTCTCCATAACCCGAGGAAAGGAAATATAAGAAAGGGTGAGCTCAGATACTCAGTAAGGGTAAACATGGGAGATATCAATGATCACATAATCATAACATGAGAATAAGGGTATGAGAACATGAATATAACATTTGAAAAACATACCCTACATATCACAGATCATAATTTGAGTCATGGAATAAATATTTTCAGTTCATAATATATAAATCATAAAGGAATCAAAGAACATAGGCTATGAGATCATAAAATTAAAATAAGACATAAATTTTTGGCATACACATAAACATAGAATATCATTTCCTTAGTAGGTAAGGATCATTTACAAGACTATTTTAGTGGAATGGATTCACTCACCAAACCATCACAATAGTCAAGTTTCACTCATAATATTATCATAGTGGACAAAGACCCCTGTTGAAATGGGTTCACTCCCCATTCTAAACCTATTTAACTCATGATATATCAATATTTACCCAATTAATTTGAGGTCAATATAATTCTAATCCCACCCATAAAATAATGAAAATCGTAAATATGTGTGCCAAAAAATCATAAGACATTAATCATATCATAACTAATGAAATAGAAACAAGTTTCATAAAAATTTCATCATAGCATAACCCATGGAAAAGAAGCAGGTTTCATAAACATTTCATCATACCATAACCTATAGAAAAGAAACTAGTTTTAAATTTTTCTATCATCATAATCATACAAAATCTATATAAATAATAAGTTTGGTATCATTAGATCATATCCCCAATAGATGATAAGTAAAATCAAGGGTTATTATCATTGATGAATAGTAATACCATTAAAATATTATTAAATATGTTCTTAAGGAAAAATTCATTTTCACATTGAAATAAATTATTTAAAATAAAAAAATTTCCCAAATATTAAAGAATGAATTTTATTTGAAAAGAGAATTGGAACCTTTTAAATTAATCTTCAAATCATTGAGTGGTTTTGATGATCGAAAATTGTGTTCATGTTGTGTGTGGTAAACCAAATTTTTCTTTCACATTTTTGATAAAAAAGTAAAAATAATCTCATTAAGAAAACAACCAGAATATTAATTGTAAAATATTTTTTAAAAAGTAAAACATAGGTAGAAATTACTTTAAAAAATAATTAATTCATAGTAAAAATATTCTTTAAAACTTTTTTAGAAAACATAGACATGGAAGAAAAAATATTTTCGACATAAGAGAAATAAATTCAATTTTTATTAAAAAATTATTTTAGTCTCTAGAGTAATTAAATATAGTAAAATGAAAGAAAAAAAATTTATTATCCAAAAATAAAAAATAGGATAATAAAATTAATGAGTTTCTTAAGAGATAGATCATAATATCTGTCATCAAATATTAACCATAAATAACCTCGATAAATAATGAAATTTTAACATAAAACCCTTACCACTTTTTGTAAATTTTGAATAAAAACCTCATGAAAGAGATAAACATATAATTATATGAATATACCCATAATTTTTATGAGAATAATCATAAAATAAATTCATGGGTAGTATATATTATAAAAAAAGGAATAAGTGATGAATATGGCATGTGTTCCACATAAATAAAAGTGATATTAAAATCCATTAGCTCAAGTCTAGACTTTATTCATACAAATTTAAAACTACATTATAATAAATATTGGTTTATTATAAATATATTATAGAAACAAAATTATATATATTATTCCATATATTATTTTCTTATAACCTTTTACCACATTTTTAATAACAATTCTTTATTAAAATCACTTTTCTGGGTGATAATTGCTTCATTTTTCATGTATGTTTTGTTTCAGTAGTTTTGGTCCTTGTAATTTGATTATAGTTACATAATATATATAATTTTAATAATGGTATAAATATAATATAAATTTATTATATACATATTTAGATTCATCCATAAAAGTTAGGGGTAGAAAAATGAATTACAACGTCCATGGAGATGGAAGGCCGTACGTATGCATGAACACTGCTTTTATATTTTTGACGGATAGAAAAAAATAAAGATAAATATTAATTCAACTTTAAAAAATAATTTTTATATAATATATATAATATATTTTCATTATATCTATGCTTATTACCATCCATGTCATAATAAAATGAGAAGCATATCACATCGCTTCGTGGAGGTGATAGTCCACACATATGCACAAGCGAAATTATCGTTTTACAATGGATTGAAAGGTAAGAATGTGGATATGATATTATAATTCCATAATTATAATTATGTCATAAAAATAATATATATACTTTAAATATATCATTATATCCATCCATGAGATATGGTGATGGAAAATAAATTACATCAGTTCTTGAGGCGGTAGTCCACTGTACACACAATCAGTAGTTTAGTTTCACATTAGATGGAAGAGGAGATAATTATAGGTTATTACATTGACGTAATAAAATATAAATATATTTAATATATAGTTTTTATTATTTTATCATGGTTTAATAATATTTTAATGTGGTATAATAAGAAATAAAACAAAAACACTTGGTTAAGAATGATACATCTTCTTCGGACAACCTATTCAGGTTTGCACCAAAATTCTACTTATGAGGGTTTCTTAATAAAAAATTCCTCTAGGAAATGTTTAGGGATTTAATTAAGGATTTTGTTTAGGTTTTTGATGAACCAAAATAGTCATCAAGTGTGGATAAAAGATGAGAAAATATTTCCATTTATAAGTCGGGGAGGAAGCCTACTTAGAAATTTCCTAAAAGAATACAAAATGATAAAGTCACTACCAAGATAAATGCTTAAAAATGTACATATATTCCTTTTTTATAATATCAGTTTAAAATATTTCCATTAAATAATATTAAGACAAGTTTAATTGGTAAAATTACCCTTATGTTTTGGTTTAACTCCTGGTAAACCCTGTTTAAACTTAACCAAAATAATTTATTTTTAATATTTTTACTATTCAATATGTAAAAATATTAAGTTGAAATTATTATATAATATTAATTATTATGATTAAAAATATTTAATCTACTTTAAAAAATTCAATTCATATAAGTGGATAAATATAATTTAAAATTAAACCCAATGATATAAGATAAAATAAAATTTTCCAAAGAATTTGTTTCCATAAGTATAAAAAGTTTTTATTTTAAAATTATACATGAAACTGATTCCAATGAACTAAATAGGATTAATAATAACATAATTAAAAAAAAATATTATAATTTTTTTAAAAGAAAGGAAATTTGTAAATTCTTTAAATTAAAATACAATTTTTAATAAAAATCAGTGTTTTCACTATTCATTGAAAAATTAATCTTATTAGAAAAGTATCAAAAAATCCTTATAAGTTAATTATTACATTTTTATTCAAAAAATTAAGTTCATTATTTTAATTTTTTTTTCTAAAAGTGGAAAAAATTAATTTTAAAATAAATGTGCAAAATGTGACAAAATCGATTTTGGAAAAATACATTTTAACCATAAAACTATATTTATTCTTATCCCATGCCTATAAAAATATTATATGAATAATAAATTTTTTTATTTAATTTATAATATATAAATTTTAATTAAAATCATTCACTAGTAGTGATTAATTTAATTTATCAAGATAAAAACATATTGCACACATAAAAATAGTTTTTCAGAAAACATTTGTTTTACTTTCAAATGATTTTCTTATTTTAATTTATAATCAATTGATAACCAATGAATTTATTTTATACATGTGAAAACAATATAATATTCCTAATTTATTTATTCCTATTCATAACTTCCAATTTAACAGCTAGGATATAACGATATACTATATTATGGATCGTTAAAACTTGGTGTTTCATGTAATGAAATCTATTGAAAAAATTAAATTTATTTAATTTTTTTCATATAATCTCAGGGGGTTATAACTGAACCTCATGATATGAATATTATTGGATGATTTGGGTGTGGTGCACTTCCCATTGAGTAGTATTGAGATTCATCAGATGCCTTGGATGAGATCCTTGTATCTAGCCTTATATTTTCTACTATTTGACTTGAATTCCTGACAGGGAACTCAATTATGTTTTTGGATGACTTATATTCCATACAGGTCACTCCCTTAAGTTTTCATATGACTTGGATTCCTATCAGGGCACTCTTCTAAGTTTTCAGATGACTTGGATTCCCAGTTGGGCACTACCCTAATTTTTTAGATGATATTGGATTACCTTTGACTTGTTTCTTGGAATTGAGGTGGGGGATGAAACCCTTCTAGGTAGGCTTTGGGTTGGTTTGGATTACCAGGGACATGCCTATAGGAACCAGTAGAGGATCTTGATACCATTATATTTCCTAGGAATTTCTCATAATAATCAGCCATGGGCCTAAATTTGGTTGGCATGATTACATGATGTGCTTAAAGACACCGTGAGACTGGTTAAACCCGGTTTGGGTTGATATAGAGAATCAAATTATACCTCAAGGATTGAAAATGATTATTTATTTATGCCTCTATAGTTATTTACTGACCATATCACATGTTTACACTGTATTTCCGGGTTATGTATGAGATTGAGTTGGTGGTGCCTTACAGAATTTTACTCATACCCTACTCAAGTGACTATGAAACTTGGGTACCCAAGAAGACTTAAATGATTATTTTTAGGTTGTATAGAGGCTCATAGTTTCATGATTGAGTGAGGGATCTTATATGGAGTTGGATACTAGGTTTTAGGTACAACTTAGAGATATAGTAGAGCCTTTGTTTAGTTTGTTCTTTTGTTTATTTTTCTATGTGTGTTAGATAATGAACTTCTAATCTGGTACATAATTGTTTAAATTTTGGTTTAAATCCCTTTAATTTGGTCAGTGGAATGTTTCCCTAGGATATGAGATGTTTCGGGGAGTGTATCGAGGGTTTGGGTCATGAAAAGGGGAAGAAAGAGGCCATCCAGTACCATGTGCATGGTTGGTGCATGGTTAATACTAACTAGGAACCTATCCCATAAAACCATGTGACTAACTCTCCTTGTATAGAGGTAGGTGCATAGGGTCCACAAAGCTTTTCTACCCGTGTGCGGTTCCCAAGAAAACCATGCAACCTGGCCCTCCTCTTGGATAGAGCCAGAAGCACGGACTTTGCACGGTTTGTCAAACCGTGCTGGGTGCTCAGCCAGACCATGTAGCCTGGATTCTCTCTTACATAGGGATCTGCACAGTTGGCACACAGTTTATCCAACCCTGCAAAAAATGCATGCGACCATTAAAAATGTGGAAAATTACCATTCTCCCCCTCAAGCCTTAAATGTTCTAACTCATTTTTATCTCCCATTTCTCATACAGTAGCCAAGGGTGATAGACCCTTTCTACCAAACTTAATGAGGATTTATCTCCCTCATTTATAAGCCATTTGGGGAACCATTGGGTTCATATCTAAGCTTTATGTGAGTCTAACACTCCACTTCCTTCCTTTTTCTAGATTAGGTCCTACAAAATCGTTTTTTCTCTTCCAAAGATCTAAAAACCTATTTGGTTGAGTATTTGAAGGGATTTTGAGTTTTAAAAAAAAGTCCAAGGTTGAGAGATCATTCATATATGGAATCAAGGTAGTTGGTCTACAAGTTTATCCCATAGTCTTGATTCCCTATTACTGCGTGTATGTGGTTGTACGCTTGTTTCGTTGTGATTTCTCTTTGGGTTTCTATGGTAGAAATGTTAAATCGATTGTTTAAATGATGAATTGAACCTCTAATATTTCTCATGGGATGCATTGAGGTTGAATAGACTAGACTAAAGACTACCCATGAGGTGTGTCACTCCCTCAAACATGGAAATTAGGGTGTTAAATAAGGAATTGATGAGTTAATAAGACAGATCCTATAATGATTGTGTTGGCATGTTGACATGAACTATGAAGTGGGATTAATTATGATTGTGTATATTGGTTTAGATGGTATAAGGGGGATATTGGTATAATGTGAGTGTAATAAATGGTTAAGGCGTATAATATCATGCATGTAAAGGGTTAAGACATATAAGTGGAACATGTGTTAAATGAGTTATGGGTTATAATGATATATGTGGTAGTGAAGTAAGGAATGTAAATGGGATATGTGATATATGGGTTATGTTTTGAAAATGGAATATGTGTTAATGAGTTATCAAATTTCAATGGTATATGTGTTACATGAAATATTTTAGTGAATGGTAAATGTGTAATGGTTAAAGAAGCTTATGCACATGGCTTAGTGGTAGTGTAAGGTATTGGATTGAGGCTTCTCCCATGGGTTGGACAAACTAATGCTTCAAGACCACAGATGCATTACATGGGTTAGGGTGTCAGAACAGGGCTCTAGGAACCTAATGGATACCAGTGTTATGCATTTGGACTAAGGCTCTAAGGTGAGGTAATGTACCAAGAATTATGCTCAAAGGTAATTTAACGAAATTAGTTTGTGAAATGGTTTCCCTTTTGAGTTAGGGAACTTGAACCTTATGTGTTTTTTTACTGGCATAGTTCGTAGTAGATTTTATGAATATGGGACAAATTTAGAACAAATAGTAAAAGTGGTAAATTTAAATATTCATTAATTGATAGGACTTGTTTATTTAATTATTTCCATTTGTGTTATTGTACTTCAACATACACCTTTGTTAGATTGGATATTTTTTAGAAACCGTTGGTGGTGGCCTAATGAGTTGTACTCATAGCCTGTATAGGCCACCATTAGGTACCTAAGAAGACTTAATGGTTGTAGTTCAGGACAAGGGAAAATGAACTATGCTAGATGGTTGATTTGGGCTCGACATGGGATTGGATGTAATGACCCGATCCCAGTTACCCAGAGTCGGTGCATTATTACATAAAATTAACATGATATAAGGAATCATGTCCTGAAAGACCTATCAGTTTAGTAGCCTTGGAAGTACTTGATACATATATAAGTTTTACATTACATCATGAAATAATGAAAAACAACATTGTTCCCCATTTTAACACACTCATATCCTTGGCCTATCCCTGCAGGTTAATCATAATTTACTTCTTCACATCTTGGGAAAAAGAAAACATAAGAAAGGGGTGAGCTCATATGCTCAGTAACGATAACAATATAGCATAAACTATCATAATTAAGTATAAACATTTAAGGAAATGTATAAAACTAAAAAAAAAAAGACTTTTAAACTTAAACTTCAGAATAATGTGGAAAATATAAATAAAACATTTCCATTACTTATTCACATAGATATTCTACTAGTTGAATAATCAAATTTAATATCATTAGCTAATTTCATAATTATGGAATTCATAATGCCGGACATCATAACCACATAGTCAAGGCCTCATGCCAAGACTACAAATAAAATTTTGTCAAGGCCTTGTGCCAAGACACTAGTTTATCTCATGAGACCTACTGATGCATCGAGGAGCTATAACGAGCTCCACCCGTCACTTACTAAGTCCAATTCATTCCTCATATGAAAAGGTTGAAACATAATATAAACATTTGTATTAAAACTAGCATACAAAATGTTAATACATTAACCATAAACCATGAATGGTATAAAAATAGCACATCCACAGTCAAACATAACTCAGTCAATATAATATGGAATATTTTATTATAATAAATTAACCTCAATCGAGAATAATGAAGAATATTGACATAGATAAAAATAATCATCAAAACTATATGAAAGAAATATCTCCCTTTTTCTTAAAAACATTTAAAAGTTTCACTATTTATCAAGAAGACCTTTAAAACAAAATTTTGAATAAAAGTTTTCCATACCACTTTGAAACTTTTAAGAGGAATTTTAATTTTAAAACATTAATTTTTATATAAATAAATCCTTAAAACCATTTTTAAAACATGGACATTAATGAGAAAAATTTAGAAGAATAAATATTTAAAACATTTAAAATGATATTTTATTTAGAGTTCCTAACCAAATGAGAGATGCTCGAATACGAATAATTGAGGTAATAAAAACTTTATAACATCATGATAATAAAGTCATTCATTATATAATATGTCAAAGTACAGTATGTACACCATATAAAAGTGAATCGACACATAACAACAAAGAAGTCTTAATAGAATGTAAATTGAGATGAAATCCCTTGTAAAGACCGTATTTTTAGGTTAAGGATAAACCAATGACATAATTATGTGTAAAAAATATAAATACACTCAATATTATTGGATATTCAGTGTAAATAAATCAGAGTACATTCACACATATTCTTGTCAAAACAACACCAATGACTTGGATGTTTAACTCAATGAATATAAATTGAGTTAAAATTACTCTTATCAAGTTCATATCGATGAATTGAGAATTTATAAATAGAGTGATTATGTGTATAAAGAGTATAAAAAAAAGGGGAGTGGAAATTACTACATAAGTAAATAAATAGTGATTTCACACATAATCTTGGAGTAAAACAATCAATGAAGTTCACGTAAAACCCAATAAGTGGAAATTGAAATTTGAAATTCCCTTACCGATTTGGTAACTTACGAAACATACACCCCATGAAAGAAGGATCATACAATGAAGATTTAAATACCCATAAATTAAAGTATATTACAACAATAATACAATCATGGTCAGTACATACACCACACAAAAGGAAATAGTGACCAATATAGCATTAATCTCACAGGAATAAAAAGTGAGATGAAAACCCCTTACCTTGTACTTTTCCTTGGACGAGGGTACATTAACCTCCTGTATAATAGTTAAATAATTATTGTTAAAATATGAAATAAACACACACATAAATATGATATCATATATTATCTTCTAATATTTCTTTGTTAATAATATTTTAGTTGTATCATTGTTTTGGGTGTTAACTAATTTGTTTTCCTTTATATGTTTTGTTATGTAAGTCATGTTTGTTATGGATAGGATGTATTTGATTCATATCCAGAATGATATTATTTTCTTAGATACTATTTTTAATAATCAAATGAAAATTATTCTTTAATGGTTATGATGGGGACTGAATCTCATCTAATTCGTGGAGACGGTAATCCACACGTATGGACGAACGCTACTCCCATTTTTTTATTTTTTATTTTAAAAGGAAATAAAAACAAATTATAAATAAAAATATTATTATTGAAGTATAATATAATATTTTATATACATTATTTAAGTTCATTAACACCATCATTTATATGTTCCATGTATGGTATGAACGAGTCATATCACTTTGATGGGGCGGTAGTCCTCACTTCCTCAAATGAAATTATCGTATATATACAACATGAAAAGAATAAAGGTACGATATAAACAAGAATTATAGAAGATTATAGATAAACTAATTATCATAAATATCATATATAATTAAAATTCCATCATAATGGACACCATAAGAGGTGTTAGTATAAGATTGAACAATCATCATTTTGTGAGGCAGAAGTTCACCGTCCAGAGAAACATTATGTTCTATACACATTAGATGGAGGTGTGTGTAAGTGTAGTTAAAATACTTATCATAAAAACCTAGTATATTGAGGATACTTGTGTTGTTATAAAAGAAAGTAATAAAGAGAGTTTAGGGGGTTGGAGAAGTAAAATAATAGAAAATAACTTAAGAGAAGGTGTTACCTTTAAATCATGTAAATCCCTTTGGTTTGAACCAAAAGGCTTCCTTGAAGTGAATTCTACCTAAGGTAAGGCTTCTAAGAGAAAGAGAGGTATGTAGGGAGATTAATTGGGCATAGGTTGGATGAGACAAGGGGCTTGAGAGGTGTGAGTAATGGGTTAGAGGTGATGTCTTTTTATAAGGGGGAGGAGGGGCTCTTTAGGAAAGTTTGAAAATATTATTTTATTATATAATGATTTTTGGTTTCTAAAGGCCTAAAAATCATTAAAGTTGAAGATACGATTACCAATTTTCAAAATAAAATCATCCAATAAGAATTTGACAGGTTTTTTATATTGTTTTAATTTTTATAATATCATTTATTTAAATCATTCATTAATGAGGTAAACACTGCATCATTATTGTGTCATAAATAATTTTATTTATTTGATGTATAAAAATTATAGAAAGATACCATGATGTAGGAAATTTTTTTATATTTCAAATGAATATTTATAGTCTAAAAGATAATATATATAACCCCATTTAAAAATTGGTTTACTAAAATATATATGTTTGTCATTTTTGTCTTTACTTTAAATTAATTAATATAAAGTGTCATTATCACTCTCAAGTGGCTCCATGGGGTCGCAAAATCGACCCAAGGATGAACATGGTCGGAAATGCATCAACCAATAGAAATAGGACATATGTTATGGTAATTTAATATTATTATAATAATATTTTTTCACCCTTATTTACCAGATTTACCATTTAACCATAGTAAATAAAATATTTACTGAAGTAAATATTCATAATATCTAAAAATAAAAGTTACCTATTTACACAATTTTTAAATCTTGATTCCAAATATGGAATCCATTTTTTCAAATTCAAAACACATAAGTGGAAGAAATTAATTTAAAATTAATTCCCATTGTCAAAACAAAAGTGTTTTTTTAAGAAATAATAACTATCAAAAGATTGACACTTGTTTATGTCCAATTTCATAGTGAAATTAAATCTAATGACCAAAATTGGATTAAATGGTAAAAATATAATCTAATTATACTTTAAAATCACTCAAATGTATAATTTAACACTATAAATTATTTCGATTAAAAAAGTTGTTTTTAATTAAAATTTAATATTTTTCACTATTCATCAAAATATGAAAGTTATCAAAAAAGTACCAAAAATTATCCAAACTAAATTTTTATGTCCCTATTCTAAAGAAGAATTTAATTTCACTAAATTTAACATATGAAAGTGTCAAATATTGGATTTAAAAATGGGTCTCCATTAAAAGGTGAAAAAACTACATTTTTTGAAAAATACCTATTTTATCTTAAAAATTGAATTTTATTTACATTATGTCTAAGAAACAAAAAATATGAATGTTAAAATTATATAGGATATATATAAAATTCAAAATATAGTTAATACTATTCATAACCGCGTTTTGAATGGTTAGTTTGGTAATTCGTGGTACGTTCAATCTCGGTGTTGTGTGTAGCGCAAGCTATTGAATTACTTTAAAGAGATAACATATTATGAAATCTTGGTGTGTTAAATTCTCCCCTCATTCAATAATTTGCATCCTCTAAATTTGAAATTATTCTTCAAAAATAAAATTTTGAAAATAGAAAATACCTTTGAGGAAAATCCACATCAGAAATAGGGTTAATAAAATTTAGTCTTAATAAGAGGGAAAGGAAAATGAAAAAGTCACCAAAAAATTAGGGTTTCGAATAGGAGAAAATTTATAGAAATTATAGACACATAATTGGAGGGAAAATGTAAATATTTATAGGGATTTATTGAGGTCATTAATCACAAAAAAGTGTAAAATTGAGGGACTCAAAGTCATCAATCTAAGATGATTTAAAATATCATCGGTTCAAAAAAACATAAGGTATTAGGATAACACATTTTTGGTTTTAATATTTACTACCTAAAGTTTAAGAATTAATTTATTTATATAATAAGGGAAAAAATATACTTTACAAGTAGAGTCCCATCCTTTAACTAATTTCTACCACAAACTCATCTTTCACTCTAAAAGATTATAGAACTTGAAAATATTCTATTTATCCTAATCATATAGGGTTCAAAAAAATGAATTTATAATTCATCTATCAGACCTTTTAAAAAAATTACATTATACAATCTAGGACATCACGTAGGCCAGTGGTAGGTGATGCACCATTTTCTCCCTTCGGTTGTGGGTTCAAGTCTCACAAACTTTCCAGACGCGACAGGTTGTCTCCCAACCTTTGGGTTGTACTTTTTATAACAATCCAAAAATAATTTTAATAAATGATTTAACCTTACCAATAGTATTCAATGTCAAAATTAACCCATTTCAACCTTTATACTTATCCAAAATACTTCTGTCCAAACTCACAGCCCAAAATTTATAAGGAAGGTAAACACAATGAAAATATTTTTTTCCATGTAATAACATGTGAATACCTTCATCATGTATTCTCTTAAAACATTTTAACACCCTAAATTACCATAAAACTTTATTGAATACATTCATTCTCCCTTGTTACTTATAGAATACTAGATATACTCATTAAATACAAAAATTTTGAATACTCAAACAATGATGGAATAAAAAAACCATTAATCATTTCAAAGGATGTCAATAATATCCAATAGAATTTATCCAAATCAATCATCTCTTATTCCAAAATTAATAGCTTAGTATCAGGACCATATTAAAGTTTATCTTTCCTTCAAACATATATATTTTTAAAAGTTCAACTTGTTATTGAGTCACTTTTCTTGGTACCACACAATCTCAAATCCTTAATGAAATAGTACTCTAGTATAATCCTTATATACTCCATAATTCTTATAACCGATACATCATTGACACAACACTGAAATGAAATAATTATTTAATAAAAACATAAGAACACTAGTCATTCCTATTCATCTGTGGTAGTATCATAACTTCATTATTATCCAATAGCATCATTTGGGGAATACTCTGATGATTTAGACATTGATTCGTGTAGTGTCCCAACTCCTTGTAGATGAAGCATTGCACATTTAAAACCTTTTTTTACCCTTGAAATCACGTAATTTGTGTCCTTTTTCTCCAAACTTATAATAAACTCCCATTCCCTTCAATCATTTACCAAGGTGATTCTTTCCACAACTATCACATATGGGAAAATCCTTCTTTCCCCTATTCCCTTTATCCATCTTTCTCTCTACCATCATTTTCTTTTCTTTCTTCCCTTAAAATCCATAGGAATCAAAATATTATTTACTAATCTTATTAACACATGATACTATTTATGTATATGATGAGAATACATTGAAAAATATTTCACTTCTAAATGTTGGCTTAATACCATAAAAGATATGATCCTTCTTACTCTCTGGATCATGATATTGCTGGAGTTATCATTCCTTCTACTGGGCACCATTTATAAACAATGGAACACACTAGATTAGTTTATGAATCGCAATACATAATTCCAAACTTGTAAAACACTTAACATAAATTGAAAAATTTATGGATAAAATACATAATCATAAAAACGTTTTCTTTGAGGAAGTATATACTCATAAATCCTTCATAATGGTTTCTAAAGAAAATGTGAATTATACTAAGCATATCCCTTGGGAGTGTCATAACCAAGATAGCATCAAGGCCCATTTTCATGTACCAATATACCCCTGGTTAATCCCTAAACTCCTTTTCAGAGTTTTCACTACTAGGTACATCTATTACAGAGCCGCCTCTACCTGCTCGTATCCATACATGGATGCATTGCTTGGAAAAATCACCAAATCTCTACATTACCAAAATTCTAGGAATTTCTTCTATACTAATTCTAAAAGTCTATCTTAGGGTAATGTTCTCTAATCAGAGTTTATATAAATATAGTTTCCAAGGTTTGTACTAAATTTCATCTGATACCAACTGTAAGGCCCCAACCCCAATTACCCAGAGTCGGTGCATTATTACATAACATTGGCATGATACAAGGAATCATGTCCCAAAATACCGATCATTTTAGTATCCTTGAAAGTACTAGATACATACATAAGTTTTATATTACATCATGAAATAATGAAAAACAATATTGTGTCCCCTTTGAACATACTCATATACTTGGCCTATCCCTATAGGTTAATCATAATTTACTTCTTCACATCCTGGTAAAAAGAAAAAATAAGAAAGAGTAAGGATAAAAATATAGCAGAAACTATCATAAATAAACATAAACATTTAAGGCAATGTATAAAACTAAAACAAAATACTTTTAAACATAAACTTTAGCATAATATGGAAAAGATAAATCAAATAATTATATTTACTTATTCAAATGGATATTCTACTAGTCGAATAATCACAAGTAATATCAAATAATTTTATTTTCTAAAACATTAATGTCCATATAAACAAATCCTTAAAACCATTTTTAAAACATTGACATTAATGAGAAATATTTAGAAGAATAAATCTTTAAAACATTTAAAATGATATTTTAGTTAGAGTTCCTAACCAAATGAGAGATTCTTGAATAAAAATAATTGAGGTAATAAAAGCTTTATAATATCATGAGAATAAAGAGATTCATATATACTATGTCAAAGTACAGTATGTACACCATATAAAAGTGAATCGGCACATAACAACAAATAAGTCTCAATAAAATGTAAATTTAGATGAAATATCTTATAAAGACCATATCCTTAGGTTAAGCATAAACCGTTGACATAATTATGTGAAAAAAATATAAATACACTCAATATGATTGGATATTCAGTGTAAATCAATCAGAGGACATTCACACATATTCTTGTAAAAACAACATCGATGACTTGGATGTTTAAATCAATGAATAGAAATTGAGTTAAAATTACTCTTATCAAGTTCATATCGATGAATTGAGAATTTATCAATGGAGTGATTATGTGTATCAAAAGTATATCCACAAAAATGGGAGTGGAAATTACTACATAAGTAAATAAATAGTGATTTCACACATAATCTTGGAGTAAAATAATCAATGAAGTTTGTATAAAACCCAATGAGTGGAAATTGAAATTTGAAATTCCCTTACTGATTTGGTAACTTATGCAACATACACCCCATGAAAGAAGGATAACACAATGAAGATGTAAATACCCATAAATTAAATTATATTACACCAAGAATACAATCATGGGTAGTGTATACACCGCACAAAAGGAAATAGTTTCCAATATAGTATTGATCTCACGGGAATAAAAAGTGAGATGAAAACCCCTTACCTTGTACTTTTCCTTTGTTTAGGGTACGTTAAACTCATGTATAATAGTTAAATCATTGTTATTAAATTATAAAAGAACCACATACATAAATATTATATAATATATGATCTTCTAATATTGCTTTGTTAATAATATATTAGTTGTATCATTGTTTCGGGTGTTAACTGATTCGTTTTCCTTTATATGTTTTGGTACATAAGTCATGTTTGTTATGGATAGGATTTATTTGATTCATATAAAGAATGATATTATTTTATTAAATATTATTTTTAATAATCAAATGAAAATTATTCTTTAATGGTTACAATGGGGAATGAATCTCATCGCGTTTGTGGAGATGGTAATCCGTACGTACGTACGAACGGTACTTCCATTTTTTTATTTTAATAGGAAATAAAACCAAATGATAAATAGGTATATTATTATTCCAGTATAATATAATATTTTATATACACTATGTAAGGTCATTAACACCATCCTTTATACATTCCATGTATGGTATGGATGAGTCATATCACTTTGAGGGGGCAGTAGTCCACACTTCCTCAAATGAAATTATCATATATATACAAAATGAAAAGAATAAAGGTATACTATAAAAGAGAATTAAAGAAGATTATAGATAAAATAAACATCATAAATATCATATATAATTATATTTTCATCATAATGGCCACTATAAGAGGTGGTAGTAGAAGATTGAACAATCATCGTTTCGTGAGGCAGAAGTTCACCGTCCACAGAAACATTATGTTCTATACCCATTAGATGAAGGTGTGTGTAAGTGTAGTTAAAATACTTCTCATAGAAAACTAGTATATTTAGGATACTGTTTATTTCATAAAATAAAGGAATAAATAGAGTTTAGGGGGTTAGAGAAGTAAAATAATAGAAAATAACTTAAGAAAAGATATTACATTTAAATCGGATAAATCCATTTGGTTTGAACCAAAATGCTTCCTTGAAGTGCCTTCTGTCTAAGGTAAGGCTTCTAAGTGGAATATAGGGATGCAGGGAGCTTAATTGGGTAGAGTTTGGATGAGACAAGGGGCTTGAGAGGTGTGAGTAATGGGTTAGAGGTGATGGCTTTTTATAAGGGGGAGGAGGGGCTCTTTAGGAAAGTTTAAAAATATTAGTTTATTATATAATTATTTTTAGCTTATAAAGGTCCAAAACTTATTAAAGTCAAAGATAAGATGACTCATGTTCTAAATAAAATCTTATAATAATAATTGGACAGTTTTTGGATATTGTTTTAATTTTTATAATCTCATTTATTGAAATCATTCATTAATGAGGTAAACACTCCATCATTATTGTGTCACAAATAATTTTATTTATTTGATTTATAAAAATTATAAACAAATACCATGATTTAAAAAATATTTTTATATTTAAAATTAATATTTATAGTAAAAAATATAACTTATATAACCTCATGTAAAAATTGGTTTACTAAAAGATATATGTTTATGTCATTTTTGTTTTTACTTTAAATTAACTAATATAAAGTGTCATTGTCACTCTCAAGTGGCTCCATGGGGTCCCAAAATCAACCCAAGGATGAAAATGGTCAGCAATGTATCAAACAATAGGAATATTACACATGTTAGGGTAATTTAATATTATTATAATAATATTTTTTCACCATTATTTACCAGATTTACCCTTTAACCATGGTAAATAAAATATTTACTGAAGTAAATATTCATAATGTCTAAAAATAAAAGTTACCTATTTACACAATTTTGAACTCATTATTAAAAATATGGAATCCATTTTTCAAAATTCAAAACACATAAGTGGCAGAAATTAATTTAAAGTTAATTCCAATTGTCAAAACAAAAAGCATGTTTTTGAAGAAATAATAACTATCAAAATATTAACACTTGTTTATGTCCAATTTCAAAGTGAAATTACTTTCAATGAAAAAAATTGGATTAAATGGTAAAATTATAATCTAATTATAATTTAAAACCACTCAAATTTATAATTAACAATATAAATTATTTTGATTAAAAAAGTTGTTTTTAATTGAAATTTAGTATTTCTCACTATTAATCAAAATATGAAAGTTATCATAAATGTACCAAAAAATTATCCAAACTAAAATTTTTATGTCCATATTATAAATAAGAATTTAATTTCACAAAATTTAATATATAAAAGTGTCAAATATTGGATTTAAAAAGGGGTCTCTATTAAAAGACGGAAAAACTGCATTTTAAAAAAAATGCCTCTTTTATCTTAATAATGGAATTTTCCTTACATTATGTCTAATAAACACAAAAGATGAATGTTAAAATTATATTGGATATATATAAAATTCAAAATATGGTTAATAATATTCATAAACACTTTTTTAATGGTTAATTTGGTAAGTCATGGTGCGCTCGATCTCAGTGTTGCGTATAGCATAAGCTATTAAATTACTTTAAAGAGACAACATACTATGAAATATTGGGGTGTTACATTGGATGAGGGATCCAGACATAGAGTTGGGACCTATTTCTGGGATTCTTATTCTTCTTATTTATTTTAGGTTTCCCTAACACTTATAATAGTATGAAATGACATAACGTATTTACTATTTAGTTGTGGGCTTGTACCCAGTTTTGGGAAATGAAATGACGATGCATGTTTATCATTTACTTGTTTCCTTATATTTATTCTATATTGTGGATTAATTTGGTAAATAGGGTATAGTATTAACACATATTTAATTATACCCTCAATACCATTCTATATCCTTTGGAATATGGGGAGGCATGCCTGAGGTCATTTGGTGATCCGGCTCGGGGCACCGATTTAGTGGATCCCAGGTCGGGGACATTACAAAGTGTTATTAGAGCAGTTTTATTTTCTATTGTATTACTATTTGGGAATGGTATATGAGATATTAGAATATTACAGGACATGTAAATGAGATCATTCATTGGAATATCTAACCCATGTATGAGGGAAACCCAAGTACCCTTTATGGTATTATTGTTCTTGATGTTTTTTGTTGTTACAATTGGATGTTATTTTACCTTGGGTGATGCACCTGTCATGTGATGTGATGGTTTCCTGATATTTTAATCATGGTATGACATGGAATGAGGTTTTCATACACATTCATCATTTTAGGCACATAATGGTTTAGGTGACATGAATCATGATTGGCACACATGGGGGAAACACATGTAGGTTTTGGAAAATTAAAATGATTTTAAGATTTTTTATGATTGTAAGAAATTGTGCCTAATGGAGATGATGTAATTGGGTAAATAGAATAAATGAATATAATGGTTTAATTGGTGACTAATTAAAAATTGTAAATGTCTTAAAATTGTACGGTGTTGTGTTGAGATAAAAAGATGAAAATGGATCCCAAAATGAGAAAGATTTTTGTTGTGGAAAGTAAAATGGTTAAAAGGGTGTTTAATGAAAAGTTTGTGTTTATGTAAGTTGGTTATCCCATGTTGACCATGGACCATTTTAGGGATATTTGAGGGTATTTATGGTGATTATAACATATCCATTGGGATAGTTTATGAAGAATGGATTGTTTATGGATGGTATAAAGCCTTCTTTTGTGTAAACTGTGGAAGCTTTATGTTATGTGTTTTGAGATGTGTGTTTGGAATTATAGATAAATTACACCACGAAAACCTGTGAAGATTGGGAGATATGAGGATTTCAATGATAACTCTCTTCCAATAGTGGAGAAAGAAACTCTATTGGCCTAGGGTGATAAGGGGAAGAATAGTTTTGTGATAACTTCACCTATTTTATGCAGATTATGGAGCAAGACCTCGGGTGGGATAATCTCAGCATGTTCTATCCAACTCTAGAGTTTTAGTTGAAGAAACATATGAAATTTACTAGGGAGGGTGGACCTAAGGTAGATGAGTTCTAGATAGAGTCCATCCAGATGATTTTTGACCACTTAGAGACTCCTACTGAGAGGAGAGTCAAGTTGGCAGCTTATATGTTATGAGGATTGGTGAATCACTGGTAGGATATCTTGGCCCAAACTGAGTGAGCATATAGTATATTGTGGAAGTATTTATAGGAAAAGTGTCTGGAGAATTTCTATTTGAAGACACTGATACAGAAGAGGGTGATAGAGTTTATGAGGGTGAATCAGGGGACTATGTCAATGATGGATTATGCTAGTCATTTCACCGATTTTCATTGCTTCTCTCCAGCATTGGAAGGGGATGAGGCAGCTATGAAGAGACATTTTCAAGATGGAATTAATCATGTAATCAAATACTAGGTAAATATCTTCCATTTAAATAGGTTTTCTGAGGTAGTGGACTGAGTCCTTAGTTTTGAAGGGAACATGAAGGAGGCTATAGGTGGTGGAAATGTGGTTCCTGTTGGTCAGTATAGTGGTGCAGATTTTGATAGTAGGAAGTGTCATTTTGATGGTTCCTATCAGGGTGGTGGTGGATAGTGTATCCAAGGAAGAGGTTGAGTCTTTCAGGGTAGTGATCAGGTGTTCGGATATCAGTGTGGTAGGTTGGGTCACATGCACGACCAGTGTCCTAAACCACCAGTGGAGTACTTAGCATGCAGAAGAATGGTTCATATTTAGTGGTTCTATAGTAATCCTCGATAGGTGGGAAGTGATAGAGGTTTAAGACTGATATAGAGTATGTGAAGAAGGTCTGCTACCCTATACTTGGATGGAAGTTGGAGTTCTACTAGCCATACTGACTGGGGTAGCAGACATGGTGCTTCAAGATAGAAGAATCCTTATTAGAAGGGTAGTTCAACACCCGAGACTCGGGCCACAACCTAGGGTAGATGGGTAGTTTAGATTCATGTAGTTCAGCCTGCACCAGTCGGTGGTGTGGCTGGGCCATCTACAGTTCAAAGTATGATTCTCATAACTTCCATTCTTTATAGTTCTTTTTTTGATAAAGGTACCTTATATTATTTTATATTTTCATGGTTTGTGAATATGTTGGGTTTAGAAGTAGAACATATGTGTGGGGTTATGTTGATTGATAAACCATTAGAAGTATGGGCAGAAAATATTCGACAGTGTAAGATGTGTGCTCTTGAGGTTGGTGGGTTCCATTTTCCATGGGACTTGTTTGTGCTTAAGATGTCCAATTTTGATCTGATTTTGGGCATTGATTGGATAGTCTTGTACCAATTCCATATTGACTATTACCATCATAGGGTAATATTCACATCACTTGAGGGAGACTCTTATGTTCACCTTGGGGAATGGGATATCCAAGAAGGTCATGAAGGGAAAATTCTTCAGTAGTTGGGTGAGCTCACAACCCAAGTGTCATGTATTTTTCTTGATGATGGGGGAGTGAAGCCCCTTTTTTTCCTCCTGTGGTGGATTAGTTTCAAGATGTGTTTCCTAAATACTTATCAGGGTTTCCTCTTGAGAGAAAGGTTGAGTTTATGATTGAGATGATTCTTGGAGATGATTTGGTGTACATTTCACCATACAATATGGAAAGAACTTCATGAACTTAAGACCCAATTAGAAGAATTGGAAAATAAAGGTTTTATTCACCCAAGTACGTCACCATAGAGACATCATTTTTTTTCTAAGAAAGATGACGAGATGTTATGGTTATGTGTCAATTATTGAAAGCTAAATTAGATGATAGTTAAGAACATATATCCTCTTCCATGAATATATGATCTTTTTGACCAGCCAAGGGGAGCTTATGTATTCTTCAAGATTGATATGAGTTTAGGGTATCATCAGCTAAGGGTGATACATTTTTATATACCATGGAATACTTTTAGAAGCAGGTATGGTTTGTATGAGTTCATCGTAATGTTGTTTAGGCTAACGAACACACCTACAATGTTTATAGACTCAATGAACCAAATCTTTCCCCAGTACCTATACCAGTTTGTAGTTGTTTTGTGGATGATATCTTAGTGTGGTCCTAGACTCATGATGATCTTTCCAAACACCTTGACATACACTTGAGTATACTAATAGAGCATAGGATATACACCAAGCTATCAAAGTGTCAATTATGGATTTACCAAGTTCATTTATTGGGTCACATCATCTTTGAGGAGGGCGTGTGAGTGGACCTGGAGAAAGTGAAAGAAGTTGTATCTTGGGAGCTACCCAAAAATGTTTTTGATATCCGAATCATTATGGGTTTAACAGGATATTAATGAAACTTAATCAAAGAATTTTTCTATTTGGAGGCACCAATTTCAATCTTGACCAAGAAGGGAATGAACTTTTAATGGTCTCTGCCATGTGGTAATGATTTTTAGGAGTTAAAGAAGTGGTTGACTAGTGTACTGATTCTGATCCCACCCAATATAGGTAAGGTGTATACCTTGTTTTTTGACACATCAGGTGTTGGGCTTGGAGAATTTCTGATGAATAGAGTGTGAGTTGTGGCATATGGGCCATGATAGTTGATGCCTCATGAATAGAATTACCCAGTGATTGATATCAAATTGTCCATGGTAGTTTATACTTTAAAGTTTTGGTTGCATTACTTGTTGGGAATAAGGTTTATTATATATAAAAATCATAAAATCCTCATTTAAATCTCTTCACAATGTGATTCAAATCTTTAGTAGTGAATATGGGTTTAGTACAAGAAGTCTTTTGATTTTGATTTGGTTTATACACTAGGGAATGGAAACAATGTTGTATATTATTTGAGTTAGAAGACTCAGAATTAAGTGGTTCAAGAATCTATTTTCGAGTGGAAAATGATAGATTTGTTTTCTAAAATGCATATAGAGGTTCATGAGGTCCAAGAAC
Organism: Viscum album; assembly: GCA_963277665.1. Classification (NCBI taxonomy): domain Eukaryota; kingdom Viridiplantae; phylum Streptophyta; class Magnoliopsida; order Santalales; family Viscaceae; genus Viscum; species Viscum album. The sequence goes on from OY728141.1 coordinate 1,115,829,110, forward strand.
AAATGAACCTCGCATACTTAGTAGTTAATTACATGCTTCTAAGCTGGATAAAGGAGAGGTAGTATGAATATCCAGAGTGTTTGGCCTTGAGGGAAATCCTTGAAGGTGAGGAGTCACCTTTTAATTATAATATTGATGATGATGAGATCATTTATGTGCATGGTTGTGTGGTTGTGCCTACATGTATGCACAAGGAGATGTTTCATGAGTTATATGATTCAAAGTGGGTGGTGCATCTTTATCTAACCAAAATGTATTGAGATCTTCAAAGAAATTATTGGTGGTGGGTATGAAGAAAGAATTTGTAGGTTTTGTGACACAATGCTACACCTGTCAGAAGGTGAAGGCCAAGAATCAATGACCATTTGATCTATTACAGCCTTTTCCCATTCTGGGATGGAAGTGGGATGATGTCACGATGGATTTTGTGGTAGGTCTTCTTAGAACACCTTAAAATAACAATGCAATATGGATATTTTTGGACCAATTGACCAAGGTGGAACATTTCTTGCTGATACGAGAGACCTTCTCCATGGACCAGTTGGGTGATTTATATGTTTGATAGATATTACAGTTTCATGTGGTTCCATGGACTATAGTTTTAGATCATGATTCATATTTTACATCATGATTTTGGCAGTGGTAAGATAAGGCACTTGGTACCCAGGTGTTTTTGAGTACAGCTTTGCACCTGTAGATAGACGGGTAGTTGGAGTATACTATTCTAGTTCTAGAGGATATCTTGAGGGAATGTGTCTTATAATTTAGTGGATGTTAGGAGAAACAGATGGAACTTATTGAGTTCTCCTACAAAAAATAGCTACCATGCTAGTATTCATATGGCACCATATGAGATGCTCTATGGTAAGCCATTTAAATCTCTATTATGTTGGATGGATGTTGGGGAATCATAGTTTTTGGGACCAAGTCTTGTGTAGGAGATATTGAAGTAGGTTCATTGGATTCATAAATGAATGGATACAACTTAGAGAAGGAAAAAGTCATATGCTGATCAACATCATTGACCCATTGCGTTTATAGTGGGTGATCGTGTGTTCCTTCGGGTGTCACCAAGGCTAGGTAATCATTTGATTCAGAAATAGGGAAAGTTGATGCCCAAGTACATGGGATCATTTGAGATTGTGGAGATGATAAGACTGGTGGTTTACCGATTGGATCTTCCATAGTGGTATAGTGGCATGACTGATTTTTTATGTGTCATAGCTTCAACAGTATCACATAAACCTTTATCACGTGATCAATGCTAGTGATATTGAGCTTGGGGATGATGCTTCCTTCAAGGAGAATCTGGTTCATATTGTGGATCATAGTGAGAAAGTGTTATGGGACAAGTCTGTGTCATTGGTTCGAGTGTTATGGTAGCATGGTAATGTTTAGGAGGAAACATGGGAGAGATACAAACAAATATGCAGACCCATTGGCCTATTCTATTTACTTTGGAATCTTATTGATTCTTGGGAGTGTGGATTGAGGAAGATACATTATATGGTGGGGAGGATGTAAGATCCTAGACATCTAATAGGGAACTTAATTATTTAAATTTTGGTTTAAATGCATTTAAATAGGTTAGTGGAATGTTTCATGAGGATATGAGATTTCTCAAGGGTGTCTCAGGGGTTTGAGGCATGAAAAGGGGAAGAAAAGAAGCCATCTAGTACCCTATTCATGATTAGTTCACGGTTTTGTACTAACCGCGCACCCAGGCCTAGGAAACCATGAAAAAAACCCCTTGGATAGTGGTAGGCACACATGCTTCACACAATTTGTCAAACCATGCAGGGTGCCTATCTAGACAGTGCAACCCAGATCCTCTTTTACAGAGTGAGATGCATGGTTGGTGCATGGTTTGGCTAACCATGTGGAAAAAACATGTGTCTATTAAAAAAAGGTAAAATTATCATCCCCCCCTCAGGCCTTAAGTGTTATAACTTGGGATTCTTCTCTATTTATACTACAAAATTCAAAGGTGATGAAAAATTTCTCCCAAAATTCCCAAGGATTGATCTCCCCCATTTCTAAGCTATTTGGAGTGCCTTTGGATGAAGATCAAAGCTCTTGGTGAGTCTAAAACTCTTATTTCTTCATTTTTCTCAGATTAGGGATTATGTAATTGTTCTTCCAATTAAGAAAATCTAAAGCCCTTATTTTCAAGTGGGTTCTAGGTTGAATATTTTAAGTGGATTTGAGTTTTAATCAACTACCAAGGTTGAGTGAACGCTTGTCTATATAATTGAGGTAGGTGGTCTACAAGTTTATCCCATAGTCTTGATTCCCTATTATTATGTGTATGTGGTTGTGTACTTGTTCCATTGTTCTATTTGTTTGGTTTTATATAGTATAAATGTTAATTTTTTTGTTTAAATGATGAATTTGACCCCTCATGATCCTAGTAGGATGCATTGAGGTTGAATAAACTAGAATAAAGACTACCCCTGGGGTGTGTCACTCCCATGAACATAGAAATTTGGATATTAAATATGTAATTGATGAGTTAATAAGATAGTGACCATAATGATTGTGTTGGAATGTTGACATGAATTATGAATTAGTATTAATGATGTCTATGTCTAGTGGTTTACATGGTATAAGGGGGTGATTGGTAAAATGTGAATGTGATAAAGGGTTAAAGAATGTAATAACATGTGTGTAAATGGTAAATACATATATGTGGAACATGTGTTAAGTGATTTACAAGTTGTAATGATATATTTGGTAGTGGGATGAGGCATGTAAAAGGGATTTGTGATAAATGAGTTATGTTTTTCAAATGTAATATGCATTAATGTGCTATGAATTGTCAATGGTACATGTGTTAAATGAGATATGTTTGTGAATGGTAAATGTGCAATGGTTAAAGAAGCATGTGCATATGGATTAATGGTAGTGTGGGGTATTGGACTGATGCTCCTCCCATGGGTCAGATGGACTGATGCTCTAGGCCCACTGATGTATTTTATGGGTTAGGGTGCTGGAATGATGCTATAGTCCCCTAAAATATACAAGAATTATGCACCTGGACTAAGGCTACAAGGTTAGGTATTGTACTTGGGTTGATGCTCCAAGTTAAGTTAATAAAATTGGTTCATGAAATGGTTGACCTTGTGAGTTAGGGAACTTGACCCTTATGTGTTTTTTTGTTAACTGACATTGGTCGTTGCGAATTTGATGAATATGGGAAATATTTGGAACAAATGGTAAAATTGATAAATATAAATATTTATTAATTGACGGGACTTGTTTATTTAGTTGTTTCCATTTATTTTTTTATACTTTTGTATACACTATTATTATAATGGATATTTTGTAGACACCATTAGTGGTGGCCTACTAAGTTGTACTCACACCATACTCAGGCCACCATTGGGTACTGGAGAAGAATTCATAGTATTAGGTTAGGATAAGGGAAAATGACCTATACTAGATGGTTGATTTGGGCTCAGGATGTTCATGGATGATGGATCCAGACTTGGACTCAGGACCCATTTTGGGGATTTTTCATTTTATCTTCACTTTGGTTTTTTCTTGAAAATTTGCACTATATGACATGAAATAGAATATTTACTATTTGGTTGTCGGCTTATACCTAGTTTTGGGAAATGAAATGATGATGAATGTTTATCGTCTACTTATTTCCATACATATATTTTTTATCTATTGCGGATTACTCTAGTAAAGAGGGTATAATATTCCCACGTATTCAATTAGACCCTCTTTGTTAGTCGAAAACCTATGGTGCACGGGGAGTCACACCTGAGGTCATGTGATGACCCAGATCGGGGCACTGATTTTGTGGCTCTCAGGCTAGAGACGTTACAATGTGATCAATCCAATGGGCGATCAATCTTTTTTTTTCTAGCGTAATCTTGAGTATATATTACTACTTTCTTCTGAATTTATTATTATTTATGATTATATTTATTTCTTATAAGTACTCTGATAATTTATTATGGATATTGTTTAGTGATATTTCCTTTTATTATGCACTCTAATATAGGGGTAGAGTCTCCCTATGGTAACACCCTAGACCTTCCTTGCTAGTAGGTAGTCTCTAGCACATGGATAGGCATGCACAAGATCCCTTCGATAGATCCTCCTTTTTATGAACCATTCATTGGGAACATAACGAGGATGAATTTATATTATACTCAATTCAACTACTCACTCAAGGGTGCTAGTCCTCATAGGGCATCTGTACACTATGATCCCCCTTGAGGATCAAGATCATGTAAATGTGTATATATAAACAACATCACCCTATGAGAATTTGTATTAGAAAAATAATACATATCTATCCAGGATAAGTAGAATTCCACTAAAGAGTTATTTGGGAAAACACTAAATAAGTAATTTTTGACACTTTTAATAACTAGAATTTATATTGTAGGAAACACAACTATTTTGTTTGGTTAAATAGAATTCCACTAATAAGGTTTTTGGAAAAAATAAAATAAGTTATTTTTGACACTTTAAATAACTAAACTCTAATTTATTTATGTTTTTCTTTTTATTAAACTGGTATCTCAATCACATACAAACATTAACATATCACATGAACTTATATGACTTATATAACCCATAAATTCTTGCCTCTTTCTACTCTAGGACAAGATAAAAACTAGAAATCATAAATCAATAACAAAAAAATAATATTAAAAAATTATCAACTCAATTGTAACTATGAAAACTAAGAAAAAAAATCCTAACTCCTAGAAAAATTTGGATTCAACTCCTACAGGTGCTGGACAGGCACAAAATACAACATCCATCCCAAATTTTGAATAGTAATATCATTTATCTATCTTATGCCAAATAGTAATAAAAGTAAAATACAATTCTTTGACAAGACTTTAGAACATATCGATCAGGATCACATTATAATAAAAAGAGTTGTTCATTACATGTCCGCAGGTGTGGCTTTTTTATGACAAAGGCTTCTGACTATCTAGTAGGGTCTAAGGTGAAACTATAGGGAGACTATACCCATATATTAGATTAGATAAAAAAAATATAAATAACAAAAAACAAATTTTCATAATATAAAAAATCATAGAAAAACACACTATAATAAAAAATATATTTAGCTGCATTTTAGTTTTACATTTAGACATGTTTTAAACATTAATAATTTGTTTACCCATGTTTTATAAAAATGTTGGGAAATAGGGAATTGCTAATTTATTCATGTTTATAAATGTGGTAAATTTTTCCACACATTTTTTACCAAATATTTATGTAAACTCAGGTAAATGAGTCATTAAATAGCCATGTTTTTCATAAACATGGCTATTTAAATTTTCTAATTTTTTTAAATTTTTTTACCTACCCCACTCCCCTGCTCTCTATCTTGTAAAAACTCCTACACCCCCTACATCATAGACCCCCTACTCTGCTCCTGATCATCAGCACCCTACACCCCTACATTAGAAACCTAACACTCCTGCTCTTGTTCCTCATCCTTGACCTCATTATCTTACTTCTATTCCAACTAATTAAATAGAGAATTTTTTTCATAAACATATATATTTCATTTATATTTGTTTTTTGATAAATTTTGTTTACCCACTCCACTCTCCTACCATTCTGTTCCCCCTATATCATGAACCCCACCCTCATGATCTTGATCATCACCCCCTAACCAAACCCTCATTATCTCGATCATTGGACCTTCATACCCTCTACATCATCATCCCCTATAACATACCAAACTTGGTTTACTCATAAGTAACAAAACTTGACAGGTCACATAGCCTCAAGCATACCACCCCGTACACTAGAGGCTGTCGAGTAGCAGCAAGGATCTTAGGTGGTATAGTGGGGAGACTATATCCTCGTTATTATAGTAAAATAGTGGGGATAATAAATGAATATATAGTGGAAACATAATTATAAAAATAGAGCAGCAGAAGTAAATCTTCTAGACTACAGTAATAATCAAGAAAAAAGAGGTTTCATATAAAAAATGATAAGTATTTCATGAAGCTACCCAAAAAAAGGATGGCATACACGGAAGTAGGCACACATACAACACATAGATAAAAAAAGTAAAAAAAATACGAAAAGGATATCTCCATTATAATTACAAGACAAGGCTTGGTCTTATGCTCCCAAAATCCTATGATATAATTCAATTATGAATCCATGACCGGGCACATGCCCTTATGCCAACATACATTCAATAAGTCTGTATGGGCAGCAATTGGCATCTTGAAAAATGTGTGAGATATACTAAGTAGGATACCACCAACTATGTCTATAAAAAATCCATGCTATGTATAAAATCTATAACCTTGTATAGGTAAAATAGGTAAATATGTAATATGAATGATAGATATAAACAAGTATATGAATAGAGGTTGTAACTGTGAGTAGGTAATAAATGATTAATACCAATATCTAAAGGTAAAGTGTGAAGGTAACTACTATCTTTGTTATTCGCTGATGAAGCATGGACAATTGTCACTTATCAACCATTAAAAGTTTTGGTGCTTTGATAATGTGTATATCAGCACTCGGGTCGAATCCTCGGTGATGGTACAAATTTTAGATTAAATTATTTTTAATTGATTATCATTTGATTTGGGGGGGGGGTTGTTTGCAGAGCTTCGATGAAGTGATTTATTAATGAATATTTATTTAACAATTTAATAATGATTGGGGTGAGTTCAACATTATAGATTTAGGCTTGTGATATCCTTGAGTTTTTCTATATATTTCATTAAATTAACATCCACTTCACAATATGATTTTTGATCAGAATTCCCAATTGTTTTGGATTTAATTGAAGCATCAACTGGGGTATTGATCTCAATCAATTATTGTTGATGAAAGGTTAAATATTTCTGAACCCATGTGTAATTGTTTTTATAATAATCCATTTAATACACATGTCAAACAAAAAATTTCATTAATCCATGATATTTAAGTTCGACATACACAATGTTAATTTAAAGAATATTAATCAAGAAAAATCTCTCAATCGTTTAAAATCCAAAAATTATGAATCAAAACAATGGTAGATTTATTCATCCATTTCGGTGGTTAATAATATGGTTGTAATTTTTATGGGGATTAGTTAAAAATATATGAAAAAGAATGAGACAAGAAAAGAGCGGTGCACCGAACATGCACACACAAAATGTGAAGAGAGGTGAAAACACACTTTTGATTGAATGAGAAAGTGATAAAAGGGAATGGTTTTCAATTTTATTTAAAATATTTTAAGAAAATTAATATTAAAAAACATAGGGTTTATGATTATAAGATAATATTAATATTAAAAATTCATTAAAATTCAAATGAAATTGAAAATAACTTACACTATTACAATTGAAAAGAAGGAAAAAGTAAATGAAAAGAAGAATGTGGGAATGGTATATCAAGTAAAAAATTGAGTATGTAAGATACTACCAAGCCTTTTTAAGAGACTTGGTCATGCCAAATAATCCTCCTTTTCTTTGAAATTCCAACCCCTTGCATGGAGAGGAGGGGAGTGTATTTATAGCCCAAGGTGGTAAACTTTTTGAATTCCAAAACCACCACTTCAATTGTATCACCAATTTGGCCATCCATAAATCTGAATATAGATATATCTTCTTCTTAAATATTGTATATATGGATTTTTAATGTCTAACTTTAAAATTTTTCGACCATTGGACCTCTTTATCCAAAGTTATGACTATTTTACTAAACACTTTTATACTGTCCATTTTTTATGTCTAATTTTCCCTGGTCTAGATGTGAATGAATTTATGCCTATGAAGATTCCCTAAAATCAGAACCATTTCTTATAAAAAGTTTTAATATATATCTTATATTTTACACTGAAAAATATCAGCTCTATTTTATGTCTATATCAAGAGAAAAGTCAAGGATTTCTTGTTGCATTTAAATCTCAGACAGAATGGTCTGATGAAATTTCATGGATCAATTGGCCCCCTTATTAGTTGATTTGGGACTTTAAAATTTTATACATGATTCATTTGGATATTAAATAACATATTAAGTAGTTTCATTAAATTTGTGATTTTGGATTAATCCCATAAATTATATCTTCATGGATGTTCCAGTTTTCATCACAAATTTGGTGGGCCTTCTTGTGTGATCCATATGGACCTTCAATTGGTAGAATTAGACAATGATAAATCATAATTATATGTGTTAATTTTAATCAGGAACACTAAAAAATAATAATCACAAAATTTTAATTAGTATTTTAAAATATATGATCAAAACATTAAACTATAGTTTAATTAAATGAACATGAACACTTCTCTTCTTATGTGTTTATGATCAAAACATGAACATTGATTGAAAATTAATAATTTTTAAGTGACAATTATATAATGGGAGTAATGTAAAATCATGAATTAATATTTAATATTGGCCTCAAATATAAAATGAATCATACTTATATGGGCCATGTCCCTAGGCTGAAAACCAAGGTGACCTCCTTAAGCCTAAGGAACTCATCCAAGGTGAGCTTAGAATAGTGTAGACCTACATGGGATAGGAACCTAGGGCCTATGGATTAGGTGTCCTAATATCTAGATATATAAATGTATATTGAAGTTGTAGGTTCCATACCTTGATACCCTCATCGGTGCCATACCACAATCAAGATCGGTGCCATACCATTAATCACCATCGGTGCCATACCATAGTGTACAAAATAAAACAAGTAATATACAATTTAAGGGCTATGTTAGTGTCCATTATCAGTTAAAATCATCCATATAATTATAATATCCTTATTTAATACATTCAATAACTCATTTAATGTCACACCCTAACCCATGTGTTTAATTTATTTAATTATTTTTTTCTTCCTTTAAATATTTTTTGGGGTTCAGGTGAGTCCCAGACAAATTTTTTTATTTGAGTTATATTAAAAAGTGCAATTTTTGGTGTTGATGTTGTCAGGAGCATGGGTGGAGCGTGAATTTGGAAGTTTCATGGCTTTGCCATGACAACTGCGCAACCTCAAATTCTCATAAAATGAAAATAAATAAATTTTTTAATTAAAACAAACATTAATTGTTTGGTCATTTAAATTTTTTTTATTGTTTTTAAAGATTTTATTATTATTAAAATGAAATAAATACTTTTATTATGTTTATTTTTATCATCATGATTTTATTATTATTATTATTATAATTATTCCTTTTATTATTATTATTAAGTTATAACAATTTTATTTAATTTTTTAGGTTGGATTTACCCTTTTTTTAGGGTTCCCAACTGGCTCCTCTCTCTCCCCCGTATCCCCCATATGGTGCGCGATCCCTACTCCCACCTGGTGCGCTCATCTTGGTCACCCCCTTCTCCAGCGGGTTCTCCACCATCCGCTGCCAGCCTCCACCTCCCCATCGTGCTCCCCATTGTAGGGCCCCTTGGATACTGCTAGTCTCCCCGTTACCCTCCCGTCGCAACATCTCTACCAGATCTCCCATCAATGACTGACCCTGTCAGTCCTCCTGCTCACCAACGCCTCACCCTCGGCCTCCCCCTATATTGTCGCCCTGCTCCAGCCCTCGTCCTCCTTTGCAGCATTCCCCAACACCCCCCTCAAACCTCATCTCTTACTCAGCACATAGTTGTCACCACAACCCCCTCGGCTGACCCAAATTCTGGCCATGTTGTCCTCCTCTACACCATTTTAGCAACCAGACTCTCTCTCCGCCAAGACTTTCCTCCGGCCAACCCCTCCGGTATACCTTTTCCCCCTTTAGGGTCTGATTTTATCTTCATTTTTATTTTTATTCTTTATTTTTTTCTTTGTTTTGTTAGTGGGTTTTGTTGATTGATGGTTGTTCTTTGTAGGGTTAGTGTATTAGGACCCACGCGAGGCGAATTTGAGTGAGCGTTGTCGTCACGCCTTAGCTTTGAGGTAGGATTCCCATGCACCTGTCCTTTTTAATTTAATAATTGTCAATTTTTTGATTTTTTCACCTTCTATGATTAATATGTACTGATTTAAAGCTTTGGCTTAAATTGATTTTGTGCGAAAACGTTGCTTTAAGCTTATTGGATGATATTTGTCTTTGTTTTGTGAAATATAACACACTGAATGAACAATTATATTACACTTGGATTTATAATTTGAGTTTCATCTATTTCTTCTTTTTCTCCCTTTACCTAGGTGTTAATTTTCATTGTTAAACATTTGGTTAATTCACTTGGTTTGAAAAATGGGCAGTTCATACCTTGTATAATGAAAATTTTTATTGTCTGGTAATAGTTGTGCACACTATTTTTTTAATTAAATGTTTCCTTTGGTCTGCACCTAATTTTTGAGTTTCAAAACATGGTTTAGCACTTTAAATAAGATCATGGCATGGAAATTTGTGTTTTATAACTTTGTGAGTGTTAACTAAAATTGTCTTCTAATCATTACATGTCTAGTCTTTAGAATGGAGACCGGTTGGCTTTTATGTCTCAAAAGTGATATAAAATGTCTTGTTTGTTTTTTTAAAGTGTTTGAAGCATTCAAAATTTGGTTTTAGGGTCTTTTTATGCATTTCCAAAGTGGTTTGGATTTGATAATAAATGTGTTGCTTGGGAAATAATGGATTTTGGGGTTCTTGAAAAGGTTTCAAATATTTTAAGCTTAGTGAAGTGTGAAGTTATCTTTTTAAAATTTGGTTTGTTTTGTGATAAGGAATTGTAGCTCAGTTAGTGTTTTTCATAAAATTTGGTTTTGTTTGAAAGTGTGTTGGAAATATTTTGAAGGGGTTTTAAAAATCATTTTTTTGTAAATGGTGTGTCTTACAACTCTTCAGAAATTGGTTTTCATCTTTGGTAAAGAATGATTTTATGGAATTTTTAAGGGACTATTTGAACACTTTGTGAAAATAAGTGGGTAATGCATATTATGAAAACCTTCGATGGTTTCTCCTCATACCCTTCCAACATGTAATGGTTTGGATGTTCTCAGTGTGGAATCCCCAAGTTCCATTATGTGGGTTCCTCGGTTGGGAACCATTTGTAATCTATTTATTTTAATACATTAGAGTAGACCTTATGGAGACTCGGGGTATGGCCTACTATGATTATTATTTTAAATATAGGTTGTGATTTGATGCTCAGTGGAATCTGTTGGATCACCTCCTATTATACTTGCGACATATGAACTTGGCATATTGAGAGAACTGTCTGAGATGAGTACTGCATTGGTAGGTTATGGTACTAACCAGTGGCCCATAGTAGGAAGATATGTTTGGGTTCATTTCTATGGGATTTTCCCTTAACCTATCCTAATAAAGGGTGGCTAAGTGTATGGAGCATTATATTTCATCGTGTGTGGCATGCTACTGTAGTTGGGGTCGTAGGTATTAGTGTTGTCTAGATTATTCTCGATCTCCCAGGTTCACCTATGTCTAGTGTATTTTAGCTATTTGAACTATTGTTGAGATACTTTCATACCTATCTACATTGACGTTGTTGTGTACTTACTATTGTTTATTTTTGTGTATTTTCTTTCTTGGAAAGTGGTGAGATAGTTTTAAGAAATTTTCTGAAAATGGTTTTCAAATGAAAGTGTTTTATTCTCTATGAATAAATCTGAAAAAAACACTTTCCTTTTTAAAATGATAATGGTACTAATGGAATGAATTTAGTTTTTTCAAATGATTAAGGGAAATGGGTTTTTACTTTGTTTTTAAGTAAAAATTATATAAATGAATACTTTAATATATTGTAGTTCAAACATAGAATTTATGCTTTTCTTAATTTTTAAAGGTAGTGAATTTGGAAATAATTTATCGGGCTAGCCTACTAAGTTTTAATACTCACGCATATAGTTATTTTATGTTTTTATTTTGTGTGTAGGTTATAGATTGGGTTTTTTTTCCTTGGGTGACGTTTCATCGTTGAGTCGGAGAGTGACCCGTGGGGTCACACGGGGTTAGTTTGGATGCCGAGTTCGGTTAGTTTTATTTTATTTTGTTCTTGTTTATTTTTTTATTTGGTTTATTTATTCTGAAATTCTCTTCATTATTTTCTATGATTGTATTTGTTTGTATTGTCAAAAATTGTTCCCATCATCTCTGTCGATGCCCTGGCACTTGTCGCCAGCTCTTGAGGATTGGGAACGCCTCTTGGGCCTTGCTGCGGATCGGCTCGGGTGACCAGTTCAGGGTCGACTCAGGTTGGTTCGTGAAAAAATGGTATCAGAGCAGGTCAACTCTTAGTAGACCACACTTTTCAGAGCACCATTTATTATTTGGGATGTCAAGGTAGATAGAGTTGAATTTTCAGGACTCAAGTTGTAGGTGTGGGAAGAGCGTTGAAAACTCTTGCTCATTCTGATCCTTGGGTTTCCATGGGAATTCCAATTTAATTAGTTTCTTTGGGTTTTAATGGTATGATTTGTGATTGGGATATGACAAAGTGAGTTAGGCTAATAGTCCTCATGAGCCGCATGTCCTGGAAAGTCATGTGAAGCTAGGGTAATGGTCCTAAAAGGCTCTCCGTGTCGGTTATGTGTTTGACATATGACCACTAACCATATGGTCAAGTCACCCATTGACACTAGTTCTCTTTTTATGTTTTTTGGGTCTCCTCTAACTTCTAAAAGTTGTTTGAATCAGAACAATTGGTTTTAAAAAATGGTTATTTGAAAAGACATGTTTAATTTGTGGATTGTTTTAAATGAAATGGGACGAATGATTTGTTTTTGGAAAATAAAGTTTTTTTTGTTTTGGCCTTGGTGTTCCTAGGGGTGATCACATGCCTAGTGGTATGTCGGAATATGAACAGATGTTTGGTATGGAGGGTGGATTCCCGGGGTGGCACAGATACATGCATGTGAGCGATAATCTAAAGAATAACAATGGTGAGGGTTTAACCCACTAAGATTGTTTTAAATTAAATACATTTTCAAAAGAAAAGTTTTGATGTTATGATATCTTTTTTTCTTGTGTTTGGATATTTTCACCTATGCGGTGTTTTTTTGAGGATTTTTATTTATTGAGTTGGCCTTGATTGAGTTCTTGACTCTTCTTGTCTAGCGGCTATCCCCTTGAAGCTTCGAGGGGTGATCGTAGTACAGTTGATCAACCTAAGGATTTTATTCTTGAGTTTCAGAAGCTAGATCCACCTCTCTTTTATGGCCAAGAAGAACCTTACGTAGTGGAGGATTGGATGAAGAATATTGAAAGGGACATTAACCTCATTGAGTTTCCTGATTCGTTGAAGGTCAAGTTTTCAACCTTAATGCTTGAAGGTTCACCGTGGATGTGGTAAAGATCAGTGTCTCATAAAAAGCCCCATTAAGAGATTACTTGGGAGTTTTTCAATTATTTGTTCAATCGTTAGTATTTCTTTGAGAAAGAAAGGGTGAGAAAGGGGATTAAAATGTGTTATCTATAGTAGGGTGATAGATCAGTGTTGAATTATTTGTAGTGCTTTGTTAATATAGTGCCTTATGATTTAGGGTATGCCACAAATGACTCCATGAAGGCTTGATGCTTTTAGGTGGGTCTCTTCCCCAATCTATAGTCAAAGGTGTCAGAGTCCAACCTAACTTATTTTTCCGATATGGTGAGGAAATATTTTCATGTCAAAGTTGTGATGGAGGGAGTGCTCAAAGTAGTCCTCCCTCCTTCAATTCCTAAGATTAGTGGTGAATATTCTGGAAAAAAGACGAGTAAGTGATCAAAAGTCGATGGAGCAGGTCATGGAATCAAAAGGCCTCAGGATATTTCATCAACCTCTTCAGAGTGATATATCCTCGTGTGTTATCAGCATGCAAACCCAGGTCACAAAAAGTCATCATGTGAAAATTCTCTGAAGCCCTTCTAGGCATGTGGACACCTGGGTCACTTGCAGTGATTCTGTCGGGGTGTTTCTAGAAAATGTTGCGGAGGAAGTTCTCATAAGTGACGTGTTGTTGTATTTTTGTTTAAAGTTTCTTATGTATGTTTCTTATTGGGATTATCAAAACCCGACTGCGAGGCAGGGGATGCTTCATCCATCAGAGCTCCATCCAAAAGGCCTTGGAGTGAAGTTAGAGCATAGTCAGGAACCCCAAGGAATTTTAAGGAGTTTAGTTAGGTTTGTGACTCTATCATTGCAACGAGACAGTTTTAGTGTTTCTATTGTGGTTTTTCTATCGTTGTGATTCTACTCTTGTTGAAAAGAGTGCGATGGAGTTGTCTCTCGTGTAATTTCAGTAATTGTACCTTTTTGGATGTGTGTTTCCGATCAGTGGCCTTGCATGGACCACCCATGTGAAATAGTTTTGGATTTGGTTTTTATTTATCTCAAAGTGGTAAGTCGTGAGTAGTTGTTCGTCGTAGTTTCATTGATCTAATCCTTGGGCCCTCCCTCCTCGCCCATGGGTTGAGGGTCTTTGGTTTATGCAGAGTTTTTAGTTGAGCTCTTATCCATTTTGGAAGGGAGTGAGTGGTTTAAATGTTCTTGCTATGTTACTTTTAATTAGGGCAAGGACAGGTTCAGGTTCAAGTTGGATTTTCGTTTGGTCGCTTGTAGGTTGGTTATTTATTGTGGGGAGACGCACTAGAGGTCTCTTTGAGTTTTATATTAAAACATTACCAGATGATAGTTCAATTCTTATGGCGGGGAGTTCATTTAGGCCTCCCCTCTGATGGTGGTCTGTTTCGGGCAATGAGGTTGAGTTCCATTATTGGTCGATAGAATGTCCTGAGGTTAAGAGGTTGGATCGTGTTTATGTGAAATCATTATGTGTTAATCGATTAGCTGGATAATGTTGTGGCTTTCTGAGGATAGAAAGTGTTATGGTGGGGAGAATTATCACACCTTGGCCCATGTGTTTAATTTATTTAATTATTTTTTTCTACCTTTAAATATTTTGTTGGTGTTCGGGTGAGTCACATAAATTTTTTTTCTTTTAGTTATATTAAAAAGTTGTTTTTTGGTGTTGACATCGTCATGCGAACGGGCAGAGCATGAATTTGGAAGCCGCATGGCTTCGCCCTAACAACTGCCTGACCACCCATTCTTAGAAAATGAAAATAAATAAATTTTGTAATTATAACAAACATTAATTGTTCTGTCATTTAAAATTTTTATTGTTGTTAAAGATTTTATTATTATTAAAATGAAATAAATACTTTTATTATTTTTATTTTTATCATCATGATTTTATTATTATTATTATTATTATTATTATTGTTATTCCTTTTATTAATAATAATAATAATATTATTATTATTAAGTTATAACTATTTTATTTAATTTTTTAGGTTGGATTTACATTTTTAGGGTTCCTGGCCAGCTCCCCTCTCTCCCCTGTATCCCCCTTACTGCGTGCAACCCATGCTCCCACCTGGTCTGCTCATCTCATTTTCCCCCTTCTCTGACCGGTTCTGCACCAGTTTCCACTAGCCTCTGCCTCCCCATCGTGCTCCCCACCATAGGGCCCCCTGTATGCCGCTGGTCTCCCCATTTCCCTCCCGTTGTATCATCCCTACCAGCACAACCATCAACGGCTGACCTCGTTGGTCCTCCTACTCACCAGCACCTCACCCTCAGCCTCCCCCTATAGCGCTGACCTGCTCCAAACCTTGTCCTCCTTTGCAGCATGCCCCAACACCCCCCTCAGACCTCCTCTCCTACTCAGCGCACAACCTGTTCCGCAACCCCCTCAGCTGACCCAATTCCAGCCACGCAGTCCTCCTCCACCCTGTTCTGGCGACCAAACTCTCTCTTTAGTGAGACTTTCCTCTGGTAAGCCCCTCATTCTGGCATGCACAACCCTCAAGTATACCGTTTTACCCATTTGGGTGTGCTTTTATCTTTATTTTTATTTTTATTTTTATTCTTTCTTTTTTCCTTGTTTTTTAGTGGGTTTTGTCGATTGATGGTTGTTCTTGGTAGGGTTAGTGTATTAGGACCTGTTCGAGGTGAATCTGAGTGAGTTTTGTCATCGTTCCTTATCTTTGAGGTATGATTCCCATGAAAATGTCCTTTTTAATTTAAGAATCATCAATTTTATGATTTTTTTACCTTCTATGATTAATATGTGCTAATGTCATGCTTTGGTTTAAATTGATTTTGTGCGTAAACGTTACTTTAACCATGTTTGATGACATTTGACTTTGTTTTGTGAAATGGAACACATTGAATGTAGGGTTCTATTGTGATTGGATTTATAATTTAAGTTTCATCTATCTCTTCTTGTTATCCCTTTACCTAGGTGTTAATTTTAATTGTGCAGCATTTTTCTAATTCACTTGGTTTAAAAAATTGGTTGTTCAAGACTTGTTTTTTGAAAATGGTATTGTCTGGTTATAGTTGTGCACAATGTTTATTTTAATTAAATGTTTCATTTGGTCCGCACTTTATTTGTGAGTTTTATATAATTTTTTAGCACTTTAAATAAGATATTGGCATGCAAATTGGTATTTTATAACTTTTTGAGTGTTAACTGAAATTATTTCATAAGCATTGCATGTCTGGTCTTCAGAATGGTGTTCAGTTGGATTTTATGTGTCAAAAGTAGTATAAAATGTCTTGTTTGTTTATGTTAAAGTGTTATAAGCATAAAAAATTATGTTTTTAGGTCTTTTTATGGATTTCCAAAGTTGTTTGGCTTTGATAATAAATGTGTTTCTTGTAAAATAATGGATTTTGGGGTTCTTGAAAAGGTTTCAACTATTTTAAGCTAAGTGAAGTGTGAAGTTATATTTTTAAAATTTGGTTTATTTTGTGAAAAGGAATTGAAGCTCAGTTTGTGTTTTTCATAAAAGTTGGTTTTTTTGAAAGTGTGTTAAAAATGTTTTGAAGGGGTTTTACAAATGCTTTTATTTGGAAAATGGTGTGCCTTTCACCTCTTCAGAAATTGGTTTTCATCTTTAGTAAAGAATGATTTTATGGAATGTTTAAGGGCCTGTTTGACCACTGTGTGAAAATAAGGGGGTATTTCTTATTATGAAAACATCTGATGGTTTCTCCTCATGACTTTCCAACATGGAATGGTCGGGATGTCCTCGGTGTGGAATCCCAAGGTTCCATTATATGGGTTCCTCGGTTGGGAACCATTTGTAATCTATTTATTTTAAGGCATTAGAGTAGACCTTGGGGAGATTCGGGGTGTGGCATTCTATGATGATTATTATAAATATAGGTTGTGATTTTATGCTCGACAACATCTATTGGATCACCTCATTTTATAATTGCGACATACGAACATGGCATACTGAGATAATTGTCTGAGACGAGTACTGCAATGGTATGTTCTAGTATTGACCAATGGCCCATAGTAGGTGGATATGTTTGGGTTCATTGCTATGGTATTTTTCCTCATCCTATCTTGATAAAGGGTGGATGAGTATATGGGGCGTTATATTTCATCGTGTGTGGCATGCTACTATAGTTGGGGTCGTAGGTATTAGTGTTTTCTAGATTATTCTCGATCTCCCAGGTTTGCCTATTTCTAGTGGCTTTTAGCTATTTGAATTGTTGTTGAGATACTTTCATACCTATCTACATTTCATTGTTGTGTACTTATTATTGTTCATTTTTATGTATTGTTTTTCTTGGAAAGTGGTGAGATGGTTTTAAGCAGTTTTATGAAAATGGTTTAAGTGTTTTATTCTCTCTGTACATATATGAAAATATAAAAAAAATTTCCTTTTTAAAATTCTATTAGCACTAATGAAATGAATTTAGTTATAAAAATGATTAAGGGAAATGGTTTGTACTTTTTTTAAGTAAAAATTGTAGAAATTCATACTTTAATATATTTTAGCTCAAACTTAGAATTGATATTTTTCTTAATTTTTAAAGGTAGTGAATTGGGAAATAGTTTATCGGGCTTGCCTACTGAGTTTTAATACTCACGCCTATAGTTCTTTTCTGTTTTTAGTTCGTGTGTAGGTTACAACTTGGATGTGTTCACCTTGGGTGATGTTTGATCATTGAGTCGGAGGGTGAACTGTGTGGTCACACAAGGTTAGTTCCGACATCGAGTTTGGTTAGTTTTATTTTATTTTGTTCTTATTTAATCAAAATATTTGGTTTATTTATTCTGCGCTACTCTTCATTATTTTCTCTGCTTTTATTTATTTTTATTGGAGGAAATTGTTCCCATCGTCTCTATCGATGCCATGGATCTTGTCGCAAGTCTAGGAGGATCGAGAATTCCTCTCAGGCCTTGTCGTGGATCAGCTCGGGTGACCATTTCAGGGTCGACCCGGGTTGGTTCGTGACATTTAATTTATTTAAGGCTTCCACAATTGGTGGAAATCTTACACACCCTAAAGGGTTGTTTTATATTAGTGAAGTTGAATGAACCCACCTCTTAAGAGGTTCAGGCTGAGGTTAACAATCTCCAACCAAGTTAAGGTGCTGTATGGTCATCATATTTAATGTTCAAACAATTAATTTAAGACATCAATTAATTTTAGGAGCGACATCTGGAGGGTCCAAAGAGTTCCACAATGACAATAATATAATAAGATAAGAAAACTTTTGGAAATGGTATAGACCAATCACTTTAGATGTTTAGTAAATGCCTCATCCATTATTTACCTATAATTTGGTCCAAATTAAAAGAAATTGAAGAAATATACAAACACTCTGAAATTAAGGCAAAAGATCTTTCATGAAGATTAAATAATGGATAGAGAGAGAAATCAAGAAAAGAAGGTATCAGATCAATGATCTTACCAATGTTGATTGAACATGATAGATGAAACTTGATTTATCATATAAAGAAGAGGGTTCAAATCATAGTTTGAGGCATGAGATAATATCTTCACATGGGAGGAGATACTGGAGAAAGAAGAATATAAAGTTTTTTTAGATTTAAGGAGGGGAAAAATGGAATTTTACACTACTTTAAGGGGTCACATGGTTGGCCAAAGAATGCGGTAGCCATGTGACAGTCACTACCCATGGGCACCCCTCACATGGACTGGGTGCACAATTAGTTAAACGTGCCTAGCCCATGAAAATTCCCTCTACAACATGCTTGAAACATTTTACATGGATGTGTGGTCCATGGTGCATGGTTTGACAAACCATGTGACACCCACTAGGGATGCATGGGTTGAGGTGCATAGTTAGCACTAACCATATGCTAACAGTGCACCTCAACTGTTCTTCCCAAAAACTGGGGCTCTAGGCTCCAAACAAGCCTCAGATACTCCCAAAACCTCTGAAACCTCATTATTCATTTCCATTAGGATAAAACTAAAGATTAAAACAGAAATTTAACTAGTTTTTACCTTAAGATAAAAACTAAGGTGTTACATCCCCACACTCCTGCTTCCACTCATTATCCTTGACCCTATCCTCATAATCTTACTCATCAACTCCCGTGCCCATTACGTCATCAAACCCTACCCCACACTTTTTCTCACATATGATAATGCACCCCTATATAATCTTAGAAGTCACATCCCTCTGCATGCCCTTTGAAACATGCCCACACCTACATAAACTATATAGTCCATATGAGTTGAACCCACGACCATCGGATCACAAATACACAAATGAACCAACCCAATCAAATATGTTATCTATTTAACATATATATATATATATTACAATATGTTTTCACACATGTTAATATATTTTATATATAAATAAAAATTAATATGAATTTTTATATAAATATTTAATTATATATATTAATAGAGACACACACATATTATTAATATATATATATATATAAGTTAGTGTAATCATAATTATAAATCTATATATATATATATATATTATATTATATTTATATATTTGTTAATATATTTGTGCGTGTAATTATATATATATATATATATAATTTTTCATATAGATTAATATATGTTATATATTGATATATAAATTAATATATTTGTTATTTTATATTAACATATATTTTATTATATGATTCATATATATGTGTTAATATATGTTATTATATATTTATATATAAGTTAAAACAAAATTTATTATTTATATATGGTAGTATATATTAAAATATATTTTATTATATATTTATATATAAATTAATATTTTTGTTATTATATATATATTAATATATAAATTAATATAAATATATATAACTTAATATAAAAATACTTATATATATATTAATAATCATTTATTCATTTATTATTACTTTATTATAATTATGTTTAAACTCTTGTATTTTATGTTTATATGTATATATGTGTGTGTATGTATATATTAATTTTATTTCAATAACATTGATTTTTATTGATATGTAATATAATTAAATATGTAATATTATTAGTATGGGTGTTTGTGTGTGCGTGTACCCCCAAACTAGTCCCCATGAGCTTTTACCTTGTTAACAAATAAGATTCAGTGGTCTTGGGAGTTTGTACTTGAAACCTGTGGGTTAGAACCGATCGATCACATCACTTAATATGTATGTAATTTATGTTATATAATAGTATTACTCTATATTTATATCTATCCTATTATATTTGCATATAAATAAAAAATTAATATATTAATAAATAAATAAATAAATTATATTATATTATTATATTTATATATGTATAAATTAATATAACTATACTTATAAATTTATATATATATATATATATTAAGTATATGTACATATACTATATTTATATATATGTTAGTATATTTGTGTGTGTAAATATATATACTTATGAATTTATATATTAATATATATATATACATATATAATTTAATATAAAAACATATTATAAATTAATTGTAATGACCTTGGTTTTTGGGTTTGTACCCTTTGATTTTTTTTTATGAATCCCTTGAATTTTATTTTGGCTATGTCATGATTATTAGGTGTATTTTTAACCTGAAAATTGAGTATTTAAATTTATTTAAATATATATTTTTCTCATGCATGAGTTAAGAAATATCTTATAAATGGGTCTATGATGGAGAAACATAGTGTAACATCCCAACCCTCCTCATTGTCTTGAGAAGAAGTAGAGGTGTTACTAGACCTTGGAAACTTCCCCAAGACACCAAAGGATGACAATAAATGTCAAGGGATTCAAAAACATTTGGGGGGATGATTTTCCCTTTGAAAGATAAAACACTTAGACAACATAAATAATAAACATCCAATCCCATATATGATTCATGAACAAAACTAAAACCAAAATCATACCCAACCATACATAACCATATCAAAATTACAATGGAAATGAAATAATAAAATCCAAAAGAAAACAAGCCCAAGAAAACAAGATAATCAACTCCCAATCAGCCCCAAACTCTAACTCCACATGCCTATCCCATGGTATAAAAAAGAATCACTAAATAACTAAGATACCTTTCCTTTACCTGTGTCCCAATAAATGATATCTTCAAATGCACCTATTTATGCTCGCTAAATGAACATTGGAAAATCCACAAAGGAAGAAATACTTGGATATGTGTATTATTTTCCCCACAAAAGAAAAGGAAAAAAGAAAGTGTCCAATAGCCTCAGATTGCATGAGAATCCAAGGGATACATGATTGTGTGACCATCATAAGGTCACACGAAGGAACCATTTGGATCACATAACCTACAACGGATCCTGTGGATCCCCTATTAAAAATCCCTTCTACTATTGTGAAGGCACCTCAAACAACCAGTGGTCATGCGATGACAACTAGATAAGCTCCCCCAAGGCCACATAGATCATCAACTAGTGAACACCTAACAAAACATCCAAAATTCCTTTTAAAATAGGAGGAAAATATCCAAAAGGATGGATCCTTTTGTGGTCGAGAAACTTGCATGATGGACCATCGATGGAGGGAATTATTTTACCCATCAACATTAAAGAAAACTCGTGAGACCCCCAAGCCTTTGAAAAATAAAACAAAGGAAACGAAGGTGGGGGAGGTGGGATCCTCTCACAGTCGTAATAGTCACACGATGTTCCCCTAGCGATCCGAAGACACTTTGAGACCCCAGTGATATGTCCGCCTCATCTCACCAAATCCCACCGACATTTCATTCTCATCACTCAAAGCACCTCAGACATGTCCAGGAAACATTGGAACCCCTTTTACTCTATAGAAAAAACTAATGTAATTGTCCATGAAATGATTGCGCATCCCCAAAAGACCCATTTTTGGTACCACAACGCATCACTAAGAGGAATAATGACTGTCCTTGACAATATTCTAGCAATTTCACCAGATCCCTAAAATTTTTAAAATAAACAAAGTAAATTCAAAGGGGAGGAAGTGGGAGCTTCTTGAAGTCATAAACCTCTTGTGACGCGCCAAGGCTATCCACATCATGATCTCGTGAAAGTCCCCAAACAAGGCTTAGAGCATCAGGTGAATGCCTCTCAGTAGGCATCCTAGTCTTGCGAAGGTTTATAGACATGTCAGTATGAAAATATGGAAGTCCTTAGGCATACCTTCATGATTCAAAAATTTCCCATTAGTTGGAAATAATCTAATAAAGTTGGCATTGATAGGAGGGACTAGTGGTCATTGAAAATTTGGTGATGCCCTCATAGTGATCCATGATAGAAACTCGCAAAGATGTGTGACGTTGAATCCCTTCGTTGAATCTATCCTACATTCGGGAAAGATACACCATGAAAAGAGATGAATAACCAGGGTAGAGATGCCTATAAATACCCCACCCAATCATGAAAAATTCACCACTATCATGACCTCTACCATGACCACTACCATAAAACCATGAATCCCTGGATGAAATTTTGGCCTCTTTGCATCCAGATGCACTGACGCAAGAGTGGATTTCTCAGAATGGTTGATCTCATGATGGGAAATATTTATTTCAGTTAAGATACTGGTGAACAACCAGAGAAATCATGTAATATGCATAGGCACTTCATATGATCACCCATCGATCATGCAAAGGACTTATAGTAGGATATGTGAAGAGCATCCCATACACTTTACATATCACACGAGAGTTAAAATAATATAACATTAAACAAATCTAGGGAATTCGAAATATAAAGGATAGAATAAAGACTAAAAGAGAAGATAATTAAGAAAATAACATATATTTTGATCCTCATGTGCTTCTCATGAACCAATCAGGTTATGAGATAGTACCGGGACATGTCACCTAGATCACACGAAAATCCTTGGCATAATATTTGGATCACATGAAGTCCTTTAGACATATCAAATCAAGACACATGGAACCTTCCAAGTATGCCTTTATGGTCTCATGAATCCCTCCAAGATCGTCATCCTAGACTTGTGACACTCTTCAGACATGCTACCTGACCTACATGGCGACACTAGTTCATGTTAGTTGAGTATCATAGTAGCATTTGAGCATGACAACTAACTCTCATGACGCCCTCCAGGTAGCCAGGTCTCTCGATGCCCTCCAGACATGTCATATAGGACATGAAACACCCTTTTAGACATGTCACATTGACTCTCATGACACCCTATGTATGTGAAAACTAGCTCTTGCAATGACACTTGTGCAAGTCAGCTGGATCATGTGACACCCTCTGGACAAGTCATCCCGGTCATGTGATGGATTTCAAGACCAACCATCTTGTTCTTGCAACAACCTATGGGAAAGTATGCTAGGTCAATATGGTATCCCAAGATTTTATGACCTTGACTATCCTCATTGTGTGGACCCCAATTATTACGTCAACATTAGTGTGTAAGACTCGATCAGGGGAACACAAGGAATCTGATTCCTACCATCACCAGAATATGTAAGATACCTCTATGAGGCCCGAGATCTATATTAACCATCCAAAGAGATGTATTAATATATAATTCTTGTATCCATAATCAATGAGACTGTTCATTTTCCATCCCTTATTTCTCACACTGATCATAGATCACATGAGCTTAGGGAGCTACAATGATCATATTAAATGAATCATAAGCTTCTATAATGATATGGGAAACCTCAGAGTGTAAGCCCTGACCAACGAAATAATATGATATGTCCTAAATATAGGTCAACGTTAATGTGTAATACTTGAATAAGAAAAATTTAAGTATGTAAGCCCCGAACAAGGGCAACGTCAGTGTGTAAGCCCCAAACAAGGGCAACCTCAGTGTGTAAGCCCTGAACAAGGGAAACGTCAGTGTGTAAACCTTGATCAATTAAACTATGAGGAATCTGATTATTTCCATAACTAGGATATGTAGGATTACTTACTAAGGCCTAATCTTGAACTTTAATGGGAATCCACCTCAGTTTAAGCCCCATAATGTATCTGACACTTCAACCATTGGGACCCAATCATTCATATGGGCTGACCTTCTTACCTAACCCCTCAGTAGATTGAGAAACTAATTGAACTATGAGGACACTAATTCCTTCCATAACCAGGATACGTAGGATTCCTTCCTAAGGCCTGAGACCAAATGAGCATCCAACTCAATGTAAGACCTGTTATGTCTATGAAATTTAAACTACAAAGACCCAATCATAACCATGGGATAATCATCTTACCTCATCCCTATGTGGATTGAGAAACTAACTAAACTATAATGACTTTGATTCCTGACATAATCAAGATACATAGGAAGCATCTTTGAGGTCCGAAATCTATATTAAACATCCCAAGGGATATCTCAGTACAAGATTACCACATCCATATGTGACGAGGCTGATCATTTGAAACCCCATGTTTCTCACACTGAGCATAGATCACGTGGGATTAGGGAGACGAAATGAAGACCTCATTGGCATGATGAATCTCTACCACCCAAGGAAATACTAGTATGTAATCCCCAATTAGTGGCATGATATAAAAACCCCTACACATATGGGTATCTACCTTAGGGCCAGTCCCAAGGGTGTGAATGAACTATGATAACTATGATTGTCTCCATAACTAGGATATGCAGGATGTCTCCCCGGGACTCGATTTTGAATAATTGGTTCCTCATATCATACATATATGTCCTTTAAATAAAATGTTAAACTATATAGGTTTAAAAAACTACATGGGTTTTGATTCCTTCTATAACAAGGATATGTAGAATGCCTCATAATGGCTCAACCCCTTATCGGAATATCAACCGCCTACCTATGTGGTAGCAAATCCTGAAGTACGTAGTTATATGGCTTCAGTATATAGTGAAATTATCCATCACTCAGAAATGGATGAACAACCTTAGATACATACAGATGGATTCTCTAAAGAGTTCCCCTTTCTACTATTCATTAATGAGATCCCCTTTCTTTTTTATACAAATAGAATTAACCTATAATCATTTTTTAGGGTAATCGGTCCCGTATCAAGATTAAAAATAGATTCACTAGCATATCTTAAATTTATAATAGAGACATGTAGTAGGAAACAATTCCCCCAAAAGGTTATAATGAGTCTGACCTCCCATCCTATCAACCAATGTGAGTCCCTAAGCATCATTGGGTATGAAACACAAAGTGACCACTTCCCTTTGGAAAGTAGGTATGTACCCATTTATGGATGAGGGAACCATTGGGATTTTCCATTAAGAACGAAAATGGTGACCTGGTATTAATTATTGTGAAAGAGATAAACCCCCCCAAAATCAATCATCAGGTCAAAACGAACCCACCTCCATCGAAATAGAAATGGTGAACCTGATGTGAATCTCTTTATTAACATTTTTTTTGTTATTTTCCATTAGTACATTATGTTTTCACACTATATGAAAACAAAAATGGTTAACCCTACACGAATCTCTCTAATAAAAAAATTATTGGGTTATTATCTATTAAGAAATTTTGTTTGCATATTATACGCAAACAAAATGATAAATCCGATATGAAAATCTCAAATAATAGAATTATTGGATAATGATACATCAGGACACTTTGTTTTTCATTCCCAAAATAATTTTTTTTAATACTGACATGATCATATAGATTATCCTCTATAACTAGGGTTTTCATGAAATAAGTCTATACTCATTTTGAAAATTCTAAATGAGCATAATGGCCGAATCGGAAATACAAGGAAAATTTTGTTAACCATGCATATCTTATTGAGTACAAATAATGCCTATGATATTTCTCTAATCAGTAACCTTGTTCCTTATTGTATGCATGACTATATATACTGATATAATCGACAACATCCTGATCCAAGATAAGATATTTTTCATCTAGAAATTGATTTAGTAAATCACCTATGGCTACAACCCTCGTATGTCGTAAAATGACCTCACTTGCTTGAAAGCTCTAATTCTAGGTGGAAAACAAGATGGTCTATGAGTACCATCGATATGGTACAATCCTGACCTCATAGGATACCCATGAGGGTATCCAAGAACTATAAACAATGAGTCCACATCACCCTGGAAAAGATGAAGCTAAGACGGTGGCCCTCATCACCACAACCACCTGCTTCAGGAGATTATCCCCAGAGCATGAAAAATACCACCTTAAATATCTAATGGAGGTGAAAAAATGAAAAATATGGATTCTATCCGATTCAGGTACCATCAAGGAGGTTACCTATCAATCGTCGTCGCTAGCACCATCCCCCTAGTACCCACCAGTCACCCGTTGAGGGTAACACTTGACATAATTTTTCATCTGAAACCCATATATAGACAAAAATAAAGACTCATAGGGTGAGGATGACATTGGATATCTAGGAGACGGTTCACATCCCAACTCCTTCTGAAGATGTCTACCAACATATTCTGATAGAAACCAGTAAGTAGGCTCATATCCCTTCTCACTCAAAACAAGTTTGTGGGTATATTCCCATAGTAGGTATGGGGGATGTGCATATCCATTTCCCCATACATGAAGTCCATATACATATTTTGGTGTAACAAGGAGTAAATAAGTGGGAACATATCCCCACTTCAATTAAAGACATCTTCCAGTACATAGTGGAGTCTGAAAATGTGCAGTCTTATATATTTGAAAAAACTTTTATAAAATGAAAATATATTTTAGAAACAACTTAATAACTCTACCATCATATTTTGACACTGTTGTAGATAAAGGTATAGGAACATAATGAAATCCCTATAGATAGGACTACTCAACACTCTAATCATTGAAAACAAGTGGCTTCACTATAGCAAGTGAAATTTTTTTCCCTAGTCCAGGAGGATTATTGAAATATTATGATAAAGGGTGAGGCATCAGACCTGGATCATAATCTCATTAAAATCAGGGCTCACCAGGTGAAAAAATCACATTCCTTGGGATAAGGGCACATGCCTATCAAAAAAATATAATGGCATATTCCAAAGGACCAAGATCAGGCTCTTATCCCTGTCCTGGCCAGGGCTCACTAAGTGAGAGGGGTACATGCTTTAGGAAAAGATCATATTCCTATCAAATAAGTCTAGTGGAATACTCAAAAGTCACAGGATTATGAATATATCCTCGTTATGGTCTGGGATAACCATGTGAGAATGGAATAAGCCTCGAGACAGGTTCATATTTCTATCAGTGAATATGCCTAAAATATTTTAGTTGATCATAGAATCTAGGAGAATATTCCTACTTAAACCAATGAATGACTACACCAATATCATTACCAGTCAATATAGAAGGAGTCTCATATCCCTTCTCCCATTATGTAGGTCCATCGACATATTCCGGTAGGGAATGCATATTCAAACTAGGATCATACTCCTGTTGAAATCGAGGTTCACCAAGTGAGAGTTAGACATGCCTTAGGGTAGGATCATACTCCTTCCAAGAAAGACTAGTGATATATCCCAAAGGATTTGGATCGGGCTTATAATCTTGTCCTGACTGAGGCTTACTAAGTGAGAATAGATTATGCCTCGAGAAAGGCTCATATTCCAATTAATAATGAGACAACTCATTGACATATTCTAGTAGCTTTCCAGTAGTGGTATCATACTCCCATATCACCAGACAGTTATAAGAAAGTTCTAGAAACCATCATATATCATGATCATATCCCTTCCCAATTACAAAAGATAAGTCAACATATTCCAACCATGATGAAGAACATTAACCATATTTTTAATCTGCTTAATGCCAATGTCCTTGAGGTCATTGAAGACACATTATAAACGCCCCAAAGGTCCATAAACTCTTCCACTAAATTAGAAGAAGATCATTACCATGATAGTCCTCCTCATGTTAGTGTGGATATGAATCATAGGGACTCTACTACTAACATTCATCATGGTCAACATCCCCATGGTGATATCACCCACGAATAAGGAAATACTTAACTTTCCTAGACACCTTTATATAAAAAGGTTCTCAAAGTCCATACAACATCATATAGATAGGTTCTCAAAACATTGGGGTCAACTGTATATAGTTCCCCATAAACTTCCAGTAGCACTCCAGTTCAGTTAGCAGGATACCCTCAGAAGCATCATCTATGGTTTGATTGGATGGAGGCATGTAAGTCTAATCAAGAGGAGGCCAAAATCGACATATGGAGAGAGTTATCCAGAAACAACCTCCCTGTCATGTTCTGGCCTCTTTCCAATTCTAACTATGAGAGCCCATATGAGCCTAAAAAAGGAGTTCATGACTTATCTATGCCAAAATATGAATTTAATAATCCATGACTAAAGTCTTTACATCTTTTTTTTATCTCAGATACGGGTTTCACCTTTAGATAATCAAGATAATCTATTTTCATCTAGATCTGGCTGCTATATCCATAGACTGAGATCCCAAATCAAAAAAAACACAGTGAAAATATGTAACATACTTGCCACCATTGCGTCACAACCCTTATATAATTGATCTACAAAGCCACGTCATGCATCCATATTCAAGGATGGGGATATTATAGAGTGTTACACTTTTCCACACCCCTAAAACAATAGAACCCTTTAGATACAACACCCTATAATGTCATATCCTCTAGAGAAATCAATGTACTGGGTAACTATTGGGCTAGTTGGTCACTACAATAGAATTCCACCACTTCAACGATGCCCATAAATCATGAATAGAGGGAGAGGATAGCCAAAAGAACATCACACTAGGACCCTTGAATTAATGATGATTCATTAAAGACACAAATACTAATGTTGTGATCACCCCTAAAACTTCCCATAAAGAATGGTTCTCAACATGGGATGCCATCTCACCTAGATCCCAAGTGAGCACAGCTACGCCACATCAAATAGGCCATAGTATAAGCTTTCATAACAGCTATCCAGAAGTGGACCCATTCCAATGGTCCAAGAGAATATCTACCACCGCCTTTACCCCTCAGATCATCAATTCCAGAGAAGATCTAGGATACATTGGAAACAATTAAAAACAAACCCCATCCCATTAGGCTGAGGGAATTTATATCTTAATCACCATATCTAGGTTCATTATCCCCTAAAAGGGTCCTGGGGACATCAATGGTGATTCTAGATCAACCCCACCCCATTGGCCTAGGGGAATTTATATCTTCATGTCCATCCCAAGATTCATCAAATACCTAATTGGAATAATCAGTTCCTCAACAACAGAACTAACCAATACTGATTGTGACCCTGAATAAGCCCCAATCCATAGGGTTGGGGGAATTTTCACCATAATCATCACCATAGATGGAACCATTCCTCTCTAGGTTGGGAGGAAAATATCAATGGTTGACATCCCACATATTTCTCCCACAAAAGACTAACCTATTATTTTTGGGGCCTATTCGTAGCCATGTCTGGAAACTCCCTCAAGGTCATTATTCATGGAACAGGATATTAGGAGTGTACGATGATGGAAATCAAACCCCACTGGGTTCATAATCCAAAACATCCCAATATGGAAAAAGTTCGAATAAAAAACCTGATGATGGTAATGTAGAATCATCATGTTACGTCAAGTGTAATGGAATTATCAATATTACCTGACATGACTCTGTTAATGTCGTTACTATCAACATGAAAAACATTTTTGATCAAGATGCAAATGTAAAAGGTCGCAACATGGAAAATGTACCCTGAGAGGAGTGTGATTTGGATGCACCAACTGAGGCTACACACACCCGAAACCAGAGAAGGCTCCAAAATCTAGAACCTATAAATAATAAGTTACCAACTATTTGGTGAAGCACTTCCAAAGAAAAAGGGAAAGGTATATATACATCTCAATCACCATCTAGAAGAGTTGAGGTTCCTTCAAAGGTGGAAAATTTTTCACAATATGAGAGTGAGATACAAACTCTCAGACAGCTCAATAAATAGCTAATCGGGGGAAATATTCCCACCAGGTATTATCTTTAGGAAGAGACAAATATTCTCCCTCAAATATTTGATCCTCTAGTAAGAGCAGTATCTGAGCATTAGACTGACTCCGGATCCAAACAACCAATATAAATAAATGATTAAGTAAAATATGATTGTGAATTTCTTCTATTGCTGTGATATCCTATACCTTATTAGGGAAATAATTAAATCTTAGGAATAATAGAAGATCAATAAGAGACAAAGGTGGGGTCACCTCATCAAGCCCCACCCTCTCCTTATAGATGGGAGGTGACTTAAACAATAGTGTCCCCAGAGCTTCTTAACATCATCAAGTCCCTGTATACTCTAATGGAAGCCATGGATGGGAAACTCACACCTATCAAACCTAATAGAAATCTATATGCCAAATGAGTGGATGATACTCCACCTCCACCCAATTTCAGAAATCCAACCTTCTCCACCTTTGCTGGTGCAGGTGACCTCGAACAACATCACACTTACTTCATATCCTGATGTGGGCTAATGATAGGCCCTAGAGATCAATAGGATGAAAAAAATCTGATGTGTTTTATATAGAATTTGACAAGTCCAACATTTGTATGGTACAATAGCCTACCAGTAAGATCCATTGCAGGATTGAAATACCTTAATCATCAGTTCCTTTATCATTTTAGCTCCACACTAAGGAAAATGACGATCATCAACCGGAAGAGTTGAAAAAAAACATGATAAAGATAGGGTGTTTGACTTCATATCCAGATGGAAAGGATTAACCTATTTACTCAACATCCATCTCCCATAGGAAAAAATGCTTCAAATCTACACTAAAAATCTCTTGTATTCTTTACAAATACCTCTAATCCCAATGAAGTATCTAGGTGGGATCTATGAGTTTTATAAAACAAAACAACATCTTGGGGAGGCCATTCAATGAACATGATCCAAAACTCCACTCATTCCCACAACACAAGGGAAA
This sequence comes from Viscum album, assembly GCA_963277665.1. Lineage (NCBI taxonomy): Eukaryota > Viridiplantae > Streptophyta > Magnoliopsida > Santalales > Viscaceae > Viscum > Viscum album. Next base: position 1,115,860,193 of record OY728141.1, read on the forward strand.
ATTCTAGGAAAAGAAGAAGATGAATCTGTCAATACCAAGATATTATAGGTACCCGTCCAAGAACCAAGGTAGTTCCCGAACTGCCTAACACCTCTTATCGAGCAACAAAAACCACAAAATCATCATTAGAAAGAAGCATAGAGAAACTAGGGTCACCTGGGATTTTAGGAATGGATGAATAAAGAATAATCCTTTAGAAATTAATAAGTCCCTAGTTATTTCTTGGTAGTCATGGACAATAACTTTCTCATGATAACACAACCCAAGAAATCCAATGACGTCAACCTCACCACTATCCAGACTGTTACCCTTTTTATATAAAGATGGGTCATAATATTTAGGTTTGTTTTGTCTTAATTAACATCCTTCAAGGAATGGTTAATTCTAGATAGGTGGTGTTAGAAAAATACTCAAATCATGTGGATTTTATAATCTACACCTAGTTAAAAGAAGATGGTTATTGACATAAAGTCTTGGCTAGGTGTGCACAAAATTTTGACCATTGGATGACTTAGAAAATAGTTGATTGAGATCATGCCACCTTGAGTGCACAACTCTAAAGACCCCCCAATAGCTCCACCACCTAATAAGGAGACATTATATTTATCTCCAAAATGTGGGGGAAACCATTAGAAGTAGGAAGAAACAGAAGGGAAATAGTCATATTTTTCTCCAATTCATGCTCTAAATCTTGAAATTTTTTCCCCACAACATAAAAATCACGATAAATACCCCACAAAATGAAATAACCATCATATGAGGATATCATATTTGGTTAATTAGACATTATAAAATTGAAAAAACCCTTCTTAGATGATGAATATGCCTCGAAATAGGAGTTTCACTCACATAATAGGGGAATAGGAGGCTGCCTGTGCAGGAACCAAGGATATAGGGGACAAAACAGAAGTGGTCAGACCCAATATTTTGGCCCGGTCCTTATATACGATATATATGTAGCTAAAAATCATGGGAAAGTGCTCTGTTAGGCTCAAAAGTGGCATAGAGGCATCCCAGAACCCTCAAGCAGTCATACACACCCAAATTGTTTTGCATGACCGCACAGCAGGAGTTTTATTATCTGATCAACCCAGGAAATAGGTAAGGCTTGCACAACTTACACCATTGACAGCATATACTCTCTCGAACTTTGCATAAACACTGGCCCTGTTGACCTCAAATTCCTCAGATCTTGAACCACATGTCTAGAAGAAACCACACATTGGGAAGTGCCGACCTCTGGTGCAAAAGTAATACATTCTGAAATAGTTTGATATTTTCCCATCCAAGTTCTCTATCCTTGATGTGATCCATATTTCAAAAGAGGGAGGCACTTTTTAAATCCCTCCAAATCCCACTGGAATTCAAGAAAGAATTCACTGTAGCCAAGGTTTATTGAGTGTAGACTATGTCAACAGAATTACATGTCACCATCTCATTCACGGACTAGGATTAGGAAGAATAACTTCAAGGGAACATTATGACCCTATATATTTTAGGTAGAATTAATAATGTTAATGTTTAGAGGGACCCAATTCATAATGACTCTGAGATCAACCTCATCCCGATTTTAACCCTCTAATGTTTGGGATATAATGAAGGGGAATTATCTCCCACAAATATAACCATTCAAGAGTATGATAAGAGTGATAAAAGAGCTCTTGTGAAGATCAAAATTGAATCTCAGTTTGGGGACCTCACATCTGATGCTGAGTTTATCGTTATCTAGGAATACACTGCATATAATGTACGTCTTAGAAGGAACTGGCTTTATAGACACTTATAGGTACATTTAAAATTCCATTAGTGTATGAAGTAAACTATCAATGGAAAAGTTGACATATTTCATGGTGAAAAATCCCCCTTTGAAACTAGAATATCCACTTATGTTGATGCATATTTCTATAAGAAGGGAGGAAACTAACCAATAGATTGTGATGACATACAGGTTGTAGCCCCCAATGGTTTGGGAACCACCCCTATGAATCCCTGGAGTATTATCGACAATGACTATGTTCTCCCCATAAATATAGTCTGGGTGATAGAATTGACCCCTGAAGTCCAAGACCCTTTTTTCCCCAGTGATAGTAAAAAATATAATCAACTCTAACATCTCTCTGCAATTAATAATATAGAAGGTGATGATAAAGTCTCTTATCATGGCCTCCATTACCCTAATAGTGACAAATAATCCCCCATATATCCATCATAGTCTGAAAATTTCTCCAAATACTCATAATTGGGTGAAGATGAGGATGACCTCAGGAACACCCCTCCCACATTTGAGGAAGGTGTCTCCACTGCCATCGATGAGTTCTGACAGATAAATATGGCGATAAAAGAATACCTATGATCTACTCTGATTAATGTCTCTATTCCCATTGAATAGAAAGAGATTTATAATTAATTTATGAATTAAAATTGATATGTGTTTGCTTTTAACTTCACATAAATGCCCATAATAAATCCATAGGTGCCTATTTACCATCTTTTCTTACCTAATGGGAATCAAGGATTTAAGAAAACATCAAGGAGGATGTACCCCTCTCACACCACCAATTTAGAGGTAGATGTTGAAAAATTGATCAAATAAAACTTTTTCTGAGAAGTGAAATACCGAAGATGGATTTCCAACATCATCCCTATTAAGAAAAATAATGGGCAGATTAGGGTCTATAAGGATTTTAGAGACCTTAATTATCATTAACCAAAATATGATTTTCTATTTCAAATCACCTAATTCTTGATCGATTCAACTATTGGCTTCCAAACCCAATCCTTCATGGATGTGTATTCAGGGTACAATAAAATAAAGTTTTCCTTGGAAGATGAGTAATTCACTTCTATCAAAGCGCCTCAGAGGATCTTTTACTATCTGGTCATGCCCTTTGGATTAAAGAACTTTGGAGCCACATATCAATGTGCTATGAATCATATATTTAAGAAGTTCTTGGAAAAAATAGCCAAATTTTATGTTGATTAACTAGTTTTCAAGTCCTAATAGTGATGTGATCACTTCAAGTATCTCCAAATAGTCTTTGATAAGATGAAACAACACAGTCTAAAGATAAATCCACTAATATTCACTTTCAGGGTAACATCAGGGAGTTGTCATGGATTTGTGGTATGCTATTGAAACATCAATGTCGACCCATATAATACTAGTTCTATTCTATTAATATCACCCCTAGAAATCTCAAATAACTAAGGAGACTCCAAGGGAACCTTTCCTACATTCAGTATTTCATATCCAACCTGGCAGGAAAAGCTCTCCCCTTCACCAGGCTAATAAAGAAGGGAATTGTCTATCAATGGGATGACGACTACCAAGAATCCTTTGAAAGTCGCAAGCAGTATCTTCTAGACCCACTAGTTTTGATCCCTCTGGTGGAATGGATGCCACTAATTTTGTATGTCTTCCATGGAATGCTCATTGGGAACCCTCTTGACATAGAAAAATGATGCGGCAAGTGAGTAAATTCTATACAACTTTAGCTGGACTATGATAGGTATTGAGAATCAATACTCTGATGTATAGAATAACTTCCTTTCACTCATCTTAGCAGTGAAAAATTTTAGGCATTACTTACAGCACCATAAAGTCCATCTAGTCTCTCATGTTGACTTGCTCAAGTACATCCTTGTCCATCCCATTTCAACCAGGCACTTGGCTTGATGGCCAGTCATTTTGGAGCAATAAGACATTTAGTTTGTATTGTATAAGTTAGTGGAAGCGAAAACCTTGACTAATTTACTTATAGCACATCCTTCCCTAGAAAGTACACTGATAGACACCGATCTTCCATATGATGATGTATTTTATACCCATGACACTCCCTGGACATGGGAGATGTATTTTTATGGCGCATCCCAAATTCCTTTTGATAAAAAATGGAAAACCTAATATTCAATTTGTCAGACTTAGGGATTGCATTTTTCTATCCATACAAAGTAGTTTTTCCCTACTCTTTCTCACTGACTGAATGCTACAAGAATACTGTGGCAGAATACCAAACCCTCATTACTATCATGGAACTAGACCCACAACTACACATAGCCTACCTTAGTATCAAAGGGGATTCAAAAATAGTGATAAGGTAGATCAATGGTGAATATACCATCAAAAAGGAATATTTGGACCCTCTCACTGGATACGATAGGGGACTAATGTCATAGTTCTCTTTTGATCCCACATTGCATCATGTTGCCTGATCACATAATTCTCACACTGATGCATTGGCTAATGCATCCACAGTTCTGGATAACCCTGATTAGGAAGACATAATCTTCCATATCACACATAAAAGAATGTTCTCATAAATAATTATATGTGATATGGAAGAAATCAACCAGGTCGACACCACCCTAAAGAATGATGAACCAATAACCACCCCTAGGGGGATGAAGACCATAATTGGTTATCTCCAAAATGGGACTCTCTTGATAGACTGGGCTGGAAGGGAACTGATTCGATTCCTTATACCAAACTTCACCCTGCATGATGGTCCAAATGAACAAAAATACCTATACAAGAATGTATTTGAAGGAATACTTCTTAGATGTATATAATAATGAGAGGTTCTCTCCATCATGGAGGAATTCGATGAAGGCTCTTGAAGAACCCATCAATCTAGGATCAAGCTCTCCCACCAAATCAAGAGGTTTTGATATTACTAGGAAACCATGATACAAGACTATGTGGAATGTTCCAAGAAATTTCATATGTGCTAGATTTATGAAAACTTCATTCATGAGTCCCCCAAATTTCTACATGCTATTAAATATTCCTCATTATTTTCTATTTGGGGAATGGATTTTGTGGGACCATATCCCCCTACCACACCTAAGCAGTTCAATTACACCTTTACTGCTACCAACTTCTTTTCAAAATGGGTTGAGGTAATAACAGTCAAGGAATTCAGGTTAAATAACATCATCAACTTTGTAAAGTCCCATATCATCACCATGTTTAGAGTCCCTCACACAATATTGACGAAAAATGGTGCCAAATTATGTTCTATAGAGTTGAATAACTTGTACCAGAACTACAATATTAAGTCCAACCACTCATCTCGCTATCATTCATCAGCAAATGGAAATATAGAGACCTTTAATAAACTCTATCAAATATAATCTAGAAGAGAGTGAAAAAGAAGGATAAGAGGCCTGGACGGAAAAAATTCTCCATGATTTATGGGCTTACCATATCACCATGTTTACTGATACACAAAAACACCATACTCATTGGTGTACATGACCAAGGTAGTGTTACCCACAGAGGTCCATTTTCATTTTCTCCAAATTTCCATTTGTGGATATCTCTCAGATGATAATAAATTGAAAAAGGAGCTATAATAATTAGATAAGATCAATGAGAATAGGTTTCACACACTACAAAACCTAGAGGTCCATAAAAATTATATCACACATGCCTTTAATGAAAAGTTTAACCTCTATTTATTCTTCCAAGGATAAATGGTGTTGTCTCTCAGTACAACAATGATACCAGGGAAGAAGCCTCCAAAACTGGATCCCAAATGGGAAGAGCCTTATATCATACATAAGGTCTATCATAATAGAGGATACTCATTGGTCACCATGGATGGGGAGAATTTTACACCCCCACCAATGAAATATTTATCAAGAAATACTTTGTATAACTATAATTAGTTGGGTATACACATTAGTATAAGCCCCGTCAATTCATCCTGGTTACATGATGTTAAATTGTATGATCTCATCCTTATCACATAACATTAAACTATTTAAAATCATCCTGATTACACGATGTTAAACTGTATTAATTCATCCTAGTTACATGATGTTAAAATGTATAAATTCATCTAGGTTACATGATGTTAAACTATACGATATTTTCTTTGTTACAGGATGTTAAACTGCACAAGATCATCATGGTATCAAGATGATAAACTATGGAGCACCTAAATTTTTAACAAAGAGACATTAAAATACATGGAACCTTACGTCCTTACCACATGATGTTAAACTACATGGCTTTGGTCCTCATGACATGACACTAAACTGCATGAAAAGCACCATATCACTAATGACTCACTGCATACAAGCCAAATCTATATGAATGAAGGATGAGATGTCCCCATCCTCATGTGAGAGTCATCCTCACATTTGGAATTTATCCATTTAAGAACTACACATGGATTATTTATTTCCAGTGTAGGATACATGGTGATACCTGAACCTCTAGTTTTGGGCCTATCCATAACCTTCCTTTTCCTTCATGTTGGGTGATCTATGTCCTTTTTGCAGGTCATTAAACTGCACAAGTTTTCTAGAACTATGTATGGCTTGATTATCATTTTCAATGATATACATAGGGATGCTTTGATCCTATATCTTAGTACAACAACCACATGATGAAAAATACCCCATCATATCTTTAATTTCCTCTATATAGTTAGAGGAACCCTTGTTATACCTTGTTTCTCACACTGAACATAACTCACACGAGCTTAGGATTTTCAGTAAGGGTTTACCCTTACACAAACAAGGAAAGGAAGCATGTGACATGCCCATCATGATATTGAATGAAATACCATAAAAGTCTTACCATGAGTCCTCACCACATGGAATTAAATTACATGGATGATGTCCCTTACATAACATAAAACTGTACATTCCTCTGGATATCTCCTAAGAGGACCACCATTGCTGGTGTTGGTCTCCTACCACACATTCATTCAATAACTACGTGTGACTTGATTTTTGATGTCATGGGATATGTAGTGATTCCCAAATCTTCAATCATGGGTCCAATCACAAAAAATATAAAAATGCCACATCTCCATGCATAGGCCAGACTTGCGCAAGGAATTCATTCCTCAAGAACTACATTTGGATTTATTTCTATTACCATAGGATATGTAGTGACACTCAGATTTTTATCCTTGGGTCCAGCCACAATTTACCTTTTCACGTCAGGATTCCCATGTCCTTACTATATGATGTTAAATTTCACGAACCCTCAATAACTACACATGGCTTGATTCCTATCATCATAGGATACACAATGACTTCCTGGTCTCCAATCCTGGTCCCAACTACAAAAATCAATAGAAACAAAGCCCACCTCTACATACGGGTCAGACCTGTACAAAGATATTATCATTCAAGAACTACATGTGTCTTAATTTAGACCATCACATGATACATATTAATATCCAGGTCTCTAATCTTGGACCCAGCTACAATAACTGATAAGAAATGAGTCCCAAATACATAGGGGCTGATTCACACAGGCTCATTTTTCCTACATACAAGCCAGATCTATGTATGAATTGTTTGTTCATGTAATATATAATGCACACACTTTTCAAGTCAGTATGAATGTCCTTACCGCATAACGTTAAACCATATGAAAAGTTTCCTTAGCCCATGATGTTAAATTGGACGGAAAAATTCCTTACCCCGTGACATTAAACTGCATGGAAAATGTCATTAACGCATGATATTAAGCTTCATGACAATCTTTCTTAGAACATGATAATAAACTGCATAAAATATATCCCAACTACATGAAAATAAATTGAATATATCACCATCCATTTTCCACCCCCTATCAAAGGACTACAAGATCCTTACCTCATTCAACCAGAGTACAAGGTGCTTCCATCACATTTTAAGCTCCCCCATCCATATCTAATAATTCATGTCTTGAGAAACTCAAGTTTCCATAAACCATCCATGTCCCTTGGAAAACATAACTAAATTCAAAGGAACATTTGATTAAATATGCATGTATGCCTATGGATCCTGTATATGCACCTATGGGCATCAACCAAATGTGTTACTCCGCAAAGTGTACATTCTGATCCTTGTGAGACCTGACATCATTGTGGAAAAACTCAACACCTCATTGTGATGTTAACTACTCTCGGTATGACTCTCCCATATCATTACTCTTGAACTGATATCCTTGATACATGATTTAAAATATCTCCATCCCATGCTCATAAAGATGATGAGGTACTATCATTCATGGGTATCCTAATTGAGCTTTTGTGAACCATCACCCATGTTAGGTCCATTTGTGTCCTGGCCATAAACTACATGTGCTTTGGTAGAATATGTATGACCTTAAAATCTATCCAATAATGGTACAAATTGAAAGACCTTAAACTACTAGTGAAAGAGACACAAATCTTTTCATGTTGAAAACCCCAAAAGGGAGGCCTGAGAAAAAGTTAAGTCTTGGATCACTAAAATCTTCATCGCCAGAGTTTAGGAAAAAATTAGGGCACAAATAAAGAATGTGTAAATCTCATAGGTCCTACTCTATAGCCTTAGTAAAGTCCAATCTATGCTCGTAGAACCTTTGGTTCAAGGAAAAGTTATATTAATGATTTTTCACATCTCTTTGACAAGAGAATATATTCTCTAAGCGATGACACAAATTTTAGGGTGTTTGAACCCTTCTTGGATATTACACTTTTTGAAAATCACACTTCATGATTTGGGTGCCTCAGATCACCATAAACCTTCCATGGACCTCAGAAAGGATACTCAGCTTTAAGGTACCCTTTTCTTGACTATGCATGTATGCATATGGCTCTTGCATACGCACCTATGGTCGTTAAATTAATTTTTCACTCTGAAAAAAAGTACATTCTGATCCTTGTGATCCCTAACACCTCTATGGAATATAACAAAAACTTATTGTGTGTGAAATATTCCTGGTATGACTGTCACATATCCTCTTTCTGATCTGATCACTTTAGAATATGACTTACAGTCTCCATACTAAACTATCTGAGCAGGTTTGACATCCTAAACGTTACATCACCATGTTTTGTACCCTTTATTAAGGTAGAAATGAGACAATCCATTATTGAATATTTTATGGCCCATGATTCTTGAATTAAAAGAACAAGGCATTTGGATGAAGATTCATGATCAAGATTAGATTTTTCCTAGGGGGACAGAACCCTTCAGGGATAAGATTACTCCCATATCCAACCTCATCGTATAGATGTTTGAGTCTTCATAAATATTTCATGTCCCTTAGAAAGAAGTAGAGATCATATTTTTCTAAAAAATTCTACCAATGCATAAGGTCTTTGACCCACCAACTAAAGGCATCTCCCCCTTTTCAGAAAGAAGTTTCAATCATTATGAGCTTTAGAAAAACCACTACAGAACCTAGGATCTTACAATGTCATGGTACATACTTGGTATGTCTGTACCATACCATATTCATGGACTCAAAATTTTGGTTAATGACATAAATCACACATATTCCAACCATCCAAGTAGATCTAGAATACCTAGTATTTTTCCATTAACTGATATTACCTCTATAAATCTTCTATAGCCCTTGGAAAAGGTACCCAGCCTCAAGAGAACCATTTCTTGACTATGAATGTATGACTATGTCTCCTTCATATGAACCTATGGTTGTCACCTGAATGCATCACTATAAAAAAATTTATTTCTAATCCTTGAGAGCCTTAACAACAATATGATAGAACCCAACATCCCAAAGTGTTTTGGTCCATTCCTAGAATGTCTACACTATATTCCATGATCATTGATTATGTCAGAGCTAAAAGACCTTAAAATACAATGTTATAAAACCCAAGATAAAATATCCTAAACTACAGAAATAGAAGGTCTAAGCTAAAATACCCTAAACTATATAAATAAAATTTCTAAGCTAAAAGACCTTAAACTACATTGATTTAAAATCTGAGATAAAAGAACCTAAACTACAATGATAGAAGGTATGAGCTAAAATACCCTAAACTACATCAATAGAAGGTCTGAGCTAAAATATATTAAACTAAATTGATATAAGGTCTAACCTAAAATACCCTAAACTATATAAATATAAGGTCTGTGATAAAAGATGATAAACTACAAAAATATAATGTCTGAGCTAAAAGAACTTAAATTAAAGTTATAGAAGGTACGAGCTAAAAAATTCTAAACTAAATTAATAAACTGTCTAAGATAGAAGAACCTAAAAGAAAATCACAACAAAAATCTATTATGAAAGAATAGAAAATATTATAAGGCCCACCATATGTCCTTAGAAAAAATCAAGTTATGCTCACCAAGCCTATTAGCTTCAGCCAAAGAAGAGAACCCTCCCTCTGGAACCTAAATATATCCTACCCAAGAAATCCTTCCACAAATTAGGTGACCTAAAGATAGATATTATATATTATCAATGAATAATATTATGTAGGTGGGAATTAATGATCATTTATAAATAAATAATCAGTTATAATTTCAACATTTAATTCTAGGAATTTGTGTTTACTTGATATTATAAAAGGGATGGGTATCATTGGTGATTCATATCAATGCATTGAAATGACATGTACATCATGAATGGAAGAAAAACTGGACAACAATATATAAGGTTAAGAAAAGGTCATTCATTAATAATGTGAAAATAGGTGAAAATATTCACATTATAGATTCTCTCCAAGATTCTCAAAAAAAAATAAAGTGAATTAAATTATGATAAGATTCGGTCGGCTGAACTAGCCAAGTCGGTGAGGTTCTGACAAGAAGAATTGACTAAACACTGGAGTTCTTCTTACCACACCTATTCCAATTCTAATCTAGGATGGAGAACCTTGACTAAATTAGTTGACTCTTCAACTCTATTTTGAGAAGTTTCAAATAATACGATGATGTTGAAAGTTCAGACCTTAGATGGGCTATGATTTCTTCATGCCTCCACATTTATGTAGTCTAGGTATCCATCTGAGCTTCTAGTCTGGATATCAACTGACAACCTTGCTCTAATGAATCTAAAGTATCCCTCATCTACCTAGAATAGGATCATCATCTACAAGATCATGAAAATATATTTCAGTTGTGGATAGATCTTTCTGAGTTAGAAAAATTTACTTCATGATTTCATACAAAGGGTGTTAGTCAAACTCACCTACCCCCAAGTCATGAAATAACTAATGAAGTTGTTCCACTTGTTCATGGAATAATTATAAAGGGGTATCAATAATAAAGGTTTGAATCCGTTTTCAAATAATCCTATGTTGTGTTTGAGCCTCTTTGACCGATGGAGAAGGTGATTCAGGAGGAGGAATAACCACTTGAGCTGATAATGAACCAGGAAAAGAAGACTCATATACTCTTCTATCAACAGATATATAATTCATAGCCTGTGATAAAGGAATAAATTCTAAAAAAGATTTGGTTTCACTATCGGGGTAGTCATCACAAGAACAAGGTCTATTCCTTGACGTCCCACCTAGATATTTGATCAAATGCATCATTTCTACTTACAATGGGGTTGGAAAGGCAAAAGTCCTATCCACACGACAAACCACCTGGCTTAGCACACTATCCAGATAAGCTGCTACCCAAGATTGGGCATTATCCTACATAAGGAAGGATAGAGAATCAACAAACAAAAGTATTCTTTCAGATTTAGTATCTTTACATTCTAGCATAATCCAAAACTGGTGAATCCAAGATATCTCTCCCCTCGAACACCAACCAAAGGAAGAGGAGAGACCCTTTAGGTGAAACCAAACTAATGAGCGAATCGATAGGGTGTATAATTCTTCAAGATAATTAGCTTGTCCACTATGGCTGTAAGAACCTCGTCCCGAAGATAGATCATATATGACCTTTCATTAAAGGAAACACTAACATTATCAAGAATCATCCTAGACAGTGCACGAAAAGGGGTAAAATTGAAGGTATCAAATTGAATCAAAGCATCTTTAACCTCAATAGGGCTTATAAATAGGGTTCCTACCACTGATATGCTCACTAGTCTGGGATGAGACAAGGAATCTAGGACCCTAGTGGAATTGTAATACTTATAAAAATGGAAATTATCCCCTATCCAGCCAAACACAAATTGGAGAAGACTATTGATCCTATAAGGGGTGATGCCTTATAGAATATGGTCTAGGATTTGATAAAGGTATGTACGGACTAATACTACCAAATTTAGGTGCTTTACTTCTGCATTTCATGCCTCCATCACCAACATACATACACGAATCCCTGAACGTGCTGTAACATTTGGACCCAGATGCCACTAAATTGGTCCTACACATGTATGGCCCGGATGCCTTCTTTTTTATTGATTTTTGATAACCCCACTTTTAAGGGAAGATGAGAAACCCTTACAAGGCCCGTAGGCTTAGAAATTACATTACCTGTAGGTATTAGGAAATATACAGACTATACTTGGAACTCCTCATCCTAGATTCTTCATCATGATATCAGCTCTCCACCTTCATATGATTGTTCATCTAGGCTTACCATGTAAGCATAGGCTAGTCCCAATGGAAATTCCGTACCCTCTCTTTCTGAAAAATCCACTTAGCTTCTGCTCTGGTGAATGCGCCTACTCTGAATCCCCATCTAGAGTCTGCTATTTGTAGATTCTGTCTGATCATTAAGCACAATTTCAGGTGGACCGAGGGCCTTGAGGTGGCCTAAAGACCTTGAGGTTTCCTGAAGGCCTTGAGGTGGCCCGGAGGCCTTGAGGTGGCCTGAAAGTCTTACTGGCCCGATGGCCTTGGGTGGCCCAAAGGTCTTAAAGGACCCAAGGCCCAAACTGGTGGCCCGAAAGCCCAAATGGATGAATAGTTCCAACTGCTAAAATATCAAACAATACCTGCTATAATACCTACTACAGTACTGCTACAATGCCTTCTATAGTATTGCTACAGCAACCTAGAAAATATGTCTCTATTCAGTTTTGAACTTAAGTCTCTTGGATGCACTTGCTGAGTCCACACCAACTAGGCTGAGGCTCTTGTGCCTAAACTGGTGCTACAATATGGTGGGTTATAAGGCCTAAAGTACACCTCCCAGTATGTTAGAGGCTATCGACTAGTAGCGAGGGCCTGGGGTGTGATAATGGGGGAGAGTATTCTCTTATATTAGAGTAAGAAACATCATAAAAATAGCTAAGTATCATACACAATAGTAAAGTAAATATAGTGAGAAAATAGTAAACAACTAAAATAGAACATGCTGTAATAACAAATGAAATTTTTTAAAAGCACAAACAACTATGAAATACAATACAACGCTAGTCACCCACTAGGTTAACCATATAGGTACAAGTACAAGAGAAACTAAAAATAAAAGTACATGGATCTACTAATAACTTTGATCCAAACCACATACCTAATCTATAGACATTGTCAAACTACACCAACCCGATCAGTAGAACCACTCAAGAAGCTCCACTCAATCAGAAACACTAGGCCTCACCCCTATCCACCATGAAACTCATGATCAAACTGAAAGGAAGACCTAAGGTCTACATGTACACTAAGGTGCAAGTTCAGGGGTGATAAATAATATCAGTAGGCCACCCTTACAAGCAACATTTAACTATGCTGCTATAAGTGTATATACATGAAGAGTGCTAAGCCTCGTTGAGACACTACAAAAGGAAGTAAACCCAACGTGAAACCACAATTGAACCCAGGGTGTGTAATCCCTATCAAATGGGAAAGTTGCACCATGTATTTCCATATCTATAGACGTATGCATGCATAGTCCCATACCTATACATACATACATAGATATGGAATTAATTCATAAGTGTAAAAAATAACATAAAATCCAACAAAATTAGATCCTTGGGTCTGTAATCTCGATCTCTTGGACATCCTATGCCAGGGAATTGATCTAGACATCATACCACTAAAGATGTGTATCATTAAGTCGATTTATGGGTGTGTAATCCCATCAACATGTACCTTCTTTGGCCAATAATGTAATTATATCTCTAAGCAAGCTATGTCACCATAGGGGGATGCTCTCCCTACACCTAGGTTCTCCCGTACTCGCCTCCAATCACTGAAACAAGGATGTTGTATACCAATGTTCATTCCTGTAATAAGGATACCATATAATGATGGTAAATATTATAAAGAAGGATTTTAGGGAGTACATATGAACATCCTATAAAAGGTCACTGAGTTCTTCGTCATGCTACTCAGGCCTGTAAATCTAGTCCAATGTCTGAGCCCTAGGTCTCGGTCCATAGGTGGTCATGACACTCAAAACTTGTATGAACCCTAAGGGGATTAACCTTAAGCAATATTTAAAGAGATAACTCATCGGTGATATGCCATGCTCCCCTCCTTGAGTCTTGTAACTGACACAGAAGAGCATAATCGTTTCAATCAAATTCCAAGGAGATCATAATATTCCCCACCACTCGAGAGTGCATTATCTACCATGATTCCTGGGTCTTCATGCCCGTATAAATAGAGAACTTACTAGAGATTAATCATGCTACACCCCTCGAGTCTCGAAACTAATACGGAAGAGTGTAATCATTACGATCAAAGGATGAGGAGATCGTAATCATCCACACCACATGGGAGTGTGTAATCTACCCTGAGTCTTGTGTCTCCATGCCCAAAATTGAGGAGAGAATAATCATACTCATCATATATCATCTAAAATCTGAGTCTGTCCAAGGAATTCGTTCTACAAGAATACAAAGTATCACTCAAGGCATACAAGTCAACACGTAAGGCTCAACAGCTGGATACCAGGAAACAACTATGGACATCCCAACAAAATATATATCACAATATATATATATAATCTGGATCAATAGCCAACTCCCAAGTAATATATATGGGTATGCAATAAAATATTAGAAATAACAAGGCTAAGAATCCAGATCCCAGGAAAGCATGTCTGGGTATCCCAAAATAAAGTAAGATGCCTTGCGTCAGGCTCAACAACCACCAACCAGGATACATCGCTGGTAAACACTATTGAATTACCAAAACCAAGTTATATATAATAAAATGAGTGAGTGTGAAACCCAACACTCAATCCATAGTCCCATGGGAATATCAGTTCAGAATAGGTTTAGGTGACACCTGAACACCATCTTTACACAATACCGATGTAATAGCTCAGAGTTGGTCAAGAAATGGGCACCCACTGGGTCCCTCAAGTAAATCACAGAGAGGCATCCTATAAGGTATCCTAAAAATGATTCATAGATACATGGATCATATATAAGACTACTTAGATCAACATGTAAGAAAATAAATCCCTTAGGGGATCCTTAGAAGAAACAGGTCTCACAACCTCATAGGCCAAAAGGGAACATCTCACTATGGGAACGTCCTAAAAAGAAAAGATCACAGGAGATAGCTCATAGCTCATCTCATATTAAAGGTCACAACTAGGTTGGTCTGAACACAAACCGATCCTTCACATAGAGTCTCACATTTGGGAGACATATGGATTTGATAATTGGAGGCAGAACCCCTCTATTTAGATAGAAACCCCAAAACACATATTAGGAGTCCTTATATCACTCCATGGGTTTCACTATCATGATATATGTGGAAAATTAATCATAATGGACTACTCTCGGGTCTAATTATGAAATTGGGTCAAGAAAACATGAATAACCCTCAAAGGGTTACAAGGGGACAGTACACGGTGTGTAGAGACCATACACGGTGTGTACCCCCAACTCACCACATGGGCGTGTTTTCTGGATAGCCTGGGCATGTAAACACCCTAGGTATATGATGTATAACATGGGCACATGGCATGTACCTAACATGGGGTACATGCCCATGTTCCTCAACCGACTTTTCCATTCACCTGGCCAAGCCGTGTATGTCTACATGACATGTCACCCACATGGGGTCTGGACATGTACTCCACACGACCATGTACCCCTACACGGGTAGACATGCTAGGGTACTCGGATGCACGACCAAGTAACAGTACATGACGTGTATACCACATACATGGAGTGTACCCCTTGAAACTTCATCTTCCCAAAATGGGAAGAACACATGGTGTGTCACCCTAGACTGCACGCCATGTAACCTGTTTTCCCCAAATAGGAAACCCTCAGATCACCTGAAACCCCTATTTTCTCCCCCAAAACAATAGATCCTGCCACTAGGGGCCTCATACAAGAATAAATATGATTTAAATTTATAAAATAGAAAATATATGGGGATCTAAAGTGAAAATTTAAACAGGTCTGCCTTTGGGTAGAAACCACTGAAGCTTAGGTCGATTTCACTATCCACAGATACCGCATGCCAATCCAGTGCATCAAGGGCTTCACAGCAGCACCTCATTTCCTCTCTCTATCTCTCTCTCTATATCCATCTCCCTTTTCTACATTAGGTCTTGGAAAATTAGGATCCACAGAAGGCATCCATGAGAAGGAGGAAGGAAAAAGAGAAAAAGAAAAGAAAAGGAAGAAAAGAAAAAGAAAAAGAAAAATAAGAAAAAGGGGTCCGAGCTGGTCCCGATGCCCAACTCAAGTTTATGTTTCACCTAGGAAAAACTCCCCATTATGAACTTAATGGAAGAGAAAAAATCTCAATATGATGTTCCATTCAAAATTTGTGTTTGAAAGAACTTACAAGAACAATTTAATATTTAATTTATTAAATATTAAATATTAATTATTCTGCCAAAATTCAAACGACTCTAATTCCTACCAAACTCTTGTCCCAGGGTAAACACCCTATTCTAGGACCAAGGGAGCAGACATAAAAATTATATGAGATTATCTGGTAGGGTAAAAGACCATTTTACCCTTTTACAAGCATCTAAAAGAAAAAAATTCAAATTTATACTAAAAAAGCAGTTTGAAAAAACATAGGTCTTTACAAACTCACCAACATGAACCTTATCATTCTCAAGAAGCATGATGATATGACCAGTAGCCATGCTATCAACTTGAGCATCTACACAACCAAGCTATCTGGACTCTCTAGCGACTAGCCTCATAGAATTAACAACTACCTTCAACATGGAAGATATTTAACTACTACTAACCTGTCACTACCCACTCTAGGAATAAACTTATCGTCATCTCAAAAGAAACCTCTGAGCCCAAATGCCCACAAAAAAACTGAAGTTTCAACTGAAAATGTGTGTCACCACCCTCAAATGGCCAATAGTTTACTCCCCCACTATATGACTTACCTTAAACTTCTCCACGAGCGTAACCTCAATTGGTTCCCTTCCTCAATAGAGAATAATATATAGAAAGAAAAAGGTGCTCAATGTAGAGATGAAACTCTCTCATCATACTCAAGACAAATCAAGATAGCGCATGATCATCTCTAACTAGATTACACTAATATTCCCTCAAGGAATATATAGATCCCTCCGAGCCACACTCACATCCTATCAAAACCTGACTAGGATTTAGCCATGGGTTAATCATCTCATGGTACCCCAACATTTCATGATTTCACCTCTATAACGGAGGGAAATTTACAACACAACTTCATGGATCCAAACCCACTACAAGTCTTGAAACATCGGTCCTTGGCTTTCACTCGAACACTCTCCGATTTAAATTCAAATGATGTCACATGAAAACAATGTGTATCTTTATCACCTGACTCATACTACAAAGAGTCATCCATTCACAAGCATATACCCATGCCCTGACTACATTATTAACAGAAGAAACACTGGTCGACTAGTCCTGGAAATCAAACAATCCTGCCCGTCACATCAGTCTCTAAAAACAAGCATACTAGGTGCTTTGTTAAAACTGGAGGCATCAACATGCCTATAACACAAACTCAAGAACCTACCATGCCTTACTCACAATATGAGCATAAAACTAAGCTCACTGCCTAAAAAATAATCAGAAAAACATGGCCTAACCTCTCATGTAGGTTTCCCTAAAATTAAACAGATGTCGATATACAAGGGTTTGAGTCTAAAATAAGGGCCTCTGGGTATCCCACCTATCCCTACAGAAAAATCATAACAACTGGGTCACAAGGTCCATCCACCTATCCCAAAATATCCAACCTCTCAAAAGCAGGTAAAGATCACAACGAACTACGGAGATCAAAACTGAAAGCATGACCTACAAGGGCCCTGATTCCCTTTAAACATCTTCATAAGAAACCACTCCCTAGAGGTCACAACCAAAGCAGAAGAGAAACTAAACTGACACTCATCAGGAATCCGTACACAGAAACACCACCTGGAGGTCCAGTTCACAAGAAAATTACTTGTACCTATCAACATCATACTCAGCAATCTGATTAGATAACCACAGACCTGAGAAACAACACCCTATAAGGCTCACAATAGAAAAGAATCACGTGCCATAATGAACTACTTGGTCACTGCACATCCCATGCATGAGGACCGAGTCATAAGCCTCAAACCAAACACCTCGACATAGATCCACACAACCTTCCATCATAGTGAAATAAATGTGTAAGAAGGCCCGAAGACCTTAGTCGTCAGTAAAATCACACACTAAAAGGCCTATATTATGTGAATACTACGTGCCAAGAATGATACATGAGATGCCTCTTTCCATTTCTGGACAAGAGTCAAAATCCATCCTTGGCCTCTTACTAATGGCCAAGAGCTAGAGATCCACAAAAAATCATAATATCTACACAACATGTGCATCAATAAAGGAAAATAATATACAAATGTAACATCACTAATCGGAACAACAATCCCAAACCCTGGTAACTAGGTCTTCTAACTAGAATAAGTGTTCTCGATGCACTGGTCTGATATCCATCACAAGTTTTGACACATTCCTTATACTCTTGTCTACCATATCCCAAATAGTAAGGACAAAGAAAAGAAAACACCTCTAATACCACTTTGTAACATCCCAACCTAGATGACACTAAACCGATGCTCCGAGCCGATGGGTTATAAGGCCTCAAGCATGCCTCCCTGTATTCTAGAGGCTTCCAAATATTAGCGAGGGACTAAGGTGTGATAGTGGGGAGACTATTCCCTTATATCAGAGTAACCAACAAAAAAAATAGCTATGTATCATACACAAAAGTAAAGTAAACAGAGTGAAAAATCAGTAAACAACTGAAATAGAACATGCTTTAATAATAAATAAAATGATGTAAAATCCTGAAAAACTATGAAATAAATTTGAACATTGGTCACCCACTAGTCCAACCATATAGGTATAAGTACAAGATAAAATGAAAGTAAAAGTACAGGGATATATAACTAAATCCAAACCAAACCATGTACCCGATCTCCAATCACTGTTGAACTGCACCAGCCCGATAAGTAGAACCACTCGAGCGACTCCACTTTATAAGCAACACTAGGCCTCATCCCTATCCACCATACAAATCATGCTCAAACTGAAAAGAATACATAAGGTCTACATGTACACTGAGGTGCCCGTGAAGGGGTGAGAAAGAATTTCAGTAGGACACCACCACAAGCAACCTATAACTATGTTGCTATAAGTGTATGAAAAGGTAGAGTGCTCAGCCTCACTGAGACACTACAAAAGGAAGTAAACCCAATGTGAAACCATAGTCGAACCTAGAGTCCCTAATCCCTATCAACTGGGAAAGTTCCACCATATATGTCCATATATAAAGGCATGTGCATGTATAGTCTCATACCTATACATACATACCTAGATATGAAACTCATGCATTTGTGTAAAAAATAACATAAAAGCCAACAACAGTTTATCCTTGGGTCTATAATCCCGATCTTCTGGAAATCCTATGCAAGGGAATTGCGCTAGATTTTGTGCCTCTCAATCCATGTATCATTAAGTCGATCTATGGTTCTATAATCCCATTGACATATAATTGCTTCAGCCAACCCCAAAATTATATCTCTAAGAAAGCTACGTCACCATAGGGGGATGCTCTTCCTATAACTGGGTTCACCCATACTCTCCTCAAATCACTAAAACAAGGATACCATATACCGATGGTCAATCCTATAAGAAGAATACCATATACCATTGGTCAATCCTATAAAGAAGGATTCTAGGGAGTACGTCTGGTCATCCTGTAAAAGGCTAATAAGTCAGTCTTCATGCTTCCTAGGCCTGTAAATACATTCCAAGGTCTGAGCCCTAGGTCTCGGTCTATAGGTGGTCATGACATCCAGAACTCAGATGAACCCAAAGTGGGTTACCCTTAGGAAATGTGTATAAAGAGAACTCATCAGTGAGAGGCCATGCTCCAACCATCAAGTCTCGTAACTGATAAAGAAGAGTGTAATCATTCTGATCAATGAACGAGGAGATCATAATAATCCCCACCACTCGGGAGTGCATAATCTACCACGAGTCTTGGGTCGTCATGCTTGTATAAATAGAGAACTCACCGGTGAATGATCATGCTACACCCCTTGAGTCTCATAACTGATATGGAAGAGAGTAATCATTATGATCAAAGGCCAAGGAGATCGTAATCATACCCACCACTCGAAACTGCATAATCTACCACAAGTCTTTGGTCTTCATGCCTGAAATCAAGGAGAGCGTAATACTACTAATCATATATAATCCAGACTATGAGTTTTTTCCAAGGAATTCTTGTTATGAGAATCCAATTATATCTCAAGGTGTACAATTCAACACATAAGGATTAACAACTGGATACTAGGAAACACCTCTAGACATCCCAAAAAAAATATATAATCTGGCTCAACAGCCAACTCCCAGGTAATACCTCCAGGTATACAATAAAATATCATAAATAACATGGCCCAGAAGCCGGATCCTAGGAAAGCACATCTGGGCATCCCAAAATAAATAAAGGTGCCTCATATCTGGATCAACAACCACCAACCAGGAAGCATCACTTGTTAATACTACTGCATTAGCAAAACCAAGTTAGATATAAACAACCGAGTGATGGTACCTGAATACCCAACCCAACACTCCATCCACAACCCCATGGGAATATCAGTTTGGAATGGGTTCTAGGTGACACCCAAATACCATCTCTACCCAAAACTGATGTAACAACTCAGGGTCAGTCAAGAAACAGGCACCTGCTGGATCCCTCAAGTCAAGCACTGAGAGGAATCCTACAAGGTATCCTTGAAATGATACACAGATACATGGATCCTATAAGGGAACCCCTAAATCAGAATGTAAGAAAGTAAATCCATCATATGATCCATATAAGAAACATGTCTCATGGCCTCATAGTCCAAAAGGGAACTTCTCACAAGGGGAACCTCCTCAAAAGAAAATATCATGGGAGATATCTCATAACTCATCTTAGATAAAAGGTCTCAACTAGGTTGTTCTGAACACCAAAACGATCCTTTACGTTAAGTCTCACTTTTAGGAGATATCTGGATTTGATAACTAGAGGAAGAACCCCTCCATTAAATAGAAACCACAAAACACCTATTAGGAGTCCTCTGATCGCTCCACAAGTTTCACCATCACGATCTATGTGGAAAACTACTCTGAATGGACTACTCTCAGGTCTAATTCTGACATTGGGGCAAGAAAACATGAAAAACCCTCAAAGGGTTACAAGGGGACAATACACGATGTGTAGAGACCATACACGACGTGTACCCCCAACTTAGCACATGAGCGTGTATTCTTGCCGGTCTGGGTGTGAAAACACCCTAGGTACACAACATGTAACATGGACACATATTGTGTACCTAACATGAGGTACATGCCTGTATCCCCCAACCGACTTATCCATTTACATGGCCAAGATGTGTACGTCTACATAGTGTGTCACCCACATGGGGTCTAACCGCGTACTCCACACGACCATGTACCCCTACACGAGTAGACATGCCAAGGTACTCGACTACACAACCGAGTACTAGTACACGATGTGTATTCTCCATACATGGTGTGTACCCCTTGAAACTTCATCTTTCCCAAAAGAGATGAACACACGATGTGTCACCCTTGAATACACGTCGTGTAACCTGGTTTCCCTGAATAAGAAACCCTCAGATCTCCCAAAGCCCCCGTTTTCACTCCCAAAACAACAGATCCAGCCACTAGGGGACTCATACAAGCATAAAAAGGATTTAAATTTAGAAAACATAAAATATATTAGGATATATGGAGAAAACATAAACAGACTATCCTTTAGGAAAAAAATTTTGAATCTTGAGTCGATTTCACCATCCATGGATGCCGTACATTGATCCAGCACATCAAGCGCTTCACAACAACACCTCATTTCCTCCCTCCCACTCTTTCTTTCTCCCTATCCATTTTATAACATATGTCACAGTGAAGTAGGATCCATGAGAGGCTTTCATGATAAGGAGGATGGAAAAAGAGAAAAAATAAAAGATAAGGAAGAAAAGAAAAAGAAAAAGAAATAGAAGGAAAAGGGGCTCAGGCCAGTCCTAGTTCCCGAATCGAGTTATGTCTCGTCTAGGAAAAACACCTCATTCCAGAATCAGAGGAAAAAATGAAATCTCAATCTGACACTATATTCAAAAGTTATGGCCGAACAAACATACATGAATAATTTAATATTTAACTTATTAAATATTAAATATTCCTCCAAAATTCAAACAACTCAGATTCCTACCAAACTCCCGTCCTAGGGTAAAAACCCTATTCTGAGACCAACTAAGTGGTTAAAAAAAATTAACCAAGATCATATGGTGGAGGAAAATACAAAATTACCCCTTTACAAGCATTTTAAAGAAAAAAATTTAAATTTCTACTCAAAATAGTAGTTCGAAAAAATATGAATCTTTACACGTGCATCCCCATCCAGGAAAATCCATTCATTAAAAAACATGGACATAAATCCTGCCAGCCTAAGGTCTGAGGAGACATTCGAGTTCACTATAACACCCCAAACATTTTATGAAATATTTCTCTTAAATACTTTCAATTCATTGGATTGAGTGTATTTCAGGAAGCATTGAGTCTCTATAAAACAAAACTTTTTTATTTATAGGATATAGTCATAACCTAGATATTAAACTTAAATTTTCCACTTTTGTGTTTTGAATTTTGAAAAATGGGCACACACGGTTATGATCAGGGTGTTATTTGGATTCTGTAAAATAAAGTTAATTTTTGGTGAATAGTAACTTACCCTAATGAATAGTAACATACTCTTATGAATAGTAACCCATCCTTAATAATTTTAATACGACCCTTATGAATGGTGCCCTTACCTATGAAAGTGTAAATAAAATTTAGGAACCTTCAAAATGAAGATGGATAATTTAAGTGTTGGAATTTTTTGATTAAATGATGATTTTAATTAAAAATTAAATTTCTATTATTTAGAAAATTATTTTTCAAAAATGGAGTTCATTTTTGGATTGTACATATCAAAAAAATTTCAGGGTTAATTTTTGGGATTTTTCTAAAATATTTGAGTTTTTGGTGAATAAGTAAAATACGATAAATTATGATAAATGCTAAATACACGATTTATTGAGTCCTGGATGATTTCTTGCTAAGTTAAGCACATTTGGTTCGAAATCACATGAAATTATTATTATTTGTGGTCATGTAATCATCACTATTGCTTATCTTAGGGTAAAATAATAAACTAATGATTAAAATATTAAGAAAACCCTCCTCCCCTCCACTATATAAACCACCCCTCATCCCCTCTTCCCCCAACACCAATCAAGCTTTGAGCCTTACCTATGTTCTACCAAATACATTTCCAAATCCCTCCCCCAATATCCAAGATCTTCTAGTCTACCCAAAAGGCCAAAAACAAAGGCCTTAAAGAGATTCTCAAGGAGGAGTACTCAAGAGGTGAACCTCTCTTCCTTTTTCTTTCAACTTCTTTTACAAGTTCCATTCTTTTTTTCTCTATTCTCACCTCCCAACATTCAAATGATATAATAATTATAGTACCTTACATGAGATTTAAGTTTAT
This sequence comes from Viscum album, assembly GCA_963277665.1. Lineage (NCBI taxonomy): Eukaryota > Viridiplantae > Streptophyta > Magnoliopsida > Santalales > Viscaceae > Viscum > Viscum album. The sequence continues at coordinate 1,115,883,868 of OY728141.1, forward strand.
TATGCTAATGTAATATTTCATCATCATCTCACTTTTTCCCCTCCTCTTATACTAAAAATGAAAATACCATCCGAGATGTGTTAATTTATCACATTCAAGGATGATAGGTTTTCGATTTCTATTATTATATTCAAGACTAGTCATGAAAAATTTTTAATGGTTGAAAAAAGATCATAATATATTTATTTTATCTTAGGAAATGTTCTTTAATCCTTACACACTCATAATAGAAAATAATAATACAAAACAAGTTAATTATGCACCAAATCTCCAAGTTAATCCAAGCGTTTATCATCAACTTTTAACAAATGAGTCATCCTCATGGTGTGAAACCCAAAATCATTATAAGAGAATTTATATCTATTTAATTTCAATAATAATATATATTAACAATTCTGGATGTTTAACCACATTTAAAATGAACTTCCATTCATGAATATAAGTAAACCGATCATGAAAACCAAGGAAGAAAATGCTTCCAAAACAATAAAATTGAACCTCTTAAACCCATAAAAACGGCCATTAATGAACCTAATAAAGTTATACTAAATAAATTAAATGTATATTAGGTTATATAATTATTAATTAATGAAGCTAAATTTGATTATTCAGGTCATTAAGATCAATCGAGAACATATTCAGGCATAAGGTAAGGGGTTTCTCATCTCACTTTTATTTCCATGAGATTTCCATTGTTCGCTACTTGTTTCTTGAATATGGTGTATGTTTACTGCCATTTTATATATAATATCAAGATTCTATTTATATTCAAGGTATTTAGTGATTAACATGATGATTATTAACTTGATTGATTACAATGTGGTAAGGGACTTTGTTTTGGTTTCCATTTCATTGTGATTTACTTGGTATTGTGAACCTAATCATTATTATGTGGTGTACCTACTCCCCATTTGAGATAATTTTTCATTTGAAATTTTAAATATATTATATATCCATATTCTAGTTTCATGGATATGATCGCTGTCATAATCTATATACCCTTTTACATACAATGTTTATTTGGAATGTTGTTTTAACTATGGAAATATTGATGAATCTGTATCTTCTACTCTATATAGATATTGAGGAAAAATATTTTACTTGTATTAAATCTATGTATAAATAATTATTTTTGATTTTAGTGATGGTTTGGGCCCACTATAGAACCTTGATTCATCGATAGGTCTCATGAGATAAATCAGTTGGTGGCAAACCCTTCGAGTTTGTTTCCAAAAATCAGACATGTTTCTACCCATAGACTTAAACCATCTCAAAGGTATAGTGGTTCATGTTCTAGATACATGATGTCCAAATAATAATCATTCTATTTATTCATTATTCAATTATTAATATCCATGAGGTTTTCACTATGAAAAAATCTATGGATGCATTTTTATTCTCATCTTATTGATGGAAAGTGTTTTCATTTATTCATCATGCCATATTAGTTATGTCTAATTGATTATGATTAAATTATTATTGATTCATGATTCCACTATATGTAAACCTTATTAATTATTTGAGATCATCCTTATTATGTTTCCTTTCCCCAGGTTATGAAGAATAGAACTTTGAATAAGCTTTCAAGGAGGCAGTTTATTTCAGTTTATTATGTATCATCATGTATTTTCTATCTTTACAAATGTACTTTGGGTATCATTTATATAATATAGTCTTCCAAAATTTCTAAACTAATCAGTCCTTTGGGATTTGATATCTTTTAATCATGACAATATAATAAGATAATGAATCATCTCTTAGTTTCTGGGGTCGGGATGTTACAGTTAGTATCAAAGGAAGTTTATCAACAACATTAGAAACTAGATTTAAGAAACATAGTTTAGAGTACATAACCCTAAGATAGACATTGTGGATAATTATAGAAAAACATAATGGAATTTTGGTAATGTAGAAATTGTGTGGGTATTCTTAGAAAATACATCCCTGTCTAAATAATACAAGTGGACGTGGTTATGGAACATATGTACCTAGGAGTAACAACTCCAACAAGGAGTTTCAGGCTTGACCCGGGGTATCCTGGTACATGAAAACGGACCTTACTGCACACCTGGTTTGAAACTCCTAGGGGATATGCTTAGGATAATTCACATTTTATTTACAAACCATTATGAATTATTTAAATGTAAATAGAAACAATGTTTATGATTATGAGATTAGTTGTGCATAAATTTTAAGATTATGTTAAGTGTTTACTAGTTAGAAATTATAAACTATGACCTAATTTAGTGTATGCAATTGTTTAGTGATGGCACCTAATGGAAGAAGGGGAATCAATACTTGTGGACAATATAGGGGTTTCCCCACTAATAAAGTCAACATAGTCAGTGTTTGAGTGGATCAGATCATGACCATATTGGGACAACTTACTCAAGCCGTGTCAAATAACCATGTGACACCTTTATTGGATAGTTTCATATGACAGAATCCCCCATATTTTAGTGGTACTACTAATCCAGTGGTAGCTGAGTAATGGATCAAGTCCCTTGAAAATATATTTATGGCATTAAGAAGCAATGAAAATGAGAAGCTATTACTGGAAGTATATTTCCTTAAGGGTGATGTTGATCAAAGGTGGTACTTGATCCAGAATACCATGGAGGAAGAAGAAATAGAAGATATGGAATGGATAACATTTAAGGAAATATTTTTCAAAAATTATTTCCCTCATGAATAACAAACTGAAATGAAGAGGAAATTCCTTAGCCTAAAACAAAGGGAAGAAGAGAGTGTTGTAGAGTATGAGGCTACCTTCACAAGATTAGCCATGTACGCTATATATTATGTATGTGATTCAGAAGACAAGATTGATCATTTATTTTAAGGTCTTAAGTCAAGTCTTAGAAGGGAACTGACTTCTCAAACATTTTCATCATATGAATAAATTGTATTAAGTCCCATCAATAAAGATAAGGAATTTTCTAGATAAAATTTGTTTAAGGAAAATCAAGATCAGAATATTCATTCTAATAACTATGGAAAAGTTGAAGCACCAATGAAGAAGAAGGGAATGAAGAAATTTCTATTACGCGAGAACTATAGAGAGAATTATTCTAGGAAATTATTGAAAGGCATGGGAGTTTTCTATATGTGTGGAGAAAAGGTTCATCAATATAGTGAATGCAAGAGGAAGAGACAAGTCAATGATGTTCAATGCTATAATTATTGAGAGATAGGACACTATGAAAATGAGTATCCTAAGCGCCAAGGAAACTTGCCTCAGAAAAGGCCATGAGAGCAAGGGAAAGATTATGTGATTAAAACTGGGGAGGTTGAAGTTAATAATGATGTGGTGGAAGGTAATTTAATTGTTTCCTCAAACATATCCAATGATTTATTTAATTATGGATTATCACATTCATTTATATCTTCCCAGTTTCCATGAAAATTAGACATGTCCAATTTGATTTAATAAAGGAGTTTCCAGTAAAAACCCATAGGGGATGTATCATTGCAACAAATATGTTCCGATCAGTCCCCCTCATGACACATAAATGTGATTTATTTTATAACCTTATCATCATACCAATGATTTACTTTGATATAATCTTTAGTATGAATTGGCTGTCAAGTTATGATGCGAAGATCTATTTAAAGAAAAAGGAAGTTACAATTTTTGAGAATGGTGTAGAATATCTTATCTTTAGTGCATAAACCTTGCCATATTATTCTTATCTAGGTCCACCCACAGTAACTCTACTAAATGAAATTATTTGAGAGGAAGAGAACATAATATCTATGGGTGAGGAAAGAAATATTCAAATTTAAGATTTACATATTGTGCAATAATAAATTGATGTATTTACAAAATATTTACCTAGACATCCTCCAGAGTGGGAAGTTGAGTTCTCTATTGATTTAATTCATGGTCCAATACCTATATCAAAGAATCCCTATAGAAAAGTCACTATGGAATTAGTGGATTTAAAGAAACAATCAGAGTAATTGAGTGAAAAAAGTATTATTCACCCTAGTGTTTCTCCATGGGGAGCTCATGTCCTCTTTTTCAAGAAGAAAGATGGATCCATGAGGCTATGAAATGTTTACAAGAGAAAAAAATGAAGTTACAATAAAGAACAAGTATCCTCTACCATGAATTGATGATTTATTTGATCAACTTCATGGATCCCAATATTTTTTGATTATTGACCTTTGATCTAGATATCATCAACTATGTGTGAGGAAGGAAGATATTCCAAAGACATCATTTCAAACCTGGTATGGGAATTATGAGTTTATAGTAATGACTTTTGGACTTGCTAATACACCCTATGTTTTCATGGATCTAATGAATAGAGTTTTCAAGGAATATCATGATGACTTAATTGTGGTATTTATCAATAATATCCTGGTATACTCCAAAATCTATGAAGACCATGAGAATCACTTGTGGATTATACTAAAAACTCTTAGAAAAAATGAATTATATGGGAAGTTTAGAAAGTGTAAATTTTTGATTCAATCAGTTTTTTTCTAGTCCATATTGTCTCTAAGGATGGAATATTAGTTGATTATGTGAAGACAAAGGCAATTCAAGAATGTACCATGCTAAAGAACATAACCTAGGTACATAGTTTTATTAGTTTAGAAGGTTACTACTGGTATTTCAATCATAATTTCAATGATTGGCTAAACCACTAACCAAGATCACACGTAAAGGGGTTAAGTTTGTATGGATTAAATAATGTAAGGAACGCTTTAATGAATTGAAAAGAAGATTGGTCAATGATCCAATCTTGACTCTTCCCTCTGGAAATGATGGATTTGTGATATATAGTGATGCATAAAATAATGGATTGGGTTGTATCCTTATAAAAAATGATAAAGTTATGTATTATGCATCCACACAATTTAAGACACATGAATAAAATTATCCAACTTATTATTTTTAGCTTTCAGCCGTAATCTTTGCTCCGAAAATATGGAAACATTATATCTTCAGAGAAATAAGTGAGATATATACGGATCATAAGAGTTTGAAATGAATTTTTACATCAAAATAACTAAACATGAGGAAAATTAGATGGCACAAATTACTTAAAGATTATGATTGTTCAATACACTACCACCTAGGAAAGAAAAATAAGGTGGTAGATGCATTAAGTAGGAATGATCATGGACTTCTAACCCAAATGAGGATTGATAGAGATCCTATATTCATGAATGTACTAAATATGGATATGGGAATTATTAAGGAAGGGGAAACATATTTACTTTTTCAAATGATTTCTAAACCATCTTTAGTAGAGAAGATAAAAGGATCTAAATCTGATGATGAGAATATACAAAAGAAAATTAAAGCTTTTAAGGATAGAATATTAGAAGACTTCATGTATGAGGGTGGAGTTCTGAAATTTGGAAGGAGGTCATGCGTTCCATTAGTACTTGATCTAAAAATGGAACTATTATATGATGCTCAAAGCTCAAATTTCTCTATACACCATGGTATCACCAAGATGTATAGAGATCTGAAGGAACATTTTTGGTGGGATAACATGAAGTAATAAATTGTTGACTATGTGTTAAGGTGTATAGTTTTCCAACAAGTGAAGGCTTAGAGACAACATCCTAGAGGAGTCATACAACCTATACCTATTCTTATGTGGAAGTGGGATGAAATTATGGACTTTTTCACAAGACTACCAAGGAAACCTAGAAGGAATGATGTAATATGGGTAATTGTTTATCGTCTTAAAATATCAGTACATTTCCTTTATATAAGATAGGATTTACCACTTGAGCACCTAAGAAGAATTTATATTAATGAAGTTGTAAGACTTCATGGTGCACCTTTAATGACTATGTATGATCTAGATCTCTAATTTACATCAAAATTATGGAAATGTCTCTAAAATGATTTGGATACCAAGCTTTATATGAGTACTTCTTATCACCCCCAAACTGACAGATAGTCTGAAAGGACCATTCAAACACTGGAAGACATATTGAGATCATGCTCTCTTGACTTTCAAGGTATTTGGGATCAATAATATCCTTTGGTGGAATTTTCCTACAATAATAGTTTCTATTATAACATTAAAATGGATCCATATGAAAAATTATTTGGTAAGAGGTGTAGAACTCCAACTTGTTGGGATGTAGTTGGCGAGAGGAAACTTATAGGCTCAGAATTTATTAAAGAGACAACTGCAAAGGTGAAGAATGTTCAGACCTATATTAAAGCATCCCAAAGTAGTCCAAATAGTTATGCTGACAACTGAATAAAGGATTTGGAATTTCAAGAAGGAGATCATGTCTTTCTAAGAGAATCTCTATGGAAGGGTGTCTGAAGGTTCAGTAAGAAAGGGAAACTGAGACCTATGTACATCAGACCATTTGAAATTATAGAAAGAATCAGAGCTATATTTTACCATTTAGCAATGCCACCAAGTCTCTTTAAAGTTCATAATGTGTTCCATGTGTCATTGTTGAAGAAATACATGGAAGACCCAATGCATGTACTCACCTATGAATAAATAGAGTTGGAACCTAATTTTTCATACTATGAAGAGTCTATCGAGATTCCTGACACAAGGGAGCGAGTATTGATAAATCAGACAACTCAACTAGTAAAGGTTATTTGGAGAAACCATAAAATAGAGGAAGAAACATGGTAACTTGAGGATTTTATGAAGAAGAACCACCCATATATTTTTAATGGGCTTTATACATGAAAAATTTCAAGTATGAAATTTCTGAAGGTGGGAAGAATATAACACCCCAAACATTTTATGGTATGTTTCTGTTAAATACTTGTAATTAATTAGATAGCCTATATTTCATCAAGCATTGATTATTTGTGAAACAAAACTTGTTTATTTACAGGATATAGTCATAAAATAGTCATTAAACTTAAATTTTCTACTTCTGTGTTTTGAATTTTGAAAAAAGGGCATACACGGTTGTGATCAGGGTGATATTTGGAGACTGATAGAATCAAGTTAATTTTCGATGAATAGTAACTTATCCTTATGAATAGTAACATACCCTTATGAATAGTAACCTACTCTTATGAATAGTAACATGGACCTTATGAATGGTAACCTTACCCATGAAAGTGTGAATAAAATTTAGGCAGTTTAGAAATGAAGATGAATATTTTAAGTGTTGGTATTTTTCGATTAAATGATTATTTTAATTAAAAATTAAATTGCTAATATTAAGAAAATTATTTTTGAAAAATGGAGTTCATTTTTGGATTCTAAACATTGAAAAATAGTTTGGGTGAATTTTTGGGATTTTTCTGAAATATTTGAATTTTGGTGAATAGTAAAATGTGATAAATTATGATAAATTCCAAATACATGATTTATTGAGTCATAGATTATGTCCTGCTGAGGTAATCACATTTGGTTCTAAGTCACATGAACTTATTACTATTTTTGGTCATGGAATCATCCCTGTTTCTTGTCTTAGGGTAAAATAATAAACTAATGATTAAAATATTAAGAAAAACCCTCCTCCCCTCTACTATATAAACCACCCATCACCCCCTCTTCCTACCACACCAATCAAGATTTGAGCCTTACCTAAGTTCTACTAAATACAATTCCAAAGCCCTCCCTCCAAGTCTAAGAACTTCTGGTCTCACTAAAAGGCAAAAAAAAAGGCCTTAAGAAGAATCTCAAGGAGTACTCAAGCGGCGAACCTCTCTTCCTTTTTCTTTCCACTTCTTTTACAAGTTACATTATTTTGTTGCTCTCTCCTCACCTACCCACATCCAAATTCTATGATAATTTTAGTAAGTTAAATGAACTATAATTTTATTATTCTAATGAAATATTTCATCATCATCTCACTTTCCCCCCTCCTCGTATACTAAAAATAAAAATACCGCCCGAGATGTGTTAATTTATCACATTCAAGGACGAAGGGTTTTCAATTTATATTACTATCTTTAAGACTAGTAATGAAAATTTTTTAATGGTTGCAACAGATCATAATATATGTATTTCATCTTATTCATTTTTCTATAATCCTTACACACTCATAATATAAAATAATAATACAAAACAAGTTCATTATGCACAAAACCGCCAGGTTAATCCAAGAGTTTATCATTAACTTTTAACTAATGAGTCATCCTCATGGTTTATAACCCAAAATCATTATAAGATCATTTATATCTCTTTAATTTCACAAATAATATATATTAACAATTTTGTATGTCTAACCACATTTCAAACGAACTTCTATTCATGAATACAAGTAAACCGATCATGAAAACCAAGGAAGAAAATGCTTCCAAATCAATAAAATTGAACCTCTTAACCCGATAATAAAGGGAATGAATTAACCAAATAAGGTTATAATAAATCAATTAAATGTATAGGAGGTTATGTACTTATTTATTAATGAATCTAAATTTGATTATTTAGGTCATTAAGATCAATTGAGAACAAATTCGAGCATAAGTTAAGGGGTTTCTCATCTCACTTTTATTTCTGTGAGATTTCCATTGTTCACCACTTATTTTTTATATGTGGTGTATTTTTACTTCCATTTGATATATAATATCTGTATTATATTTATATTCATGGTATTCAATGATTTAATTGATGATTATTAACTCGATTGATTACAATTTTGTAAGGGACTTTGTTTCAGTTTCCATGTCATTGTGATTTACTTGGTAACGTGCACCTAATCATTCTTATGTAGTGTACCTATGGCCCCTTTGAGAAAATTTTTCATTTGAAATTGGAAAATTATTATATATCCATATTCTATTTTCAGGGATATGATTATTTTCTTGAGCCGTATACCCTTTTACATATGGTGTTTATTTGGAATGTTGTTTTAACTATGGAAATATTGATGAATCCGTATCCACTACTCTATACAGATATTGAGAAGGCATATTTTTATTGTATTAAATATATTTATAAATAATGATTTGGACTTTCAGTGACAGTCATGGACCACTATATCCCCTTGATGTATTGGTAGGTCTCATGAGATAAATCAGTTGGTGGCAAACCCTTCGAGTTTGTTTCTAAAAATCAAACATGTTTCTACCTATAGAATTAAACTATCTCAATGATATAATGGTTCATGTTCCAGATAAATGAAGTACAAATAATAATCATTCTCTTTATTCATTATTCAACTATTACTATCCATAAGGATTTCACTATGGCAAAATCTATAGATTCATTTTTATTCATATCTTATTGATGGGAAGTATTTTAATTTATTCATCATGCCATATTAGTTATGTCCAATTGATTATGATTCACTTATTATTGATTCATGATTACAATATATGTAACCCTTACTGAGCATATGAGTTCACCCTTATTATGTTTCCTTTTCCTAGGTTATGAAGAAGAGAACCTTGAATAAAATTTCAAGGAGGCAGTTTATTTCAGTTTATTATGTATCATCTTGTATTTTATATCTTTCTAAATGTACTTTGGGTATCATGTATGTAATTTGGTCTTCCAAAAATGATAAACTAATCAGTCCTTTGGGATTTCATATCTTGAAATCATGCTAATATAATAATATAATGAACCGTCTTTGGGCTTCTGGGGTCGGGGTGTTACATTCACTCAGTATCTATATGAGGTATAGTCCCTAGCTTCAAAGATGGCCCAATACAAGACAACACTATCACGAACCTACTATGAAGGGAACCAATGAGGGTGTATCATAGTTGACCAGACCCCATTGAAAAAAATAATAATATCGATCCAGTCCTCGAATGAAATGAGTGGGAACATCTTCATAACCTTACTCATTTTATCCTTCATAATGATTGTCATATCCTTCTCTAAAAATAGAGTCTACAAGGGATCATCCCAAACATCTTCTATAGCGATGAATTTATCATAAATCTATCTTAGAGGGGGAATCCCACCCAGTTGGTAAATGTCCCATATGTCGATTCCCACTTCACCATGGAAAAAATGGAATGTGTTGATACTAGGGAACTAATGAATGATCATTTCTCGAAGGATATCCAACTAGAGGTAGATGATGAACTCAGAAATACACATGAATTAATAAAGATAAACCCTATATAACTAATTAGAAAAATCTATGAAACTTTTATTAACCCAAAAGGTTATCCCCATTCATCAGAATAATTACCACCTAGATGGAGGTCCCATTTTGAGCTTCATATGCTTCAAGTATTATTCATCGAGGAGGTGAATATACTCAAGTAGTTTGGGGAGATAGGCTGGTGAGAAAAATCACCACCATCCAGGCCCAAAAGAGAGTTTTCTAGCATATAATAAAAATAATAGGGTTGAAATATGAAAAGATAGAATTACATGACAATTTTCATCTGAATTCACTAAGAAGAAGTGGATACCTTGCGAGATTCCAAATTTAAATTCAATGGAGAGATAATGAAATCGTCCAGTAAACAAAACCCATATAGAAAAATTTGATGAGATAAGGGATAATTCTGAAGCTTAGATGAGAGGAACCTATTTAGAATTTAATTTTTTAAATACATGCAATATCTGGGGTTAGCATTGTGACTTCTAGTAATCATGGCCCTTTGGTTGGATGTAGCAGAAGATTGATGAGAACCAAAAGCCATCTGAACAGAAGTAAGTGGAATATGTCAGATAGATAAAATAAAATCTTATCAATATAAGGACATAAACTGGCAGTATCATGAACATCACATGAATCAAAAAAGGAATTTGAGAATCACCTAAGGGGATCATGAAACATCTGACCCACATGGAATCATACAATTGCATTACCCCTTAAGGTCTAGCGATCGTGTGACCTTGATTTGGCCACACGAGCCACATAATAGTAAATCGAGTATGTGATCAAGTTGGAAGATCCTAAAAAACCATCAAGACAATATCAATCCTCATGTCCAAAGTTCAAAACAATTAATAAGATGAAGTTTTTAGTTAGTTCAAATGGGAGCCTGAGTAAGAGAATTCTTGCAAAATAGTCATCATGAAAGCATGGAACATGGAGGGGTCTTGTGATCAAGACTTGAATAATGGTCTTGTGAAATAGGAACGTGATGGAAGAAAGGAGAGATCAATCTGAGAATGAGTAGCTAGTGAAATAAATGGATCTCCAACCCCTATTTACAATGAATCTATTGGAATACCAAGCGTCACCCGACAAACCAAATGTCTCCTAAGACACTGATTCATGATAACACTAAAGAATCAGGCAAGCATTTACTTTCCTTAAAACTGATCCATTTTCCCCACGGATGTCACTATTGAGGGGGGGGGGGTATTTGTTGATGTCTTCCAAATGAGTATTAACAAAGTTATAAAGTATAAAATACCTGAATATGGGTATTATTTTCCTTACAAAATAAAAGTATGAATAAGGTGGCCAATACATGTGGATTGCATGACCCTCTAATGGATACATGATCGCATGACCATCGTAAGTCCATGTGAAGGAACCATGTGTAGCACATAACCTACAGTGGATCCCATGGATACCCTCTTGAAAATCCCTCCTGCTCTTGTAAATGTGCCTTGTACATCTAGTGGTCATGTGGAAGCATCCAAATAAGCCCCCCAGGCCATGCGGATCATCAACCGATGAACACCTGACAAACCACCCAAAAGTCCTTTAAAAATAGAAGGAAAATATCCAAAATGTGGGATCCTTTTTTGGTAAAGAAACTCATGAAATGGATCACCAATGGAGAGAATGGTTTTCCACATTAGCATTCATGAAATCTCATGATATCCCCGAGCCTTTGTAAAATAAAACAAAGGAAATAAAGGTGATGGAGGAGGGAGCCTCTTGCAGTCATAAAAGTTGTGTGATGCACCCATGGCGATCCGCAAGACACTGTGAGACCTTGTTGACATGTCTGCCTCATCTCGATAAAGCCCACCAATATTCCATCCTCATCACATAAATTTTCTTCAGTTATGTCGAAGAAGTGTCAACTCCACATTCAGACCCCTAAGGAAAAAATGGATGGAATTGTCCATGAAATTCTCATGCATATTCTCAAGACCTTTTTTTGTTCTTGCGATGTGTCACCAATAGAAAGAATGATTGTCCTTGAAAACATTCAGGTGATCTATCATGACCCCAAAATTTGTAAAATAAACAAAGAAAATACAAGTGGGGGGGGGGGGGGAGGTGGGAGAATGTTTTGGTCATAAAACTCTTGAAACACACTAAGGTTTTCAATAGCATGATCTCACAAAATCCCCGAGGAAAGGCTTCGATCATCACATGAACACCTCTCAGTAGGCATCTGGTTATCACGAAGACTCTTGGACATGTCAATATGACAATATAGAAGTCCTTAAAAATACCTTCATGATTCAATGAGTCCCCATTAATTTGAAATAATCCAATAAAGGAGGTATTTATCATAGGGACTCACAGTCACTTAAAATTAGGTGATTCCCTCATAGTGATCAATGATAGAAAATTATGAAGATGCATGATGATGAATCCCTTCACTAACTCTAGCCTAGATTAGTGCAAGATATGCTATGAAAAGTGGTGAAAAAATGGGGTGTAAAGGCCTATAAATACCCCACCCCCTCATGAAAAATGCATTGATATAAAAACTTCTAGCATGAGATCTACCACACGAACGTGAATCTATAAAAGATAGGTTGGAATCTTTGCATCCAGACACACCGAAGCTAGAGAATATTTCTCTGAGTGGATGATCTTACGACCAGAAATATTTCTATCAAGTAAAATACCAAAAAAATCTAGATAAATCATACAATATGCATAGGAACTTTTCATGATCACTCATAGATAACGCGAAGGACTTCTGGAAGGACATGTGAAGGGAATCTCGTACACCTACCAAATTACACAATACTTAAAATAAGATAACATTGAAAAAATATAAGGAATTCAAAATATAATTGATATACAAAATAAAAAATATAGTATAATTAATAAAATAACAGATACACTAATTCTCATGTGCTTTGCATGAACCACCCAGGTCATGTGAAAATACCAGGACATGTCCCTCAGATCATGTGACACTCCTTTGGAATAATATTTGGACCACATGAAGTAATCCAGACATGTCAAATCAAGTCACATGGATCCCTCCAAGAATTCCCTCCTGGTCTCACAAATCCCCATGGAATTGTCATCCTAGCCTTGAAAAACTCTTCCGACATGCCACCTAACCCACATGGAAGCACCAGTTCATGTCAGGTGAGTCTCATAGAATCACCCCGACATGCCAATTGACTCTCATGATGCCCTCTGGGAACACCAGTTAGGTCTCATGATTTCCTCCAGACATGTTAGTCGGGACATGAAACACCCTCTATGATATGTCACATCGACTCTCACAATGCGCTCCAAATGTTCCTACCGACTCTAGCGATGACACCTAGGAAAGTTCGCTAGATCATGTGACACACTATAGACAAGTAATCTAGGTCATGTGATGGATTTTAGGAATAAACATCCAGGTCATGAAATGTATTTTGGGAAAGTAGGGAAGATCAATAGGGCATCACAAGATTTGATGACATTGTCCATCCTTCATGTGTAAGCCCCGATTACCAGGGAAACGTCAGTGTGTAATCTCCAATAAAGGGAACTAAGATCACTCTGATTACTACCATACCCATGATACGTAGGATGCCTCTCTAAAGATTGAGTTCTATATTAACCATCCAAAGGGACATCTTAGTATTTAAGTCCCAGATATATAATCAATGAGTCTGATCATTTTACCTCCCTTGTTTAGCATAGCTAACGTGAGCTTAGGGAGCTATAATAATCATATCATCTGCATCATAAGATTATATAATGACCTAGGAAACCTCTGAGTGTAAGCCTAGACCAATGGAATAATATTATATGTCACACATATAAGGAAACAACAATGTGTAACGTCAGTTTGTAATCCCAAAACAAGGGAAGATCAGTGTGTAAGCCCTAAACAATGGAAATGTCAGTGTGAAAGCCCCAATTAATTGAACTATGAGGAATCTGATTTCATCCATAACTAGAATATATAGGACACCTTCCTAAGGCCCAATAACAAACTCAAATAGGAATTCACCTTAGTGTAATTACCATCATTTCTCTGAAACTTCAACCATCAGGACCCAAACATTCTCATGGGATGATCTTCCGACCTCATCCCTCAGCAGATTGAGAAACTAATTGAACAACAAGGAATCAGATTCCTACTATAGACAAGATACATAAAATATCTTCCTAATCCCTAATCTTGAACATAAATGGGAATATCTCTCAGTGTAATCCCCTTAATGTCTCTGAAATTTAAACCATCGATACCCAATCATTCCCATGGGTTGATCATATTACCTCATCCCTTAGTGGATTACGAAACTAACTAAACCATGATGACTCTAATTATTTCTCTAATCATTATACGTAGGAAAACTCTTTGAGGTTCCATATCCATATTAAACATCCCAAGGGATGTCGTAGAACATGAGTCCCACATCCATATGTGATGAGGCTAATCATTTGCTACCCCTTTTTTCTCACACCAACCATATCTCACATGAGCTTAGGGAACCACAATTAACACATCATTATCATATTGAATATCCACCAGCCAATGCAATCCTAGTATGTAATCCCCGATGAGTTCCATGATATAAACACCCCCACGCATATGGGTATCTACCTTGGGGCTAGTCCCAAGGGTGTGAATGAACTATGAAAACTACTATTCTCGCCATAACTAGGATATATAGGATGTCTCCTTGGGACTCGATCTTGAATACCTTATTCATTAGAGAACTCATATATGTTCTTTCCTCATGACATTAAAATGTACGTGTTTAATGAATTATGTGGGTTTTGATTCCTACCACAACTAGGATATGTTGGACACCTCATAGTGGCTCAATCCCCTTCTTGGAATATAAACTAGCTCCCTATGTGATAGAAAATCCTAAAGTACCTAGTTATATAGCTCCAACATATAGATCATCTATCCATTACTCATAAATGGATGAAGAACCTCAGATACATACATATGGATTTGCTAAAGAGTTCCCCTTTCTCCTATTCATTAATGAAACCCCCTTTATATTTTATACAAAGAGAATTAACCGATAATCATTTTATTAGGGTAACTAGTCCCATACCAATATTTGGAAGATATTCAAAAACATATCTTAAATCTATAAGAGAGTCCTGAAGTAGGAAACAATTCACCCCAAAAGGGTGTGATGAGCCTGAACTCCCATCCTCTCGACCAATTCAAGTCCCTAAGCATCTTTGGGTCTGAAACCCCAAGTGACCACATTCCTTTAGAAAGTAGGTCTATACCCAGTTATGGATGATGTAATTTTTTGGTTTTTCCATTAAGAACAACAATGGCGACCTACTAACCGTTCACAAACCATGCATATCTAGAAATGGCTCCAAAATATACCAAAACCCCTCATAACTTCCCAAAAAATAACCTGAACATTATACAGACTCAAAATACACGAATAAGGGGTTATTTAACTAAAAACAGGGGTTCTAAATTCTCCCTACCATTATTATTTCAATCCATGTAAAGTATAAAATTGGTGTTTTCCTAAAAGAGTTTGGGTCATTTCTCTAATATTTCCTTTTCACACTCCCACATTTCTTCTTGAATTCGACTATGATTCCATAACACCTATACTGGACTAATGTTTTTTCCACAAAAGATATTCCATTATCTTTTTATAATATATACCAGCAGATGAATCATCATAGCATCTAGATCAAGTTCAATGTGATCCCATAGAATCACATTGCTAGGAAAAGGTTGGTACTTCTTTAACTGATATACATGAAACACCTTATGAACCATATTAAACTTTGGTGGAAAATAAAACCAATTTTCCACATCACTAACCCATTAATGTATCTCAAAATGGACTATGTACTGTGGGGAAAACATCCTTTTTTTTCCAAAATGACGATGACCAAACCTTAGAGAGATTGTGAAGAAGAAACAATCACTCAACTAAAATAACTATGTTCATTGGTGATAATTTTTCTATGATTTCTGATGAATATGAGCCATGTCCATCGCCTTTTTTATCAACTGAATCTTCTCTGTTTTCTCTTATACAAGGTTGGATCCAATCAGTGAAGACTCACTTTTTTCCACCAAAAAAGTAGAGAACAACAAGGATTCCTGTAGAATTATTCAAAAGGATCCATATGTATCAAGGACCAATAACTTTTATTGTATGATAAATCCAATAAAGTTATATGGCCCTCCCATGACCCTCCAAAATCCATTACACAAGACTTAAGAATGTACTCCAATGTATGGATCATCCTTTCAAATTTTCTATCTATTTGAGAATGATATTCCATGATCATTGTCTACTGAGTTATATGGTATTTCTATAAGTACATTGAAAAACAAGACATAAACCTAGTGTCCGGGTCAGATACAATTGATACTAGAATACCATGTATCATTACTATTTCCTGAATGTATAATTTCAACAATTATTCTACTGTATTAGTTTCAATAATAGGGATGAAGTTAGATGACTTTAAAATTTGATCCACTATCACCCATATGGAATCATGTTTCATAATAATCCTTGGTATATCTATTATAAAATCTATAGTTGTCTTCTCCCATTTCCACATGGGAATTGGTAAAGACTGTAACATAACCACTTATCATTGATGATTTACCTTTACCTACTAACAGGTGAAACTTTTAGAGATAGAACTTTACACTTTCCTATTTATTCCATCCCAAAAAAACTATGATTTAAATTATTTATACATTTTATTAATATTAGGATGAAAAACCCATTTTGAATGGTGGTAGACACTAAGAATCTATTTCTGATTCAGCCAAAGGCACAACTGTTTGATCTCTAAACTGCAATACTAAACTCACATACCTCTTCTATCCCTCAATGGTCTCCCAACCATTGATTTTTGAACTCATATTAACACATTCAAGTGTAGATGTTTGGGAAAATCTAACCCACTCACCCAAATCATAAACCAGAGAAACTATAAAGAAAATGACTATATCACCTTGGTTTGAGAAATCTTGATGCATATATGCTATGAATGACCTTAGTTTATATTGATATAAAGAATCTTTATCTAATTAAATATATGAATTATTGATCAATTCATCCAATACATAGTTCCCTTTAGGTGATTTATACATCCATTTGAATTCAAACATCTGCAGATACTATATCCATATAAACTACCGTAAATTGAAATACCTTTGTTAGAAAAAGTGTTTCAAAATATTATGATTAATAAAAACTATGAATTTATTACCAAATAGGTAATGGAAACAATTCTTCAAATCATGAAACATAATAGAAAATTAAAAATCATGTGTTGGGTAGTTCTTATCATATATTCGTAACTTCTGTGAACCATATGAAACAACATGATCTCCCTTTATGAGAACACATCCCAACCTATATCCGAATGCATCCTAATAGACTATAAATCCATAACCATACTCTTGAAACATTAGGATAAGTGATGATGTAAGTTTAAACTTAATTTATTGAATGTGTTTATGGAATTCATTATTCCATTGGAAAGGAGCACCGTTCCTTATCAAATATTTCATCGATGAGAAGAAATGTGAAAAATCATGTACAAAATATCTATAATACCCAACTAAACCAAGGAATCTACATATATCAAAGAAATTTTTTGGTGGTTTCCAATAGATAAAATATTCGATCTTTTTGGGATCCATAAAAACTCCATTTTCATAAATTAAATGTCTAAGGAAATAAACCTCTTATGTCCAATAATAAAATTTTGATAACATAGAATAAAGGTGATTCCCCCACAAAATACACAACGTTATAGATAAATGATACCCATGATTTGTTTTTTTCTAGAATACACTAGTATATCATAAAAAAAACTACTAAAAAGGAATCTAAATACATTTTAAAGATTCGATTCATCAATTCCACAAATATGGATGGTGAATTCATGAGACCCAAAGGCTTAATGATATATTCAAAATGGTCATATATACTACTAAAAGTTATCATCAAAATATCCTACTTCTAAAATCATAGTTCGTGATATCCCAAATATAAGTCAATTTTAGAGAACCACCGGGCTCCCCTTTATTGATCAAACTTGTCATCGATTCAATAAAGAGGATACTGATTCTTTATCATAACATGGTTAAGCTTATATTAATCCAGAAAAAGTCTAAGAGTTCCATTCCACCCTTTTTAGAAAAAGAACTGGTGTTTCCCACATATTCTTTTTCAAATGATCCTTTTTTTCTAACACTTCAATATAAACTTTCAATTCATTCATTTATATTGGTTCCATATGATAAGATAGAAGTGGAATATTATTGGTCCCTAATAGGGGATCAATAATAAACTATAGTTCTCTTTTGGGTGTAAATACCAAGAAATTGTTTGGAAAAATTCTAGGTAAATGGTTAATGATGATTAGAAAATATCTACTTTTAATATCCTCTTCAAATGCCAAAGTAAGCATTGCCATTTGATAATAGATGGTTCCAACCACTGATACAAAAAGTCTTACTCTACCTACCTTTACATTTCACTCTCCTCTAATGAGATGATCGATTCTATTAAGAGTTTTGAAACTAACCTTTTGGGAATAACAATTGATGTGTGCATTGAATGATTTTAACCAATCTATACCCAAAATCAACTCATATAAATCCATCTTAAGCATATAGAAATCCCAAATAAAATCAGTTCCAACAATATTTATAGAACAATATTTACACACAAAGTCTCAACACTCTCTTTTTCCAAGAGGAGTTTAATGTTTCAAAGTAGAAGACATCATCTCAAACCTCAAACCCATATGATCAATAACACAAGAATCAATAAATGAGTAGGATGTTCCCATATCAAAAAAATCTTTTATAATAGTATAATTTTAAAAAATCACACCTATAACCATTAAAGGACCTAATTGATCATCCATGTTCACTTAATCCGATTTATACTGTTGCTTAACCACTGAACTTTTATCTTTATTACCCTATTGAGATTTTATAGGTTGCGAGTCATGGTGTTCCCAGAAGCCCCTTGGCTTGCTTGGTTTTGATGATGATAATTATTCTACTGCAGTCACCCCATATAAGCAGACAATGTTTGGGAAACATGTGATGTGTGTCTAACACTCGACCTAGGAAAAATATGAAAGTAACACTAAAGATGTCTAATATGATTACAATTGTGACATTATCTAGGTGATGTAATAAAATCACACTTTATATGCTTTAAAGAACCAAATTGAAAATATCCGAAATTACTTTTTGGTGAAGGAGGAAGATTCATTGACCCCTTAGTCTAATTCTGAGATATCCCACCACTCTAGAAGTAAGTTTCCTTCTTCCAATTATTCCCAACATTAGAGTTCCCACCTATTCCCATAGTAATTAACATGCCCCTACAAGTTTATTCCTAGATATATCCCTTTCTTCCATCATCACTCTATTAACCATTTCTACATAGTCCATAAAATAAAGAAGAATAATATTTGAGTGAATATCCAATTGTAACCCCAATTCTAAAATGTGTAGCTTTAAGGGAACACTTGGAAAAGATTCTAAATAAAAGAGGACTAAATTTATAAATTTATCTATATACTCTTTCACCGAGAGATTCTGATACTTCAGGATAAATAAATATTTTGTTCTTACAATCTGAAATGTATGTGAATAGAATTATTTATTAAATAATTCCTCAAAATCCTCCCATGTCATGCCTCGATCAACCATAGTTTGAGAAACTAAATTCCACTATTGTACTGCTAGATCTTCCAATATATATGTTTCCAAATTAATTTTCAAATTTTTTGGTTTCCCAAGAAAAACAAAGATTTGATTCATCCTATTTATCCATACTTATTCTTTCGCCGGCCTGAAATCCCCCCAAAATATGGGTAGATTATACTTTTAGAACTAAAATAAATATTATAATTACTGAGGATAGTCTTATCTATTATACTTATTTATGAATTGAATATCCAAGACAACAATTTGGACCAGTTGTTGGTTCACCTATAGAAAATTCTCAACTACATTTTTATCGGCCTCTTCTGGTTGGTTTCTAAGATGCACACCCTATAACACCCCGAAATTTTATGAAAAATATTATTTTAATTTCATTAATGTCTTGTGTTGTATGCTACACCAATATTACCTTGCACTATACGCAACACCGTATTAGCTTACAGTATACGCAACACTATTCTTGGATCGTGTTACACACAATTTTGATAATAGTTATTCTACGCAACATTGAGTATATATATATATATATATATATATATATATTCGATGTATAAATGAAATATGGTTGGATTCTGTTATACGAAACAACGAAGGATTATTTCACAACACGCAACCCTGACTTGGCTTGCATTACATGCAATCACGACCTTCCTCGATAGCGTGTGTTGTACTCAATACTAGGTTTTACTAAACAACGATATATTATTATAATATTATTACGAACTAGCCGTTATGAATAGTATTAACTAAAATTTGAATTTTATAACATTATTATTAATCTTACACATTTTCTAGAACATGGTATAAGAACAAAATAATTTTTTCGGGTAAAATAAGTATTTTAAAAAAAATGCAGTTTTTCCGCCTTTTGATGGCGCACCCACTTTAAATCTAGTTTTTGACATGTTTATAAGTTAAATTTGACAAAATAAAATTCTTATTTGGAATCATGAAATAAAAATTTACTTTGGATAAATTTTTCGTATTATTCTGGTAACTTTTATATTTTGATGAATAGTAAAAACACGCTATATTTTAATGAAAAACAACTTTTTTCATCGTAATAATTTATATGGTTAAATTATAATATTGAATGGTTTTAAAGTATAAATAGAATATATTTTTACCATTTAATATAATGTATGTCATTATCATTGATTTTACATTTAATTCGTAGGTTAAATCAATTCAATCTTTTGCAATGTTTTAAACAAAAACTCGTTTTCATTCGACAACGGGATTAATTTTAATTTAATTTATGCAACTTCTGTGTATTGAATTTGAAAAAATGGATTCCATATTTGGAATTAGTGGGTCCAAATTATGTTAATAGGCTAATTTTTATTTTGGGAATTATGAATAGTAACTACGGTAAATTTTATTTACCATAGTTAAAGGTAAATCAGGTAATTAAGGGTAAATATAATATTATAAAATTACCCTAAAACATGTCAAAATTCTATTGGACGGCTTTAAGTAAACCCATATCAACTAAGGTTCGGATTAGATTCATTTTATGGACTTTTTACCATGAAAATAATTTAATTATTATTAACACCAAAGAAAGTGACAACATGTCACTCTCTTAAATCTTATAAGTATAATAATTTTAATTTAGTGATAAAAATCATAAAACTTCAAACATGAATAGTATCCAAAAATCTAATAAAATTATCTACATCATGATAATTTATTTAGAATTTTTATGGATTAAATAATTGTCATTAATGGTGATACATTAATGATACAAAAAATATTTATTAAGTGGAAAATAAGTAATATAGTTTTTATTGAAATAATAATACCCATTAAAAGGCCCACAAACCTGACCAAAACTTATTGGTAGTGTATATATACACCTTAATCATCCAATTAACTAATATATAACCGTTTGGATCCTTATAAAAATGATTATGACACTTATATTATTTTATTTTAAATGATGCCAAAGTTGTCACCTTCATAATTTAATAAATATAACAATTTAAATATTGTGATTTTAAGATGATAAATTCAAGTAAAATTATTATTGTGAAAGTTAATAGATTTATCTTCATCATAGATTTTATTTTAAATTTTTATGCAAAAAACTTAGTATATTAAATAATTATACAAAAATGTTGTAGTAATTATTTTATTAAGAGATAAACCAAATAAATGGTTTTAAAAATAATAAAATAAATATTATATGAACTATTTAATGTGATCCACTAATTTTATAGATACACATGACCTTTAAGAATCTATTAAATCTTTTATTTCGAACATATCTTCTGTATATATTTTATTTAAATTCAAATAAATGAATAGTGTCAAAATTGACACTATTGTTATTTTATAAAAATAACATATTATAAAATTGTTTAAAAATAACAAATATATTTAAAAATTATAAATTTAAAATTATATGGTCTATAATGTTATAAAGTAAACAATTATGGAAAATTCATAACAAATAAGTAATTATTTGTTATAATTTAAAATTTAGAATTTTATTACCACAAATAAACTTAAATAGATTAAATAAGGATAAATCAAAATGATAAGGTTTAAAATAAGATCGAAACAAGTCTAAATTTGATTGGTTGATGATATTACAACCCTATATCATCTAATATTAGAATATGAGTCATTTTTTGAGGTTTTTAAGTGGGGTTAGATTTAGTATAAATTAATATTTTTAATTATTCCAAAGGTGCCTCTCTCCTCCTTTATAAAAGGGCACCTCCTCCCTCTCTTCCTCACACCACTTTGAGCCTTCAAGCTCGGCCAACCCCTGCCAAATTCTCTTCTCCACTTCCCAAGAAACATCCTAGAGGTCCTGGTCTTCTTCAAAGACCAATTTTAGTGCCCTAAGAGGAGGACTCACAGAGGCGCTTCAATGAAGAGGTAATGTCCGTTACCGATTCTTTCAACTTTATTTCTTCTTCCACTTATTCTTCTTAGGTTGTTTCATTATGAAGTAATAACATAAGTATCACTCATATACTTATATTTTATTATAAGTATGAAACAACCATATTTCACCATCTATCCATCCTACGGAAAATGAAATAACCGCGCGTGCGTACGTACGGAATACCGTCTCCACGCCGTGGTGCAATCTATTTTCCACCACCACATTACTTCGATGGGTATAATGGTGTACATAATAACTATATATGATTATTGTAAATTGATATTTATTATTAAATAGTATACATACACTCCAATACAATTCCACGATCATGAGAACGATATCATCGCTCGTGCGTACGTACGGACTACCATCTCCACGACGCGATGAGATTCATTCTCCACGTTAACCATTCATGAATGATTATAAAGTATATATAAAAAGTAATCATGAAATATATGACATAATAATACTGGATTTATGTGTTTATATTTTTATGTCATCTACTTAATTCCATTCAACTCAATAAGGAAACGAAGACAACGTTCATGGGCGTACGTACGGCCTACCGTCTCCATGAACGGTGTATTTCTTTCCATTTACTAATTTATTATATATATGTATATTCTGATATATATTATATATAAATCATGTTTTATATTCTGGAATTAAGTAATCATTATCTAAGTTAATCATATGAATAATTAAAAGTCAAAACACGGATGACAAATGAAACGATTTTACCCAAAACGCTCTTTAACATGAATTTACAAAAGAACAGGTAATATAAAGTCATAAGTGAACCATATATGATATAATAACAATGAATATGATTCTTTAATAAGTCAATTACATTATTTAACTCATTATACAGGAGGTTTGGACACTTATGAATCAAATCGTACCTAAGGTAAGGGAAAATATCACAATCTCATTTTATCCGAGATTGTTTATACTTTGGTATTTACCTGGGGTGTATTTTATCATCCACATCCATGTTTCCTCAATATGTAATATTGTTTCCATCCAACTACAATTATTTAAATCTAATTTTACCCTTCGGTGAGTTTTTAGTAAAAGATATAAAAGGAATCTTTTGTCGTTTTTTGTATGAGGTACTTTTTGAAATTTCCGAAAAAAGTACGAGAAGAATTATTTTTAACTTATAAGGAATGAATGGATTTTTAAAACATTATTTACAAGAAACTTACTTTACAAGATTTCAAGTTTATTTTTAATCAACTTATTTTAGTTTAGAATTGTATGACATGTTAAGAAAGGAAAAATGTTTTTGAAGTAGAAAGGATATTTTCCTCAAGAATGGAGTTCAAGTGTTTTATCAAAATTATTTTCCATATAAGATAATATAGGGTTTTGTTTCTATCCCTATTGTTAAATTGATTTGATTATGTTGTGATGGAATTATTTTTATGAATTCCTTTATCTTATATGAATTGTTTTATGATGTCATGTTGTTTAAGAATCCCATTTTTATTTACATGGGTTATGCAATGATGTATGATTTATGATTTTGTGGCACACATATGAATGATATCCTTATGATATGAGTGGGACCTATATCTCCCTCCAATGCATTGGGTAAAGATTTTATATCTCATGAGATAGACATGGCTCGAATGGCAGGTTAAACCGGTTTAGTGAAACAGGACTGAAATGAGGAGTGAACTCGGTTCAGAAATGGACTTTGTCCAATAAGATATTCTTGGCAATGAGTCTTGACTAATAAGAAATGATTCTCTATGATTATGTGTGTATGCCAAAAATTTTCATGTTTTAAGTTATGATTATTGG